>JACTAT010000837.1:0-14488 GCA_014526335.1 Chrysaora quinquecirrha | reverse complement strand
AACCAAAAGGGAAAAGCGTTCGTTTTGCCGATGATGAAGGTCACGATTTATGTGAAGTTTTCATATCAATTGCTCTTCGAGTTATATGGGATTGAGCTCAGGACTGAGTGTCAGCAGAAATCGATGGAAAAGAGCACAAGTTTCTCGTCCAAAGCCGTTGACAATTTATAATTTGCCATGGGACCGCGATCTCCTTTTTGATCGCCTGGAAAGACTAAATGTTTCGTTAGAAAACATCGTGAAAACTCAGAAAGGAATAATCGGTATGGTTGCAGTTAAAAACATTGCTTATTGCAAAGAAATATTCATCAAATACTCATTTGATAATTGGGAAACAGAAAGAGACACTCAAGGAGCATTTTATAAACAAGAGCAAGCCAAACAAGTTGATTATTTTGTTTTTGTTGTTTCTGACAAGGCCGCTTGTTTTGATGGAAATTGGGAACTGAACTTTGCAATTTGCTATAAAGTTGGTGGAAGAGAATTCTGGGATAATAACGATGGAAAAATTATGAAGTAACTTGTAAATGAAGTTAAAGTTGGCTGGATAACCATCCACATTCAGCGACTTTATGGAGAGATCCGTTGAAAGAAAAGTTGCAAGTGTCGAAGTGTCTTATGACCTCTGAACGAAACGAACGAATACGAATATAATGCAGCCGCGTCTCTTACTTAAAAGGTCATACAAATGAACACAAATAGCTTGAAAAGTAGAAACTAATATAAATTTAGAAAAAAAATGCACTTTGGCTTGCTTAACTTGATTTAACAAAAAAATAACAGCTTAGCTTGTACAATTGCTTAGGCCCATAGGCCAAATCATAAATCTTGCTATTTTTTATATGCGAATATGTTATGCTTTATTTTAGATATTATAAATATCTTATAAACAAATGTAAATATGTACAAAGTTGATGGAAGAGTGAATAAATTGCTTATGCTGAGTGAAATTCGGTTTTTTTATCTCTTGTCTGGAAAAATTTTTGTCTAGTCTCTGGATTAATTCATGATTGACAGATCGGCTGGGGATTTTACTTGGCTCGTTCCCAGTCCTAATAGACATTCTTCTGCCACTTGAGGGTTGTTCATAAGCACTTGAGGGGAAGATAATGACACTTAAATTCATTTGTTCGAGAAATAGCGGATTATCACTCCCAGATTTCTCATTAAAAGGTGATTTTTGGATGGGCAACTTGTCACAAGAGAGTTAATTGTTAATTCAAGTGTGCAGCTCTCATTTTGAGGTAAATGAGCATTGCAAATTTTAAGAGATTGATCATATTGGAATTGGCTCTGATGGAAAGGTTTTGCAAAGCGAGAGTCGAATCCAAAATGTTTAACAAGGTCCAAAGAAAAATTTAAATACGTAGTACATAGTGTAACTGAAATAAGGTTACTTATCTCTGAACAGAATCAAGTCAAAACATTGACCAGATTCTCTGAAATTTGATCATATGACCCTCGTCCACACAGAGTTAGAATCAAACATCTATTGCCAAGAACATCTTTGAAAATTACTCTGCATTCGTATTCAACATTGTGTCTGCAATTCAGAAGGTTGCGTGATTAGAAACAGAAAATTGTAATCGAACACGAAAAGTAAAAATATACTAAACTAAACTGCAGGCCTACACCAAAAGATGTCACGCCAAACATACCCCCTACTCGCCTGAGACAATTGGCTATTCAGTCCATTCTGTCGCATTCTGTTAGGTTCAATGAGAATTACGGTTGTCAGGCAATGGGTCGTACTCGTCGCTGCCGTGAAGCAACTATAGAACAGGGGGAGATTGCGAGCACTGTGTGAAAATCCTGGACAAAGTCGTAAGGACTGGGCTAGGCTGTAAGGACTATAAAAGCCGGAGCTGAAATAAAAATTTGGCTACATCAGGGGTTCACCTAGTTTCACAGCGAATCACTTTTAGAGTGTCAAAGCTCTTAAAAGCCCTCATACAATTTTAAACCCGAAAACCTCTAAAATCAACAACGCAAGCAGTATGGCATTGAAAATCGACGCAGAAATTAAATTTTGCTAGGGAAGATTCACTCTGTCGTACCTTACTAGAAAACCTATTGTTTATAAGAATTTCGTTCACCTTTTCTAACATTGAAATACCCCCTCAATTTTAACAATTTCCGAAATGGCAGCCATTATTGAAGGTGAATCTGCATCAAAATTCTGTGAAAAAAATCTTCAAGCACCTGATGCAATCTCTGAGGATCTCAAAATTATTTTCAACAGCAAATTTTGGATGGCACAGTTGCTTTATTTCGGATTGCGCATTACTGACATGATTAGGCCTATATATGAAGTATAATAGCTACATAGATTTTTCCGCAGTTGCATACCACGATGGGATTCGATCTGGACTGCAAACGACGTTTCCACTGAGCTGAAGAGCTCAATGGAATTTCCCATTAACTCTCTAATTCACATATAAAGGGGATATAAAGGTAGCTACCTTGCAGTAAAATTAACTTTGACAGTTTCTGTATTTTTCGTGTTATAATCAACATCAGCTTGCAACAATCCATTCTGAGGTTTCAAAGAAAATACTGATTTGCTCGCTTCAGGATTATCTTTATCTGAGGGAAAAGTAGAAGAAATTTTGTAACCATCTCAAAGATTAAACAACACTCGCAGAACTAACCGAACTGCCTGCCTTTCAAACCTGGGTCGGCCAATGCTCCGGCTCTCTAATTGGCTCATTTATATCATAATAAGAAGAGTTTTTATCATGTGGAACCCTTGGAACCTTCACCAAAAATTCTATTGGTAATCTCGTTGCGGTCTTATGAGTTGATTGGTGTTTGAACACAATATAAATTCTATTTCACTTCTGATTGGCTGATATCAATGCCCATCTGCAATCACACTTAAACATGGAATCCATTATGATGGAATGAAACAGTGGAATGGAATGATGGAATGGAACGATGCGAGGGAAAGATTATTATTATTTTGTTATTGAACTGAAAATTTCATTCGGTGTTGCTGTAGCTATATGTATCTATGTTTTTTGCAAATGAGCAACAAAATATAGATTGGTTCTCCCTAGATAATACTTGAGGTCTTGTGATCGGTCAGAAGTTCTAGCCAAGCCACATTTATACAACCCTATGTAAGTATGTTCTTGCATCATGTCTGTTTTTCCATCGAAGCCCAATCAGAGCAGCACCCTCTAGTTTCTAAACGATACAAACACCTACAACCATGAACTAAATAGTTGGAACAAGACCATTCTAAATGAATACGGCTTTTCAACTTAAATATTCTGATGCTCTTCCCCCTTTGCCATCAAACAAACGAAGGAGGCAAAGCAGGAGCGCTTTTGTTCGAGATAACATTGAAGCAAGTGAGTTTAACTTGATAATCTTGAGCTGAATAGTTTATTTTGTCATTGCTCGTTATTTCTAGACATATCAATACATACCAATTTCGGCTGTCCAATAGCATATTGATTTGCCAGTGTTTCTCAGTGCTACATAAGCTTCTCTCGTCTGACCAACCAAACACGTTTCAAAATCCAGATTATGTTGAGACAGCTCAACAACTGGTAGTTGTATTGTGCCACTCAAATCATAAAACTGCAAAACAAAGTTAACATCAACAAACGAGCATTGCTATAGAGTGCGTTGTTGTCTTGAATTAAAAGGAGTTTAGCATATTTCTTGTCATCTTGTCTATATTTATATAATTTTAGAAACATAGGCTCATGTATTATTGTCTTGGACTGTTTTCAGTCACGATGCTCATTAAAGATAGAGCATGCAACACTCTTACCTGAGAAGTATTATTAGAAAACTGCAATCGAAGTTGTCTTTTCAAATGAATTTCTGATAACTGCTTTTTTTCTTCATTGACTTCAAACATTTTTCCATCTGATATTTTGCTGGTGTCTTTAATAATCCCCAGATACGATTCTGATAAACTTTGGGTGAGATTCAAACCAACTTTAACCTAAGAAAGAAGAGACCTACTGTGAGGTATAGTATTTTAATAATTCTAAGTCCCTGATTGTAGGGAGTCAGATACAGTAGTCACGCGTGGTGTTTATAGAAGAAAAATCCATAGATTTTAGAGGGTCGTAATTACGAGACGTGGAAATATTCGGGCTAAATTGGAGGATGGTGACATCTGTCTGCTGTTCAGTCGAGACTGTACTTCTTCGTTTACTTTTGTTTGGGGTAGCCAATTTTTTGAGAGGTAGTAAATTAACCTTGGGGTACACTTGCACCAAGTCTAATTCTCGATATCCTGCTCCTTAAGTCCGCTATTTCCTTCTTTCACAGATTGGTGGACTTTACGAGAAGGATATTAAAAAATAGATTCAATACAAGTCTAATGTGGCGGTAGATAAGTTGGAAACATCGTAGATATGGCATTGACTTACAACCTTTATACATCTAAAGGCAGATTGTAAAAGCAAGGAATGATTTCAGCAATAAGCAAATCAAACACAGGATGACAAACTTTGACCAATAGCCGAACAATCAAGTGAAGGGGAAAACGAACTCTTTCTTCTTCAAACTTTAAATTCCCTCTTTCTGCATTCACTGAAAACGTAATTTCTGAGAAGTGGAGATTCATATAGAATACTATTGTTTGAAAAGATTACCCTCGTATTTGCTTATGTTTGTCTTCTTGATAAGCATATTCAATAGATAAAATAAGAATAATAAATATTTACCTCCAAATTATTATCTTGCTTGAGATTAAAATGCTTCTCGTTTCTCGCAACTGTTGATATTTTATCGTTTGTTATATTGAATGGTTCTTCTACAGCCATTGAGAATTGCAAGGATGTTCCTGATAAATTGGAAATAACAAATCTGCGACTGCAAACTGCTTCTTCTCCAACCTGAAAAAAGAGACGACATTCATTTACTCACAACAATCAATGTAGATATTTAGTTACGAGTTTTTCATACAAAAGCAATGGCAGATCTTCTCAAAGGTCTACCTTTTGGTGCAGTGTGACAAGGAGAGGTAATAAAGATATTACTTTAATAATCAACTGGTCAATGAGCAACTAGGGCTGAAATTTTGCTAAACTTTTTGGTTAAGGTAGCTTTCCTTACAAAGTACATCGTTGCAAATTTCTCAATTACACGGAAAAGCAAGAAAAGAGCCAAAAAGAGTCATTCTGTGAGGGCTGAAATACTACTAGATGTTTTAAGCAACTTTGAGGGCTGGACCAAAACTTCAGCTGCTTATTGAAAAAAGTGTACGTGGTGTTAAGAAATTATTTAGCTGAGGAAGGAAACAACACGAAGGTAAATCGAACGCTTTTGCAGTAGACTGGTGATTGAGACTATCCATCGAAGACAATGTAAGATTATAAGCATTTGCATTAGATTTGGCATTTCCCCAGAGAACAGAAGAATTACGGAGTTACAACGAGAGATGAACGATGTTCACTGTGATGAAATATACAAGTCATTTTGTAGTTGGGATGTAATGTCCTGCTCTCAGATGCTTAAGTACTGATATCCTTAAATACTAGAAGTTGCTGAAGTTGTTAATTGGTTGTTTAGATTGAGTTTTAAAGACGTTTTTTGAAAATATACATACCATTTAAGCCTTACTTAGAGGTCTTAATCCAAATAAACTTGAGCCGAGTGGCAAAGTAGGATGGGTACTAGCGAAAAGCTTGCAGATACGACTTATTCAAGGACCTAAATTCTGCAAAGGGTCATAAATAGGTATCAAGAGGAAGAGGGTGTAAGCTTTTCTTTTATCGCACAGGGATAGCTTTTGGGAGGAGGGGTATGTTGTTGAGTTTTTCTGTCTTTAATATTATGGGAAATTTTGGTATGTAGCTGGAATAAAACAGTGGGCGTTGTTGCTCAGAAGAATGCGTAGCTATTGATACTAAACATTGCCATGTGCAAGTGCGCAATAAATTGACGGCATTGGCATTCCCTTCAAGGACTCAACTCAAAATCAAAACAATATCTAATAACTAAAATCCAAAGAATGGTATTAGAACATGAAAATTTTTTTCAAAGAAGTCAACCACAACGTTAGAGCTTCGAAGCCACAAAAAATTAAAATTCGAATGAGGCAAATCTGCCGCACAGCAAGCTACAAGAAAATTCCTAATTTATAAATTTCATCCAGTCACAAGAAGGAATAAAGATGAACCAAATTAATCCTTTTTCTAAGATATAGGAGACAAATAATTCAAGATTTATAAAGTTTCTGAATATTATGCTGGAATTGTAATCCGGAGAGTTTTATGAAAGAACCTTGGACTTGATTTTACCAGTTGATATTAGCCGATTCAGGTTCATTAGAATACAGAATTCGCTATCTGTTAACTTCACTGTATCTAATGATAGTCTATTGCAACACATAAGCTCGGGAGGAGAACAACTCTAATGATTTCATAGAGCGGCAGCACAGACATTGTTTGCTGAAAGCTAGCTAGTGAAAGCACTTTGGATTATTTACTATTCAAGAGTTGGATGAGATTTTTGCAAAGCACTGTCTACAGTGTTGATTTGCTACCACTTAATTTGAAAGGCAAATAACGCATTTTCATAGACATATACTAACAGAGCAGAATGCTTCTTAGTACGATAGCACAGACATTGTTTGCTGGAAATTAGCTAGAAAGAGCACTTCTTTAATTATTCTTCAAGTGCTGGATGTGAGAGTCGAATTGTTAAAGAACAGTAGAGAATAGATACTCTATCAATATACAAAGCAAAATAATGGATTCTCGTGGAAATTTTTAACATGAAAGAAGCTGTTTGATAATGGTTTGAAAGTAGTTCGCCTTGAAGAAATTATTTTAGCTATTAATATTTACTGTTTGATTTTAGAAGCAAAGTTATGAAAAAGCAAAATTAAAAGAAAATTGGATAAGGACGTATTTGAAAATGCAATAAAAGAAGCGAAACGTGCTGGGAGAATTGACAAAACATGATTGAAATTGTGAGCAGGTTCAAATTAAACATTTCTGCTTTATAAAGATATAATAAAAAAGCAGTTTGAATTGAAAGTCAAGCATAGTTCAAGTCACGCATGCAGCATGCAAGAAGAAATACAAAGAAGTAGTCGAATGATGTCGAAAAATGAGAAAGATGGAAGCATTGATCATCGTAATAGAAGAATAACATTAAACGTTAGTGGTTTAATATTTGAAACATGGGAATTGACATTAGAAAGATATCCAAGAACATTATTAGGAAACAAGCAAAAAAGAGATGAACATTATGATGAAGTATCAGATGAATATTTCTTTCATAGAAATAGATCTGCTTTTTCAGCCATTTTGTTTTTTTATCAATCTGAAGGTCGACTAACAAGGCCATCAGATGTTTGCATGGATATCTTTGAAGACGAATGCTGCTTTTTTGAATTGCCATCATCAATTATCGCAAACATGAAGTCGAAAGAAGGAATTATTATAGAAGAAAAGAAAATGGAATACAATATGGGAAATTTACAGACTAAATTATGGTTATTTCTTCAGTATCCTAATTCGTCTTTTTCAGCAAGAATTTTTGCTGCATTTTCACTGTTCATGGTAATAATATCAATCATAATTGTATGCATCGAAACCTTGCCATCATTTTATGAAACATTCAAGCAACAGAAATATGATATTCCACTTATAATGGAGCATGTTATCAATGGTTGGTTTTTACTTGAAATATTGCTACGATTTGCAGTGCTTCCAATTAAAATCGACTTTTTCAAATCTGCCCTTAATTTAATCGACATCATTGCAATAATTCCCTATTTTCTACTTCAGTTCGTCAAAAGCAACATTTCATTCTCACGTGCAATTCAAACCCTTCGATTTCTAAGAATAATCAGAATTCTAAGACTTTCCAGAAATTCAGATCGACTAAAACTGGTCGGCAGAATATTCATGTCAAGTTTCGACGATATGAAACAACTCTTACTATGTTTAATGATAGTAATAATATTTGGTGGAAGCATACTGTATTTCACAGAATTTGATCATGAAGGAACACAGTTCACAAGCATTCCACAATCATTATGGTGGGCAATACAAACTGTTGTCGTAATAGGTTATGGGGATATTGTCCCACAAACATTAAGTGGCAGAATTTTCGCTTCGTCATTTATGGTTTTTGGAGCACTGACAATCGCACTGCCTGTTCTTGCAGTGGTTACAAAATTCACAAAGATCTACTCCAAAAACACAAACATGGAAAATGAGGAAAGTGACTCATGATGCTTGCAAATGAAGAAGAAAGGTAGTTCAAGCTCTCTCAGAGTCAATATGAGATGACTGCAAAAGATATCCTACTCAATTCAACTTTAAAATACATAGATCTAAAACTGTTTGCTTTCTGAAGTGCACAATCAGCATATAGTTTGTTGTGAAGAAACACAGCTGCTAGCCAGTGAACGAAGACTGGTTAGGCTTAATCCTATCACCATGGCAAGTCAAAAATCGTTGGAAATATCTACCTGGTGTATTTGTTTTATTTTTCGTTAATACAGTTCAATCGTAGCTTGGTAGAAATTAAAATCTGTGCTGAATAATTATCGTGAACAATTAGAATAGAACCATAAGCCCTGTTCTTACTAGAAAAGTGGCCTAGGCTCGGCCTAGTTTTAAGATAATCTATTGCCAGGATAGAGTTAGAACGCCATTTTATGGCAGAGTTATCTATAATGCTCGAGTTAGAATAAAGACTTAAGTTATAGAATTGGCATTACGATGAGAGCTAAGCGTGGCTTTTGCAAGAATGAGATTTTGATGTAGAATGTTGATGTAGAGTGTTGGTAAGCTAAGCATTAAGGCTTGGACTTGTATTAAGAGTTAGAGTTAGCGTAAAGTTGATTATTGTGGCAACCTCTTGGATAGAGGTACTGTAGTTTTACAATTGAACATAATACAGGTAGACTTCTGAATCAGCAAACAATGAGATAAAGGTGAGGCACGGGGGGTTAGGGATATAGCTGAGAATGTAGATACCGTTTTCCACGATGCTGAGGGAAGGTAAGCTTAGAGTTAAAGTTAGGCCAACTTCAAAATTTATCGTCAAGATTAAAGTTGAGTTGTCACCGTTGTTCGAGTTGATGCTGGATGTAGAAAGTTCTATGGACGGGGAAATGACTTGTATCAGGGCTGCAGTTGGCTGTAGTTAGAAAGCTCGATATTGTGCCTGGCGTTTGGGTTCGAGCAAATTTTATGGTTAGGTTCGAAAGACAGTGGGTGTGGCAAGCATTAAAGAAAGAGATGGGTGCGTGATTTCAGTGAAGTTTAGACAAAAAGGCAAGGGCAAGACGTGAAGATGGTTAAAAATCATTATCCACGTACGTTTGAATTATCATTGAATGGTTAAATTCTAGGTAGAAGGAAAATGTGTTTGACATTTGATAAAATAACCTAGCATGTGTATAACCGATTGTTTCTCTGTGGGATGACCCAGTTTGACAAGCGTCAAACAAATTTTGGCAAAAGTATAAACAACCTGTCATGAATGCCTATTTATCTTGTGCATAAACTAGGTAGCTTTCCCAAACAAACAGCCTTAGTCATAGGAAGG
Organism: Chrysaora quinquecirrha; assembly: GCA_014526335.1. NCBI lineage: Eukaryota > Metazoa > Cnidaria > Scyphozoa > Semaeostomeae > Pelagiidae > Chrysaora > Chrysaora quinquecirrha. Next base: position 4,948 of record JACTAT010000837.1, on the reverse strand, counting down.
GCAGATGGAGCACTATAATACTAATATACAATGACTTACTGTGTATGTAGATTCATCTGTAGCAAGTAGAAGATCACTAGCAGCCATTATAAAATGAAATCCATCCTCTGATTCTGGCTCAATAAATAACCTTCGAAGAAAGAAACACTTCATTGCAAACTTCGAAACATTACAACACATTATATTCATTACTGTAGCATGCCAGATTTCCCTAATATTTTTTTGCGCTCTTAAAAATGTAGTATCCAAGCGGCAAAACATAATATGAAACTTGCTAAAAGACTGGAGTAACCAGCATCTCTATTCCATATATACTGTATCTTTACCGATGTCTCGCTTTTTAAAGGATGGATCACACTGATTAATAGTAAAGCAAGTAGAGAGGCAACCTAGTTTTTTCACGACAAACAGCGAATGGCAAGGTTGGGAACATCGAAATAGAGATTCATTATTATCTCTTTGCTGCGGAGCTTGCACATATTCTTGCACAAATTGGAATTTTGTAAAATTTGTTCGTTTGCGGCACTGTTGTTGCGGTTGCTGTCATGCATTTCGTGTGTATGTATTGAGTCTATTTGTAGTAAATCAAAATGGCGTGAAAAGCAAAAACATTGCTCAGTGCTGGAGATGAATGCTCCCCACTTGCATCCACAATGCCGAGACAATGTGGCTGAGGCGCCGCATCTTACGGTGGTTCCCGTTACAGGAAATCGCTATTCTCCCGTAAATCTTCGGCCAGCCAAGGGGGTGGGACTATCTGACCCCCAGACCATGTGCTTGCGCTTGGATATCCCGTCAGCTTCCGACTCACACACTGAACAATTATATGATGACAACGTCTTTATACTCACAGAATTTCTTCACGTAATCCAGGCAATTGTGGGAAAACTATGTCGCGCATGCGCGATATTCAGTACAGTGGAGGGATATTACCAGTACGATGGAGGACTTTCAGCACGGTGGAGGGATATCATCAGCACGGTAGAGGGATATCATCCATACGGTGGAGGATGTTCAGTACGGTGGAGAGGTATCAACAGTACAGTACAAATAGTACTGTAATCCTCCACTGTAACTAGAGAAACAGTGAAAGGGGACTTTGAGAGGTCCTGGTCCTCTTCCTAGATATAAAGAAGTTGTTCAGCTCAGCCCAGACTTCTAATTGAATTCTTAATCCCTTTACTCCGGTAATGCAGCTCAACCTCTCCTCCAACTGCAGCAGCAAAATAGAAATGAGCGTAGTCATTGAATTACAGTCGTAATATAGATTGTCTTTTTCAGCTTTAAGGCTAGCAGGCAAAAGCCAAAAGGGATCACGAGGTGTGGTCGCATCAAGAGGAAGGAGTAGCGTCACACTGCTTAGACTAGCCCTGGGATATTCAGTGGCCACCCTTCTAAGCACAGAAAAACATACCTTGTGAAATACCAAGTGTATGTGCCTATCCATCTTTAGGGCAGTACCTACTTCAGACAGTGCATTTGGCAGAATTTTCTTATAGATTGCACTGAACTGAATTTGCAAATACAGGCACATTTTATGAAGAGAATAAAATGCAAATTAGAATAGATTATTACCTAGCTGGCTTAACTTCAGCAGTGAAATTCAAATGAAATGGTGTAACATCAATGCCATCACATCTAAGTGTGTGACAAGAAATCGAATCCTACAGAATAAAACAATGAGATTATTACGTCCTTCCAAAACAGATAAATTTGCCAGAAGATGAAGAAACTGATGAGCTTTTCAAGTACGTCTGTACTTACTTGTTTTGAGAGACTCATAAATCCAAGAGCATAACCTTGAAGATCAATTTTATTCTTCTGATTACCAGTGGGAATGAAATTCGCGGTTGCATATGAATGACTTCTTGCAGGAACTATCTGAAAATAAGAACAACGGTAATCAATGTAAAAAAACTTTTTCATATCAGAGAAAAAAAGGGGGCCTTCAGCCCGCTTCATGGAGAACCGAAATCTTCATTGCAGCAATCGCTAACAAAAATCGATAGTTCATAATTTAAAGTAAAAAGTACGCCCCTTCTCTCATGATGAGGACACCATTAAAATCCCCTTCCCTCTGAGTGTCATGGGCAATTTCTACGCCGCTTTATCAAAAAACCTAACTAAAATTTTTCAGGGTAAGGGAAAGATTCGTTATATATGAAAGATAAAGACAGGGGAAATGGCGTATTAAGCACCAGCTTTTAGGATCTCAGGAGTAGATAAACCAACGTGACCTTGATAATGACTACGAACATACCATGGCTAGGGCTTGAGCCCTGACCTCATTGGGCTCCTGACATCAAGAGCTAGCTGGGGTACACGTTTTTTTATAAGGAACCTTTGGTCTGAGTTGAGGCTGGAGCTCCTTAACTTTTCAACAAAATGAAGCTGAAAGTTCCTTATACTGTTCCTTGTCGTGGGATATGTATGAATACTAATTTTTATAGCAAATTCATAGGAACTATTCTTCATTTCTTACTTTAAGTATAAAGAGAGCCTTTTGGGGAAGAACGATATATTGTACTTCTGTTTCTTTTCATACAAACCGTCTTCTTCTTTAAAAAAGAGTTTCTTAGCTTTTCATCCGAGCCTCGACAGTGTAGACCATGACGCTACAAAACTTTCAAAGGCTCTGCTGAACTTTTGCAAAACGTTCTAGATATCTTCAAAGGTCTCAAGAATTCCGTCAGTGATTGTGGGTGCAAACACCGTCAATGGCATCTAAGATCATGCAGAGCTTTTATTTCTACTTACCATTTGTTTTGGCTTCATCTGAAAAGGCAATTCAACTCGATTGCCTTGATGTGGATTTAACTTTACTTGTATCAAGGGTTCTGTTATTCGATCCACATCTTTTATTTCATCTTCATTCTCATCTAACTGTGGAAATGGATCTCCAATCATAACAAGGAGATCTAATATTTGATTATCATCAGGATCCATAACATATGATTGCCAATCCAAGCGAACATCTGTAAATGAGAATACAGCGTACCGTGAGACTGATTAGGAATAGGGCTTAATAGAGAGGGAAGCTTACTAGACAATGAATTTATTAGAGAGAGATGTTTATTAGAGAGAGATCATCAGAAAGGGATGCTTACTAAAGAGAGGATTTTCAGAAAGGGGTGTTTATAAGAGAGAGGGATTGATAAAAGAGGTGCTTATTAGAGAGATGGATTATCAGAAAGGGGTGCTTATTAGAGAGAGGGGTTATCAGAAAGGGGAGCTTATTAGAGAGACGGATTATCAGAAAGGGGTGCTGATTAGAGAGAGGGGTTATCAGAAAGGGGAGCTTACTAGAGAGATGGATTATCAGAAAGGGGTGCTGATTAGAGAGAGGGATTAATAAAAAGAGGTGCTTATTAGAGAGAGGGATTATCAGAAAGGGGTGTTTATAAGAGAGAGGGATTGATAAAAGAGGTGCTTATTAGAGAGATGGATTATCAGAAAGGGGTGCTGATTAGAGAGAGGGATTAATAAAAAGAGGTGCTTATTAGAGAGAGGGGTTATCAGAAAGGTGAGCTTATTAGAGAGAGGGGTTATCAGAAAGGGGAGCTTATTAGAGAGATGGATTATCAGAAAGGGGTGCTTATTAGAGAGAGAGGTTATCAGAAAGGGGTGCTTATTAGAGAGATGGATTATCAGAAAGAGGTGCTTATTAGAGAGAGGGGTTATCAGAAAAGGGAGCTAATTAGAGAGATGGATTATCAGAAAGGGGAGCTTATTAGAGAGATGGATTATCAGAAAGGGGAGCTTATTAGAGAGTTGGATTATCAGAAAGGGGCGCTGATTAGAGAGAGGGATTAATAAAAAGAGGCGCTTATTAGAGAGAGGGATTATCAGAAAGGGGTGCTTACTAGAGAGAGGAATTATCAGAAAGGGGTGCTTATTAGAGAGAGGGTTATCAGAAAGGGGTGCTTCTTAGAGAGAGGGATTATCAGAAAGGGTGTTTATTAGAGAGAGGGATTACTAAAAAGGGGTGCTTATAATTGAAAAGGTTCTTATTAGAGAGGGGTACTTTTTAGACAGTGGGCTTATTAAAGAAGGGTGCTTATTATAGAAGGGGATTATTAGAAAGAGATGCTTATTAGAAATGGGGCTTATAAGCAATAGGGCTTACTAGAGAGGGATGCTTACTAGACAGTAGACATTAGAAAGGGGTGCTTATTAGAAATGGGGCTTTCTAGAGAGGGGTGCTTTTTAAATAAGGGGCGCCTTAGACAGGGGGCTTATAAGACAGAGGGTTGATAAACAGTGAAATATATTCTGCTTTTCGCCAGTAAGAAGGAATGTTACAGACAGCACAACACGAACCAGTAAAGAAAGTTGTCACCTCAAAACATATGAATTTAACTGTTTAATCAGATTATGTCAAGATATCCTAAGATTCCATTTACCACAAGGTCCTGTATTGTTGATCTTGAGTGATCTGCTACAAATTTCTCCTCCAGAAATGTGAGACCCAAAACTTCAGAGAAAAACATAGCATAAATGGCTATATCAAGAAATATATAAGCTATCTATAATGTCTTACTAACTAAGCATAAATAAAATGAGTTCATTAAGTCTGCTTACCGTAAAATTGGAGACGGCTCTTTCGAGATTTGAAAATTCAATGGACATCCAGTTGTCTCTAAATGAATTGGAATTTTAACTGGATCCAGATTTCCAACCTAGATTAAATATAGATTAATTCGACGTAAGAGCTTAATAGAAATCAGATCATGTTGCCAATGATTAGAATGATGATCCAAAAATGGATCGTTCAAGGATTATAGCTTATTTCTGATTAGTTAACAGTTAACGGAAGGATTTTGATTGACCAAAGGATTCTTAAGCGATTAATGGAACCACTAGTGGATGGATCAACTCACTGTGCATCGAAAGGAAATTATTACCCTCGGGTGCTAAATTGTAGGTGGGGATGGTTGGAAATTAGCCC
>JACTAT010000836.1:0-14497 GCA_014526335.1 Chrysaora quinquecirrha | reverse complement strand
TAAACCGTCCAATGTGGCCCGAAGATGACCTAATAAATCATGACAGATTTTACGCATATTTTGCATGCAACACACCCCTGATATTTAAAGGAGGAATTTCGTACACAGACTCAAATTTTTAACGTTCTAGCATCAGCAAGCTGTTAGGTCAGACGTAACCATCAAAGGCTAGAAGCCCAAGAAAAATTCGAATTCTGTCGAAGCTGGCAAATATTTGAATTGTTGTGTAAAGAACAGGATAAAAAGATTCGCGAAAGGGAGCAAAGTTCATTGTCAGAGTACCGCTAATTTTCATTGCCGATCCGTGTTTTTGAGCTCGCGATAGTCGTGCTCTGTGAAATATGAAAATCTTCATGCAGACAAGCAAGATGAAAGCGGTAACTGTTGTTTTTATATGTATTGTATTTTACTGTGCTTTCGTGGATGCAACAAGGGGACAAGATGCATCTCACAAAAATAAATTCAAACTCATAGGAAGTTCTGCTGTATTCCAAATCAACAAAGTCGAGAAATCGAAAACAAGTCATTCAAAGAGACTTCTATCCGTCAAGAATATGCTCAACGATCCACATCTTGAGGAATTTAGCTTTATTCATCCTAGTTCTCCAAAATTTTCAAAAAAACATTACACTGGACTTCCAAATATACCTGCCCGTCAAATGGCTATAATAAAGTTATTCACTGGCACGAAATCTGTACGAAAACTGTTCAAAGTGAAAGTTAAGACACCAAAATGGTTGAAAAGCCAAAAGAAATTCAGAACCACTCTGCTATTTCCAAGAGTAAAGTCATCGATGAACGAGAAATGTCAGTGGGATTTTAAAACTGGTAAATTGAAGCTGATGATATATATTCCCAAGAACTGTTTACAATCTATTAAAGATCTTTATGAACAATTCTTAACAAATTCTAATGTTCTGGGTTTTCTGCTTCCTCGCCATAGCAGAATTGATAAAATTCTAGCGCGTAAACTTTTAACAAAGTTTCTTCTAATTAATTACGGGAAAAGAATGAGAAATTGGCTTGAAAAATTTGCAGCTGGAAAGGAAAAGATTCGGCTGATATTACCAAAACGAAAATGGCAGACTACGAGTATTATCAACTATTCCTAGAGTTGTACTTTATTTCTTAAGGTTAATGATGTTTTCATTAAAACATTGTACTTTTTAAAAGATTGGTTTATAGCAATTAGGCCTATTGGCTACGCATATCATGCAAGAAGTTTATACAGTTCTCATTAGGAAATGTTTGTTCAGTTTTAGTGTTACATATATAAAAAAGTAGATTTTAGCAAAGTCGAACATTTCACTTTTTTAGCTGCCTGCTTCTTGAATCTTGGAGGGTTTTCATCTTTGCATTTTTTTTTGAGAAAGGCAGAGGGTCTGTAATTTGTATCAAGTTTCCAATACCACCCTTTCGCTTCTTTGTTGGAAGTGTTGACTTGACAGATGAAAAACCTTTCCATGTTTGAAATATATTTCTGGGTGTAAACAGTTAAAGAAACTGTTAAGTAAACGATATTTGGACCGCACGCAGTCAAAAAATGGCAGAAAATTCTGCCAGTCCTTTTGCAAGGATACAGTGTAAGTGAAGGCGCATAGATGTAGCGAATTGAGAATGAATGGCCACAATTTCAGAAAGATTTGAAGAGTTTGCGAGCACACATTAAAAAAATGTTGCAAAGCGGGGAGGGAGTAGTGTTAGTGGGGAGCTGGAAACGTTACACACGAAATGTAGCTAATAATACTGTACTGTATATTCTTGGAGAGCACAAAGCGCCAAAACCCCGAATTCCTATCCTGTGCCTGGAACCCCTGGATGGATTCGTCATATCTACATTTTGTCACTGGCAGCTCATTTCTTGAATACAGTATCGAGGGCAAATTGATATGGGAAAATTGATACACGCTTTTTTTTATAAGGAACCTACCTCAAGGCCTAGTTCTTAAAGTTCCTTATTTTTGGGCCTCTTTTGAGGCAATTGTAGTTCCAAAAGTTCCTTAATAGTTCCTTAATTTTAACTGCACATACAGCGGTCTTAACAATAAAAGAGAGACATTTGCATGTGAGCAAAGCTCGAGACTACTCAAAGAAACATTGCATACATACTTAACGTACAATTTATGTGATTTTCGACTGCAAATGAATGGAACCGGCTTTCTAATTCTTGATTATTTGCAGTGATAAAAGTATTCAACATTCAAAAGTTCCTTAATGATTTTCTCTTTAGTAGTATAAGTTCTTTAAATTTTCGGGCCTTCTACATGTAGGTTCCTTATTAAGTGGTTCCTTATAAAAAAAGCGTGTATGGGAGAAATTGGCATGGACCTATGTTCTCTAAGAAGGGTACCATTCGGTCCGGAAATCCCGTGCTCAGGCTTGCATGAGATTCATCAAATCATCAAAAGGCATGGGCATTGAGTGTTGGTATAAATATAAAAACCTTTGCTCTTTCTCCGTAATTTGCCTGTAAGATGTCTGCACCACTACGTACTGCGGTAAATGAATTTTGCTGGAAAAATAATTATTATTATTGTAAGTTTACTATCTTATCATTATTTGATATTTTAATGTAGTGTATTTGATATAAAACTTCGGAAGGATGATCTACAACCGTTGCTTACTTACATGTGGTCTTACTAAAATTAGATAGACTATTTTAAACAACGTAAACAAATAGGAAATTGGACAGATGTACAAGCAAAATCGATCTTAATTTTGACATCATCTAGAGAAAAAAACACATTTGATGGAAGTGAACGGATTGGGAAATCATATTTCATTGTCAGCGTTGGTTTATTGGTTTAACCTTAGATTAGCAAAGATAATTTATCTCTTTTGTGTCGTAGCCACTTTTACATCATCATTCGCAAAAAACAAGAATTGTTCCGATTCTTTTCATGTCAAGTCCTCCACCCGTCCTCTACTTACTTCACCCGTCCTCCACTTACTTCAAAAGCAGCGGCAGATTTAAATCCCTAAACACGTCAGATGTTTTACAGTATTCCAAACTATTCAATTCTCGCGCGTTTTAACGCAGAATTTACCATTTCGGACAATATTTCGAACACAAGTGAAAGGAAAAAACAAATGGAAGAACTAAACGAAATTGGCCGTTTAGCCTAATCGACCATTTTGAATAATTGAAAGGTAAAAGAAGGCAAGGTAGAGGCTACCCTGGAACCAGAGCCTCAAAATAATGAAGGGAGACCGGAGGAAATAAAAAAAGATAAAAGAAAGAAAGAAAGAGGAGAAAACAGAGGCTCTGGTTCCATGAGATCAAAGCCTCGTATTGAGATATCATTAATCATCATGAACACCACGAATCAATCAAATCAATCAAAGGTCAATTTTACTTTATACTCTTTGATCATGGGATAAAACAAAAACATGGCGGAGAAAACAGCGTCAAATGCAGAGCACCACACGACCATCCCTGTAAAGATATACAAAAAACAACAATTCTATTTGCCGTCTTTGTTACCAGAATTTATTTGATGGTGGTAAAAAAGCAGAATTTAACCTTTCAGGTGGCCGAAGTGACAGAAACAACGATTTTTTTGCGAAGGCAATTTCCGTCTTGAACATGTACAGGCATTGTCCTTGGATGTACCCAATGTGACGTGTAAAGGCGAATTCTGTTGTTTCTTGTATATCTTTACAGGGATGGTCGTGTGGTGCTCTGCATTTGACGCTGTTTTCTCCGCCATGTTTTTGTTTTATCCCATGATCAAAGAATATAAAATAAAATTGACCTTTGATTGATTTGATTGATTCGTGGTGTTCATGATGATTAATGATATCTCAATACGAGGCTTTGATCTCATGGAACCAGAGCCTCTGTTTTCTCCTCTTTCTTTCTTTCTTTTATCTTTTTTTATTTTCTCCGGTCTCCTTTCATTATTTTGAGGCTCTGGTTCCAGCGTAGGTAGAGGCCTCAGCGATTGATGTAAAAGTTGTCTCACTTTTGTGAAATGCAACGTAATGCAATGAAATGCATAATCATCACGATGTTCTTGGGATTCTTGGGTCATGTTTTTACATGGCAGGGGCGTATGAGTGATGAAGTACTAATAGAAAGATTATAAGGTGTTAGATTAATACTTAATACCACAATGCGCTGATAATAATATATTTTAATCATATATTAATATCGTTTAACTTTCAACATACACTTTTTTTAATAAGCAACTGGTCAATAAGCAACTAAGGGCTGAGATTTGCTCAAATTTTTGGTTGAAATCCCTATTTTTATACAATACATCATTGCAAACTTGTCAATTACATTGAACAGCATGAAAGGAGCCAGAAAAAGAGTTTTTAGGGGTACCCAGTCATTCTGTGAGGGCTGAAAGACCAGATACGTTAAGCAACTTCGAGGGCTGGACCGGTAGTCAAGTTGCTTATTAAAAAAAGTGTATAAGTTTCAGTTTGTAGGAAGAGTGGACGAAAGTAAAGAATTCTATAGAATTCTTGATTAGCAGAATAGGGTTAAAATTTGAGAGGTTAGGCACTTCTCCTTCTTCCTGAAGGCTATACAACCATTCAAATGAATTCCGCACTTCGTTTCACGGTTTTTAGTTTGAGATGTTGATTTTCCAGAATAAGTGAAGTAATTTGTATACATTCAAATGTTTCAAATAGAAGGCGTTCCCCAACGGTCATGACTAGAACCACTCTTATTGGGTCAGGCCTTATTTTAAGGCTCAGTGATAACCAATTTGTGCAGTGATAAAACAAAATTGTGCAGTGATAAATGGAAAAATGTACAGTAATAAATTGATCTTGCAAAAAAAGTAAGCCATTTAAGTATACAAGAACAAATGTCAGAAAGAAACTGATCAATCTAATCCGAAAGAAGCATCCAGTGAGAGTGATTTGCGACTTGCTGTATAAATAGCATTCTTAGCTGTTCTTTTGCATTCTTTTTTCTGGCTTTCTCTTATTAATATTGGCCGACAAAGCCGTTCTAGTAATCTCAATTCTCAGCATTTTCCAGGGACTATACAATTAGGGCCGTCGCTATGGGGGTGCGGCACCCGCCTGGCCTCAAGCCTGTTGGCAACTTGTCTCTAATGCAGGCGCTGTCGGCAGCTGACAGAATTTAGGTCCAAAATATTTCTATCGCAAGCAATAACCTCATTGGAACTTCCTTGCATCGTATCATATTATAACTGAACGATAACAAAGTCCTATCCTGTTGTATATATTACCTAGCATTTGAAAGTTAGTTAAAGGAACAATTTCCCATGCAAAAATGGACGGATCAAGAAAGATAAATCGCTTAGAACTTTGGTGTCTTCTTTGTAACCTGTGTATGATTTTTGACGACGTTTTTGGGTCTTCACAATAATTAGCACTATTGAGTATCATACATACATCCACCCCAGCCCTTACTTTACGACTGATTATTAACGACAGTCTATTGTATGTATACCTCCACATCTCTATTTCTTAATGGTCCAGTGGCTCTAAAGCTTATGGGGTTGCAACATCCCGCAATCATTTTAATCAGTCATAGTCATCCTTAATGTCAATCTCTATTGGGTTCCAAACTGGATAATGGCTCAGAAAATTGTAATTTATAGGTCCCGAAATGATCATTAGAGCGATTCTAGATCAAAAATTTTCCCGGGGAGCATGTCCCGGACCCCCTAGTCGAGTGAGCCTTTTGTGAATATTTTTATTTTTAAGTTCCCCCACTTTTGTGCCCCTCCACTTCTAAACAAATTGAAATTCGGCAACCCCCCCCCTCCTGCTTGAAAGTTCTAGCGACGGCCCTGCGTACAATTCACTGCATTTTGATTCAAACTCATTTTTCATTCTATACCTAATTTGTGCAAAATGTGCAGTGATAAAATTTCCTTAAAATAAGGCCTGTATTGGGTTCAAGTAGGTTCAGTCTTGAAAGCTTCAAAATTCTCTAAAACGCCAGTTATCAACGTAGGTCTTCATTTCCTAGCTAAATTTCGTATCCCTATCACGTTAATGCTTGTTTAGATCCGCTTTCTGTGTATATAGCTAAAAGATACGAAGAAGGGCACAATGGATGCACCAGAAAAGAAGGTCTCAAGCATGTATTTTCATCACCAGTGTAACTAAAATAACGAACATTTACAATATTTTAGTTAGCTACATCTTAAATATTTTCTATTTATTCAATTACACAAATATCAGTATGTTGTAAGATAATAAACGTTTTTGTACTACTGTATTCAAGTTTAGCACAGCTATAAAATTGTAACAAAGTTACGGGAAAATGAGTTCGTCTTTATCTGTTTGTTGAAAAACAAACTGTTTGGGTCATAGTATTATGCCAACATTTTATTTCCGATTTAAGAATACACGTTTTTTTTTATAAGAACACTGAAATTGAAGAAAGCTATGGGATGTTCTTAATTTTTCCAATTTGAAGGCTCAAAATGTTCTTAAAATGTTCTTAATTTTCTTGCTTTTTAAAAAGCTATTGTTTTTCAAATAAGATGATAGTTGCTACGAAAAGGGACGCACATGTAAAAATTTCACATAGTCACAATGAATGATAGTTGACCTGTTTTCTAGAGTGGAGAACAGGACAGCTCCACAAGAAAGTAAATTCTAATTTTTCTCTAGCTTCACAAAGCCTTGTAATGTTTCTAGCATGTTCTTAACTTTTCAGCCTCTGAAGCCTTATGTTCTTATATACTTTGTTCTTATAAAAAAACGTGTAGGACATAGACAAGTTATAGTAAAAAAAACTTTAAGTGAATGAAACCTTTGCTAATGGTGTTGACGATTCATAATGAACTAGAGCTAGTGCCTTCATGGCGTAAGGCAACAGCTTGAAGCTGAAGGGTTCTTTTTTAATGCAGTAAGGAAGAACCATAGTGACTTGTTGTAAAAATTTAAACAACCTTTACGGTAAGAAAAGGACACTTAAAAGTAAAAAAGCTAAAATAACGCACCTAACTACACTCAAATAAAATTTGGTAACTTTGCTAAAACATATCTGGGCTTTTGAAATAAAAAAACAAGGAACCTAGACTTATTACACGAGTCTTAGTTATCACAGCTACCATCTTTTATTGTTGTTGTTGTTAGAACGCTGCTCAAACTGGGACTCAAACACAATACCCTGGAAGATCAGCGACAATAGGCTAGCAGTACAAATATAATGATTATTAAACTTAGATGATTTTTCTATTTTGTAGATTTTGCTTTGTAGAGGTAGATGTTAATAATTCTAGCTGACAGTTTTTGTGTGTGTCTAAATAAAAATTGATATGCGATATGATATGACTCATGGCTTCTGCATGTTAAACGCGGCCAATCAGATTGCAGCACTTAATTTGCTGCGTTTTCACTGGCTTATCAATGTCCTCCCACTTTTATTGTGATTCGATTTTTCGTCAGATCGAACGATAGAATCAACCTCGTCCCCAGCGTGAATAGGCCTCTACGTGAAACTCCGCTGTCCATATTCGACCCTGGTATCGACCTTGTCTATTCGCAATTTGATTGGCTGTTCAAACAAAAGAAATTTTAAGTGACGTCACAGTTTCTTCTAAATTTCACACCAAAACAGGCCGAAAACTATGTGAAAAACATCCATAAAAACCAAAACATGATGCTACCTGAGAGATTGTATCTTGCCTTACAGTTATCAATGCAATTCTTTGAATCTCCTTTCTAAGAACATCTGCCTTCGGGATCTACATCTTGTTTTCATGCCTAGGGCAAAATTGCCAGTATTTTGGCAGATTTTTGTGGCCGGTACCAAGGCCAAAATCGATTTGACGGTTGAGATTCGAGGAAATTCGATTTGGGGCCTGGGGACGAGGTTGCAAAAATAACCAATCAGCGAGCAGCAAAACGAAATGGCGAATGCTACCTCTATCAAGAATTTTAATTTGGAAGGCAAGTTGAATCTAAAATTGGCCACTTTTGTACATTGTCAGTATATGAGTGTCAGTGTAGCGAATTGATGTTGTTGTTGTTGGTCTAGATTTTATGAGCCGAACTGGGACTCCTGTAATAAGTCTACAAGGAACCGACAATTTAAATTAAAAAAAGAAAATTAGAATTTCAAATTCTCAAGCTAATTTAAAAGTTCTTTTCTATTACGATCTTGCAACGAATATAACGCATTTTTTATGCCTACTTTTCCGCAAGTTTGAAAGTTCATTGGCATTGGCACGCACGTGGGATGTTGCAGATAGCAGCAAAGATTTGGTGAAAGATGCTTGCAGTTTATCACATTGGCATACCTGGACCCACAGCGAATATTTTCAGAGGCATTACTGATTGCTTATTGACTTGAAAGCCTCTTTGCTGTCCAGCTATAAGCTGAATGCCGATCGGACTACAACCAGGCCTCAGCATATAACAGCCTTATAACAAGCCATGAATTCATATTACATTTTCTGCTCACACAGTATACGCCTTGAGGTCAAATATTTTCTTCGAGGTGAAAGGACCAATATGAATCAATTCAACTAATTGCGTATCATCTTCAATTTCGGAATATTCAGGCGGGATAGAAACTTGTGTTTTGGAAACATGTTGCACGAATTCTGCCAATGGCATCTCTCTTAACTCAAACTTATGTCTCTTTAGAAAAGCATGTCGAGAAGTGCTTACTGTTTTTAAGACATCTTGCATTCTGTAGTAGTTTCGGTAACTGCAGAAGAGAAAAAACAACCTTTTGAAACAGTTTTGCTTACGAAAGGACCCGATGCAGTACATAGGTTTAAGACAAAATTAATCAATAGTTTTAACATCTAAGAAAAATAGTGAAATTATGTTAAAAGGGAAAAAGACAGAGCAAGGTATTTCATTGATTTTCCAAAATAAGGAACAGATATCTTGAAAGAGGGGTTGATTAATCTCTGATGAGCAATATATGAAAAATTATTGGAGTAAGTCCTTTGATTTGAAGTATAAAAGGAGTGAGGTTAAATTACTTTAATGGTTCGTTCTTTTGGGACTATTGTCTCTTCTGCATTCTGAAAAAAGTAGACTTCGGAGGCTTTTGGCTTCTAAAAAACACACTTTCTTGAAATAATGAAAGACTGGAGAAGTTGAATTGAAAGCGAGAATCATTGCACGGACATTTCGATCTCTTGGAAGGCTCGAAAAAAAAGAAAACGAAGAAAAAGTTCCCGAAAGAACGCATCCTAAAAAGAAGCTGTTGACACAAGTACTGCTGCTCCGAGTTAGTAGAGGAATGAGAGTATTTGAGGGGTGCATTGGTATTATTATAAGTATTTGAAAAATCAGTTGCAATAATTGCACAAAGCAAACAGGGTTTTCTTTGCACAGCCGCATAACGAATTTTGTTTTGTCGTACAACGCAAGGCATGAGAAAAGATTAAATAACAGCAACAAAATTTATCTCATCCTAATAGGATACATGGCCATGTTATGATTTTCTAGTGCTAATTTAACTCATTTTCACATATGGGTGGATATTTGTATAGCTGGAAGGCATATTCAAGAGGGAAATTCAAACTCGGCAACTACTTTTGAAATTGTTCAATTCTACAATGTTTACAGGATTCTTGTCTTCACCAAATTTCGCCTGGCATTTCAAGCAACTTATTTTACAGCCCAACAAAAGCAGAAAGCAGTAGGCCTCATTGACCCGAGCTAAGGTCCTGAGGTAGTGTTTGTGCATTCGGCAGAAGGCTTCCAAAGATCGCCGAAGCAACAGGCACATTTAAGATTTTCAGAAATGAAAGAAAAGTAGAATGAACTTTCACCAGCGATAAAAAATTTCTATGTTTTGAGCTGGTAGCTTTCAATACTGAGCAGAGTTTTTCAATGGTTATCCTGACAGAAAACATGCACACTGTGAAGGCAACACAACTTTGCACACATATTAAACGTTGAATTGAATGGACTTCTGTTCATAAAAGAAAGATGAAAGGAAACCGACTTAGATAAAACGGAAACATACAAAATCGATCACGATTATACTGCCGATCCGCAGCAATAAAATGAAAATGAGGACGACACTCACCAAACGACATTACGAACTTCATTGTAAACAGGCAAATTGTAACAAGGCAGAAAAGGTACTTTGCTCGCTTCGAATTCCATTAGTCTGTCTGAATCTTCAGGGAACTTCGATATTATTTCATCAGAATCATCCTTTGGATCATCTGCAGATTATTAAAAAAACGTATATATAAATGGCATTAAAGGGTTTATCTTCAATGTAACTGCAACATGTGCTTATATGCAGAATGGTGAACTTCAAAAGATTATAATCAAGTGCGATGATGTCGGGGAATAGTCCGGTTCAACGGACATAGCTACACTATATGTAATTTTGGATGTTGAATCAGTTGAACCTGCAAATCAACGTTTTCAAGCTCCTTGACATATCAATTTCCTACATAGCTGTTTCTGATGCCATTTTTGCTATAACGTACGTCAAATTGATTAGGTTAACTTTAAGTACTGTGTCATATTTTGGTATAAAACGAGTAACTTTGTAAGTGAAATCGAGATATAAATTTCTGAAAAATCGGGAATATTATCAACGTCTGGCACTCACAGCCAAAACTGATGACGTCATACGATGATAATGCATGAGTGAAAAAGTGAAATTTTGCCAGCTATCTATCTCTGGCTCTATGGATCGATTCCATGCTTCAAAAGTAGTTCAATATCTGATACATGGAAAATGGAATATTGTGTGGAAAATCAAAAGCCATCAAATTAAAATAAGGAAAAATAAGGACACAAACCTGTAGCAACTAAGATGAAAGTAATTTAAATGAACTGTGTAATAACATGAGATTGAAACAAATCATACAGAATAGCATATACGTACCAAGAATATAAGATGAACCACGAAACTGCCAAAAATCCTGCCAGAAAAGAGAATTTTGGCATGAAATAATAAATAATAATAGTTATTATTGATTATATACCCATAAAGCTATCAAAATGTGGCGTTTTCTGAACAACAACAACAACAAAATATCTTAATCGAAAATAGGACGTTTTAGGCAGAAAAAAACACAAGTAAGGTTACATCATTCATGAGATTAATGCGATTGGGCCTCCTGTGGTTGAAATGGTCTATTTAGAAAAAATTGGTTGATCTGGCAGAAAAACTACAGACAGTCGTTGAGTCTTACGGAACTTAAGGACTAGAAGCAAAAGCGGAAAGACCATTTGGGCATACATAGAGAGAAGTTTTAAATAACTGTCAGGGCATCAATTCAAAAGGACTGGGTACCTACCACACACAAAATTTCCTAATTTGTAAACTTTCATACGGGTGTGATGTCATGCGTAGGTTGCACTTCTAAAACAGCATGTTCGAGAAAACCATCTTAACCCACGCACGTCCAAACAACAAGCCACAATCAAACATGATACTGCCATTGAACAACGTTAACTGGATAATTTGGAATGCGCAGAAAATGACAGCTGGTTCGGAATGAATGGCAGTTGGTTATCAATACCTCCATCGATGAGTTAAACAGAAATTAAGAAAAAAGAAAGATCTATCCCGAGAACTCAGGGTAGAATTCACAAAAAAATTCATAATTAAATAGGATCATGTTTATTAACTCATTCATACCGTGTCTTCTGTATTATTCGGAACAGAACTTTCTTGAATATCTCCAGCATAACCTAATTCAAAACAAAGAAAACTAAGCATGACGGTTATATAGATCTTACATTACAAGTAAGTAAACTGAATACAGCAGATAAGATGAAGATAAAGTACAATACACCTAAGGGACCGGTCATTAATTATCTACTAGGGGGGCCGGAGTGATTTGGCAAATTTTATCAAAAAATTTGCTGACCCCTCTAAAACACCAAGAACAATTTTCGGAACCCCTCTGAGAAAATGGAAAAACTTCATGGCCCTGCCTAACTTGCAGCGGTATTAGCTTTAAAATTTTGTTCTGTTGTGTTGTTTAATTAATTGAAGACCATGTATCTTAGGATATTGTGTCGAATAATAAAAAAAACTTGAACAACTTTCAAGTATATATATAAAAAAATAATGTAAAAATAAGAAATATACCAGTAGTCGCATGGCACGCAGCACTGGGGATCCAGCCAGGAGGGAGGCACCCCACCCCATCCGAGATGTATATATATAAAAAAATAATGTAAAAATAAGAAATATACCAGTAGTCGCACGGAACGCAGCACTGGGGATCCAGCCAGGAGGGAGGCACCCCACCCCATCCGAGATGTATATATATAAAAAAATAATGTAAAAATAAGAAATATACCAGTAGTCGCACGGCACGCAGCACTGGGGATCCAGCCAGGAGGGAAGCACCCCACCCCATCCGAGACAGCACAATGATGGAAACGGAAGTAGAAAGGATAGAGTATAATGGTGACAAAGTTGCGCATAAAACTGCGGCATGGTGAAAAGTAGTGCGAATCATCAGCTATCCACTCATGACTGCGTTTCGGGGGTTAGGACAGTACGCAATAGTGTCATGAGCCCCCCAGCACAAAATAATGTACCATCGCACTGTTGTATAAAGAACATAAAGATAAAGTGGATGAAAGTGAGTTGGGATTCTTAATTGTGTGTTATTTGAGGACTTTTTCAATTTGAAGATTTGAGGATTTCAGCAAACAGCTTTGTAAATCTTTTAAGAATATTTCATGGCCCTTCCAATTGGAAGACAAAAATTTCGTAGCCCATCTTCAAGGCTGGAATAAATTTCATGGCCCATACCAAATCACTCCGCCCCCCTAGTAGATAATTAATGACCGGTCCCTAACTATGACATTTCTTTCCTCAGAGAACGAATTGTCTTTTTATATTACTCTTCTGATTCAAATTTTACTCTAGAGTACTTAGTCAATGGGAAAGAGTCCAAGTGTTGGTAAGTCCGTCCCTGTAGCTATGGGCGTATTTTTTTACTAAGGAAGACTCTCCGAATTCTGAAAGCGGTAGACTTGGCAGGAAAAAGTTTCTTCTACTAAAAAAACACAGCTGCTGAAAATCGTAGACTTATGGAACAGGGCTATCTTTTCCTTGCTCATCAAACACTTGTGAAATTTGTTTGAGCCTTTGATTCCGATAATTGCTAGGGACAGCCCGCGAAAGCGCAAAACATTTCAAACGATTTCGATGTCTACCGGAAAAAGGGCGTCCGCTGAAAACAGAAGGTGTCTAGAAAAATACGCCCTATTGTAACCCGAAGAGCGGAAGGGGGAATAGTGTACAGTTCACAAAGCACTTAATCGTGATTAAAGAAGGATATGAATATGAAACTATCATCGCGCATCGGTTTGGTGCGCTTTCCAAATTGCGGTTGAGCTTTTGACGACCAAGACAGGCAAAAATATAAATTATAAGCAACTAGTGCAATACTGAGTAACCATTGCAGCTAAATCGTACATTATGTTCTTTTGCCAAAGACTTTTTTATCTATTAAAGGGATTATGTTGTTGTTACCAATGTTTGACTGTACTTTTACAAACAATGTAGCATACGAATGAACAGTGAAAATGGGAAAAGAGCAATAGAGCTCTTTATCTCAGCTGAATTGTCCTCCGAGTTTAGGCTAAAATATGAAGCTTGTCGGAACTGAACTGGTATTGGCAGCAGAATCAATTAAAGAAAGAAACAAATAAAACCTGAACTAAAACTGTGTAAATAATTTTTACCTGTAAGAAACATCTTCGTAGATTCTGTTCGTGCTAACTGTAGTATCTTTAACCCACTATATGTTTCAGTAGAAACATCTGCACCATAACTAAGTAACAGCCGAATCACTTCAATATTATTAGAATCAACTGCATCATGGATTGGCCTTTAAAAAACAGAATGTGAGAAGATGAAATTATTGTAATCATCTTTGAATTTATTTGGCTTATAGTACAGTACATATCCTCGATTATCCGAACAGGTTTAACTCAATTTTACGTAGGGTCGTTCGTATAAGCCAAAAATTCGAATTTCACTTGCTAAATTTCCTTTCAAGTTTATTGTTACTGCCCGAGGTACTTCACTATGACGTCATATCAATAAAAGGTCATGCACATCAATAAATATAATTTGGTATATCTGGAGCTAATTCCGTATCAAATAAGACAATCCCAAGCAAAAATGTTGCTTTTGGTTGAACAAATAACTCGATCCATGATCCTGATCATTGTCATGACGTAATCATGACGTCACCCTCGTAATATCAGGAATTCGCCATGGCAACATCGAAATTCGTAATCTGCAAGTCAAAACCTTTCGAATGATGTATATAAAATACAATTAACACAAAAAGTTCACGGGACCGTTTTTTTCGACAAACTGATACTGACTATAGAGCGAGGGGCATTTCATTCTGCAAAAAGGCGTACGAGACTTCCATTAAAACAAAAGGACTTTCAAGGGACTTCCAAGAAAACAATAGGACTTCCAGCAAAGGTGTACGAGACTTTCAAGGAGTGAATTGCCCCTCGCTATAGAGTATCTATCGAAATTTTTTATTGGTGGACGTAGACATCGGATGCAAAAACG
>JACTAT010000835.1:0-14512 GCA_014526335.1 Chrysaora quinquecirrha | reverse complement strand
AGTTTGTTTGTTAGCTAGTAAGCCCGCTAGTTAGTTACGTTGCAAGTATAGCTCTCATGTTAGTTAGTTAGTTAGTTACTTAGTTAGTTAAGTAGTTAGTTAGTTAGTTTGCTTGTAAATTAGATAGTTAGCGAGCTTGTTTGTTAGTTAGTTAGTTATTTAGTTAGTTAGTTATTTAGTGAGTCAGTGAGTTAGTAAGTTGTTTTTTTAGGTTGAAAGCATAGCTTGAATACTTGTTACTTAGTTAGTTCGTTAAATAGTTTGATACTAAATTAGATAGTGTGCGAATTTGGTTGTTGGTTTGTTAGTTTGTTAGATAGTTAGTTTGTAAGCTACTCAATTAGGTTGCAAGCATAGCTTGTATGTTAGTTAGTTAGTAAGATGGAGAGTAATGTAGTTAGTTGGTTAGTTAGTTACTTAGTTAGTTAGTTTGCTAGTCAGTTTGTTTGTAAGCTGCTCAATATTTTGCAAGCATAACTTGTATGTTAGTTAGTTAGTAAGATAAAGAGTTAATTAGTTGAATGGCTAGTTAATTAGTAAGATAGAGAGTATTGAGTTATTTTGTTAGTTAAATTAGAGAGTTTGCGAGGTTGTTTGTTAGTTAGTTAGTTAGTTAGTTAGGCATAGCTTGTATTTTAGTTAGTTATTAAGTTAGTTAGTTAGTTAGTTAGTTAGTTAGTTTAGTTATTTAGAGTTTGTTAGTGAGTTAGCTAGTTCTTTTTAGTTAGTTAATAGTTAAATAGTTAAAGCATAGTTAGCGAGCTGGTAGATTGGCATAGCTTAGTTTGTTAGTTAGATAGTTAGTTTGCTAGTAAATTAGATAGTTTGCAGGCTTGTTTGTTAGTTAGTTAGTTAATTAGTTAGTTAGTTATTTAGTGAGTCAGTGAGTTAGTAAGCTGATTTTTAGGTTGAAAGCATAGCTTGAATACTGGTTAGTTAGTTAGTTCGTTAAATAGTTTGATACTAAATTAGATAGTGTGCGAACTTGGTTGTTGGTTTGTTAGTTTGTTAGATAGTTAGTTTGTAAGCTACTCAATTAGGTTACAAGCATAGCTTGTATGTTAGTTAGTTAGTAAGATGGAGAGTAATGTAGTTAGTTGGTTAGTTAGTTACTTAGTTAGTTAGTTTGTGAGTAAATAGATAGTTTTCGAGGTTGTTTATTAGTTACTTAGTTTGCTAGTCAGTTTGTTTGTAAGCTGCTTATTATTTTGCAAGCATAGCTTGTATGTTAGTTAGTTAGTAAGATAGAGAGTTAGTTAGTTGAATGGCTAGTTAATTACTTATTGAGTTAGTTTGTTAGTTAATTAGAGAGTTTGCGAGGTTGTTTGTTAGTTAGTTGTTTGGTAGTTAGTTAGTTAGTTATTAGTTATTTAGCTAGTTAGTTACGTTGCAAGCATAGCTCTCATGTTAGTTAGTTAGTTAGTTAGTTAGTTAGTTTGTTAGTTAGTTAGTTAGTTTGCTAGTAAATTAGATAGTTAGCGAGCTTGTTTGTTAGTTAGTTAGTTAGTTAGTTAGTTAGTTAGTTAGTTAATTAGTGAGTCAGTGAGTTAGTTAGCTGTTTATTTAGGTTGAAAGCATAGCTTGTATATTGGCTAGTTAGTTAGTTAGTTAGTTAGATAGGTTGTTAGTAAATTAGATAGTTGGCGAGTTTGTTTGTTTGTTTGTTAGTTAGTTAGTTAGTTAGTTTGTAAGCTGCTCAATTAGATTGCAAGCATAGCTTGTATGTTAGTTAGTTAGTAAGATAGAGAGTAAGGTAGTTATTTGGTTAGTTAGTTACTTAGTTAGCTAGTTTGCTAGTAAATTAGATAGTTTTGGAGGTTGCTTATTAGTTAGTTGGTTTGCTAGTTAGTTTGTTTGTAAGCTGCTTAATTTTGTTGCAGGCATAGCTTGTATGTTAGTTAGTTACTAAGATAGAGAGTTAGTTAGTTGAATGGTTAGTTAATTACTTATTTAGTTAGTTTGTTAGTAAATGAGAGAGTTTGCGAGGTTGTTTTTTAGTTAGTTAGTTGGTTAATTAGTTAGTTAGCGAGCTCGTTAGTTACTTTGCAAGCATAGCTTTCATGTTAGTTAGTTAGTTAGTTAGTAATAGTTAGTTGGTTAGTTATTACTTAGTTAGTTAGTTTGTAGTAAATTAGATAAGTTTTGAGGCTTGTTTGTTAGTTAGTTAGTTTGCTAGTTAGTTTGTTTGTTTGTTGCGTTAGTTAGTTATTTTGCAAGCATAGCTTGTATGTTAGTTAGTTAGTTAGTTAGTTAGTTGAATGGCTAGTTAATTAGATAGTTAGTTAGTTTGTTAGTTAATTAGAGAGTTTGCGAGGTTGTTAGTTAGTTAGTTAGTTAGTTAGTTAGTTAGTTAGCCAGCTAGTTAGTTACGTTGCAAGCATAGCTCTCATGTTAGTTAGTTAGTTAGTTAGTTAGTTAGTTAGTTAGTTAGTTATTAGTTAGTTTGCTAGTAAATTAGATAGTTAGCGAGCATGTTTGTTAGTTAGTTAGTTAGTTAGTTAGTTAGTTATTTAGTGAGTCAGTGAGTTAGCTAGCTGTTTATTTAGGTTTAAAGCATAGATTGTATATTGGCTAGTTAGTTTGTTAGTTAGTTAGTTAGTTTGCTAGTAAATTAGATAGTTTGCGGGCTTGTTTGTTAGTTAGTTAGTTAGTTAGTTAAGTAGTTATTTTGTTAATTAGTTAGTTACGTTGCAAGTATAGCTTTCATGTTAGTTAGTTGGTTAGTTAGTTAGTTACTTAGTTAGTTAGTTTGCTAGTAAATTAGATAGTTAGCGAGCTTGTTCGTTAGTTAGTTAGTTAGTTAGTTAGTTAGTTAGTTAGTTAGTTAGTTAGTTAGTTAAATAGTAAGTCAGTGAGTTAGTAAGCTGTTTATTTAGGCTGAAAGCATAGCTTGTATATTGGCTAGTTAGTTAGTTAGTTAGTTTGATAGGTTGTTTGTAAATTATATAGTTGGCAAGTTTGTTTGTTGGTTAGTTGGTTTGTTAATTAGTTAGTTAGTAAGCCACTCAATTAGATTGCAAGCATAGCTTGTATGTTACTTGATTAGTAAAATAGAGAGTAAGGTAGTTATTTGGTTAGTTAGTTACTTAGTTAGCTATTTCGCTAGTAAATTAGATAGTTTTTGAGGTTGCTTATTAGTTAGTTGGTTTGCTAGTTACTTTGTTTGTAAGCTGCTTAATTTTGTTGCAGGCGTAGCTTGTATGTTAGTTAGTTATTAAGATAGAGAGTTAATTAGTTGAATGGTTAGTTTATTACTTATTTAGTTAGATTGTTAGTAAATGAGAGAGTTTGCGAGGTTGTTTTTAGTTAGTTAGTTAGTTAGTTAATTAGCCAGCTAGTTAGTTACGTTGCAAGCATAGCTTTCATGTTAGTTAGTTAGTTAGTTATTTAGTTAGTTTGCTAGTAAATTAGATAGTTAGCGAGCTTGTTTGTTAGTTAGTTAGTTAGTTAGTTAGTTATTTAGTTCAGTGAGTTAGCTAGCTTTTATTTAGGTTTAAAGCATAGATTGTATATTGGCTAGTTAGTTTGTTAGTTAGTTAGTTAGTTTGCTAGTAAATTAGATAATGGCAGGCTTGTTTGTTAGTTAGTTAGTTAGTTAGTTAATTAGTAGTTTGTTTGTTAGTTAGTTAGTTACGTTGCAAGCATAGCTTTCATGTTAGTTAGTTAGTTAGTTAGTTAGTTAGTTTGCTAGTAAGTTAGATAGTTAGCGAGCTTGTTTGTTAGTTAGTTAGTTAGTTAGTTAGTTAGTTAGTTAAATAGTGAGTCAGTGAGTTAGTAAGCTGTTTATTTAGGTTGAAAGCATAGCTTGAATACTGGTTAGTTAGTTAGTTAGTTAAATAGTTTGTTACTAAATTAGATAGTTGGCGAATTTGTTTGTTGGTTTGTTAGTTTGTTAGATAGTTAGTTTGTAAGCTGCTCAATTAGGTTGCAAGCATAGCTTGTATGTTAGTTAGTTAGTAAGATAGAGAGTAAGTTAGTAGTTAGTTGGTTAGTTTAAGTTTGTGACTTAGTTAGTTAGTTTGTGAGTAAATTAGATTGTTTTCGATAGTTGTTTATTAGTTCGTTAGTTTGCTAGTTAGTTTGTTTGTAAGCTGCTAAATTGTATGTTATTTTGCAAGCATAGCTTGTATGTTAGTTAGTTAGTAAGATAAAGAGTTAGTTAGTTATTTGGTTAGTTAGTTACTTATTTAGTTAGTTTGTTAGTAAATTAGAGAGTTTGCGAGGTTGTTTGTTAGTTAGTTAGTTAGTTAGTTAGTTAATTAGTAAGCTAGTTAGTTACGTTGCAAGCATAGCTTGTATGTTAGTTAGTTATTCAGATAGAGAGTTAGTTAGTTGAATGGTTAGTTAATTATTTATTTAGTTAGTTTGTTAGTAAATGAGAGAGTTTGCAAGGTTGTTTTTTAGTTAGTTAATTAGTTAAATAGTTAGTTAGCTAGTTAGTTAATTAGTTAGCGAGCTGGTTAGCTACTTTGCAAGCATAGCTTTCATGCTAGTTAGTTAGTTAGTTAGTTAGTTTGCTAGTAAATTAGATAGTTAGCAGGCTTGTTTGTTAGTTAGTTAGTTAGTTAGTTAATTAGTTTGTTTGTTAGTTAGTAAGCCAGCTCGTTAGTTACGTTGCAAGCATAGCTCTCATGTTAGTTAGTTAGTTAGTTAGCTAGTTAGTTAGTTAGTTAGTTATTTTGCTAGTAAATTAGATAGTTAGGGATTTTGTTAGTTAGTTAGTTAGTTAGTTAGTTAGTTAGACAGTGAGTCAAAGTGTTAGCTAGCTCTTTATTTAGTTTTAAAGCATAGTTTGTTAGTTAGTTGGTTAGTTAGTTTGTTAAGATAGTTAATTAGTTTGCTAGTTGCAGATAGTTAGCGGGCTTGTTTGTTAGTTAGTTAGTTAGTTAGTTAAGATAGTTAATTTGTTAGTTAGTTAGTTAATTACTTAGTTAGTTAGTTTGTTAGTAAATTAGATTGTTTTTGGAGTGGTTAGTTAGTTAGTTAGTAGTTAGTTGTGAGCCGCTTGTTTAGATTGAAAGCATAGCTTGTATGTTAGTTAGTTAGTAAGATAGAGAGTTAGTTAGTTAGTTGGTTAGTTAGTTACTTAGTTAGTTAGTTTGTTAGTAAATGAGAGAGTTTGCGAGGTTGTTTTTAGTTAGTTAGTTAGTTAGTTAATTAGTTACTTATAGAGCTGGTTAGTTACTTTGCAAGCATAGCTTTCATGTTAGTTAGTTTAGTTAGTTAGTTAGTTAGTTTTAGTTAGTTAGTTAGATAGTTTGCTAGTAAATTAGATAGTTAGTGAGCTTGTTCGTTAGTTAGTTAGTCTGTTATTTAGTTAGTTAGTGAATCAATGAGTTAGCTAGCTGTTTGTTTAGGTTGAAACCCTAGCTTGTATATTGGCTACTTAGTTAGTTATTTAGTTAGATAGTTTGTTAGTAAATTTGATAGTTGGCGAGCTTGATTGTTAGTTAGTTAGTTTGTTACTTAGTTAGTTTGTAAGCTGTTCAATTAGGTTGCAAGCACAGCTTGCATGTTAGTTAGTTAGTTAGTTAGTAGTTAGAGCTAATAGATAGTTAGTTGGTTAGTTAGTTAGTTAGTTAGTTAGTTAGTTAGTTAGTTTGTTAGTTAGTAAGTAAGCTAGTTAGTTAGGTTGCAAGCATAGCTTGAATCTGGTGTTAGTTAGTTATCTAAAGAGTTTGTTACTAATTATATAGTTGGCGAATGTGTTTGTTGGTTTGTTAGTTTGTTAGATAGTTAGTTTGTAAGCTGCCCAATTAGGTTGCAAGCATAGCTTGTATGTTAGTTAGTTAGTTAGTTAGAGAGTTAGTTAGTTAATTAGTTAGATTAGTTAGTTACGTTTGTGAGTAAATTAGATTTTTTCGGTGTGTTATTAGTTACTTTGTTAGTTAGTTTGTTTGTAAGCTGAGTTAGCAAGCATAGCTTTATGTTAGTTAGTTAGTAAGATAAAGAGTTATTAGTTGTATATTGGCTAGTTAGTTAGTTAGTAAGTTAGGTAGGTTGTTAGTAAATTAGATAGTTGGCGAGTTTGTTTGTTGGTTAGTTGGTTTGTTAGCTAGTTAGTTTGTAAGCCGCTCAATTAAATTGCAAGCATAGCTTGTATGTTAGTTAATTAGTAAGATAGAGAGTAAGGTAGTAAGGTAGTTAGTTGGTTAGTTAGTTACTTAGTTAGTTAGTTTGTGAGTAAATTAGATAGTTTTCGAGGTTGCTTATTAGTTAGTTGGTTTGCTAGTTAGTTTATTTGTAAGCTGCTTAATTTTGTAGCAGGCATATCTTGTATGTTAGTTAGTTAGTAAGATAGAGAGTTAGTTAGTTGAATGGTTAGATAAATACTTATTTGGTTAGTTTGTTATTAAATGAGAGAGTTTGCGAGGTTGTTTTTTAGTTAGTTAGTTAGTTAGCTAGTTAATTAGTTAGTTAGCGAGCTGGTTAGCTATTTTGCAAGCATAGCTTTCATGTTAGTTAGTTAGTTAGTTAGTTAGTTAATTAGTTAGTTAGTTAGTTTGCTAGTAAATTAGATAGTTGGCAGGCTTGTTTGTTAGTTAGTTAGTTAGATAGTTAATTAGTTTCGTTTGTTAATTAGTAAGCCAGCTAGTTAGTTACGTTGCAAGCATAGCTCTCATGTTACTTAGTTAGTTAGTTAGTAAGTTAGTTAGTTAGTTAGTTTGCTAGTAAATTAGATAGTTAGCGAGCTTGTTTAGTTAGTTAGTTAGTTAGTTAGTTAGTTATTTAGTGAGTCAGTGAGTTAGCTAGCTCTTTATTTAGGTTTAAAGCATAGATTGTATATTGACTAGTTAGTTTGTTAGTTTAGTTAGTTAGTTTGCTAATAAATTAGATAGTTGGCGGGCTTGTTTGTTAGTTAGTTAGATAGTTAGTTAAGTAGTTATTTTGTTAATTAGTTAGTTACGTTGCAAGCATAGCTTTCATGTTAGTTAGTTAGTTAGTTAGTTAGTTAGTTAGTTAGTTAGTTAGTTAGTTTGCTAGTAAATTAGATAGTTAGCGAGCTTGTTTGTTAGTTAGTTAGTTAGTTAGCTAGTTAGTTATTGAGTCAATGAGT
Source organism: Chrysaora quinquecirrha (assembly GCA_014526335.1). Lineage (NCBI taxonomy): Eukaryota > Metazoa > Cnidaria > Scyphozoa > Semaeostomeae > Pelagiidae > Chrysaora > Chrysaora quinquecirrha. The sequence goes on along the minus strand of JACTAT010000835.1, from coordinate 7,455 downwards.
TAGCTAGCTGTTTATTTAGGCTGAAAGCATAGCTTGTATATTGGCTAGTTAGTTAGTTAGTTAGTTAGATAGGTTGTTAGTAAATTAGATAGTTGGCGAGTATGTTTGCTGGTTAGTTGGTTTATTAGTTAGTTAATTTGTAAGCCGCTCAATTAGATTGCAAGCATAGCTTGTATGTTAGTTAATTAGAAAGATAGAGAGTAAGGTAGTTAGTTGGTTAGTTAGTTACTTATTTAGTTAGTTTGTGAGTAAATTAGATAGTTTTCGAGGTTGCTTATTAGTTAGTTGGTTTGCTAGTTAGTTTATTTGTAAGCTGCTTAATTTTGTAGCAGGCATATCTTATATGTTAGTTAGTTAGTAAGATAGAGAGTTAGTTAGTTGAATGGTTAGTTAAATACTTATTTGGTTAGTTTGTTAGTAAATGAGAGAGTTTGCGAGGTTGTTTTTTAGTTAGTTAGTTAGTTAGTTAGTTAATTAGTTAGTTAGCGAGCTGGTTAGCTACTTTGCAAGCATAGCTTTCATGTTAGTTAGTTAGTTAGTTAGTTAGTTAGTAAGATAGTTAGTTAGTTTGCTAGTAAATTAGATAGTTGGCAGGCTTGTTTGTTAGTTTGTTAGTTAGTTAGTTAATTAGTTTCGTTTGTTAATTAGTAAGCCAGCTAGTTAGTTACGTTGCAAGCATAGCTCTCATGTTACTTAGTTAGTTAGTTAGTAAGTTAGTTAGTTAGTTAGTTTGCTAGTAAATTAGTTATTTAGCGAGCTTGTTAGTTAGTTAGTTAGTTAGTTAGTTAGTTAGTTAAGTAGTTATTTTGTTAATTAGTTAGTTACGTTGCAAGCATAGCTTTCATGTTAGTTAGTTGGTTAGTTAGTTAGTTAGTTAGTTAGTTAGTTAGTTAGTTTGCTAGTAAATTAGATAGTTAGCGAGCTTGTTTGTTAGTTAGTTAGTTAGTTAGTTAGTTAGTTAGTTAAATAGTGAGTCAGTGAGTTAGTAAGCTGTTTATTTAGGTTGAAAACATAGCTTGAATACTGGTTAGTTAGTTAGTTAGTTAAATAGTTTGTTACTAAATTGGATAGTTGGCGAATTTGTTTGTTGGTTTGTTAGTTTGTTAGATAGTTAGTTTGTAAGCTGTTCAATTAGGTTGCAAGCATAGCTTGCATGTTAGTTAGTTAGTAAGATAGAGAGTAAAGTAGTTAGTTGGTTAGTTAGTTACTTAGTTAGTTAGTTTGTGAGTAAATTAGATTGTTTTCGAGGTTGTTTATTAGTTAGTTTATTTGCTAGTTTGTTTGTTTGTAAGCTGCGTATTATTTTGCAAGCATAGCTTGTATGTTAGTTAGTTAGTAAGATAGAGAGTTAGTTAGTTGAATGGCTAGTTAACTTCTTAAATAATTAGTTTGCTAGTAAATTAGAGAGTTTGTGAGGCTGTTTGTTAGTTAGTTAGTTAGTTAGTTAATTAGTTAATTAGCCAGCTAGTTAGTTATGTTGCAAGCATAGCTTTCATGTTAGGTAGTTAGTTAGTTAGAAAGTTAGTTAGTTAGTTAATTTGCTAGTAAATTTGATAGTTAGCGAGCTTGTTAGTCAGTTAGTTAGTTAGTTAGTTAGCTAGTTAGTTATTGAGTCAGTGAGTTAGGTAGCTGTTTATTTAGGCTGAAAGCATAGCTTGTATATTGGCTAGTTAGTTTGTTAGTTAGTTAGATAGGTTGTTAGTAAATTAGATAGTTGGCGAGTTTGTTTGTAGGTTAGTTGGTTTTTTAGTTAGTTAGGTTGTCAGCCGCTCAATTAGATTGCAAGCATAGCTTGTATGTTAGTTAATTAGTAAGATAGAGGGTATGGTAGTTAGTTGGTTAGTTAGTTACTTAGTTAGTTATTTTGTTAGTAAATGAGAGAGTTTGTGAGGTTGTTTTTTAGTTAGTCAGTTAGTTAGTTAATTAGTTACTTAGCGAGCTGGTTAGTTACTTTTCAAGCATAGCTTTCATGTTAGTAAGTAAGTTGGTTTTAGTTTGTTAGTTAGATAGTTTACTAGTGAATTAGATAGTTAGTGAGCTTGTTCTTTAGTTAGTTATTTGGTTAGTTTGTTAGTTAGTGAATCAATGAGTTAGCTAGCTGTTTGTTTAGGTTGAAACCCTAGCTTGTATATTGGCTACTTAGTTAGTTAGTTAGTTAGATAGTTTGTTAGTAAATTTGATAGTTGGCGAGCTTGTTTGTTAGTTAGTTAGTTTGTTAGTTAGTTAGTTTGTAAGCTGCTCAATTAGGTTGCAAGCATAGCTTGCATGTTAGTTAGTTAGTAAGATAGAGAGTAAAGTAGTTAGTTGGTTAGTTAGTTAGTTAGTTAGTTAGTTAGTTAGTTAATTAGTTGTTTGTTAATTAGTAAGCCAGCTAGTTAGTTACGTTGCAAGCATAGCTCTTATGTTAGTTTATTAGTTAGTTAGAAAGTTAGTTAGTTAGTTAATTTGCTAGTAAATTAGATAGTTAGCGAGCTTGTTTGTTAGTTAGTTAGTTAGTTAGCTAGTTAGTTATTGAGTCAGTGAGTTAGCTTTCTGTTTATTTAGGCTGAAAGCATAGCTTGTATATTGGCTAGTTAGCTAGTTAGTTAGATAGGTTGTTAGTAAATTAGATAGTTGACGAGTTTGTCTATTGGTTAGTTGGTTTGTTAGTTAGTTAGGTTGTCAGCCGCTCAATTAGATTGCAAGCATAGCTTATATGTTAGTTAATTAGTAAGATAGAGAGTAAGGTAGTTAGTTGGTTAGTTAGTTACTTAGTTAGTTACATAGCTTATATGTTAGTTAGATAGTAAGATAGAGAGTTAGTTAATTGAATGGCTAGTTAACTACTTATTGAGTTAGTTTGTTAGCAAATTAGAGAGTTTGCGAGGTTGTTTGTTAGTTAGTTAGTTAGTTAGTTAGTTAATTAGCCAGCTAGTTAGTTACGTTGCAAGCATAGCTTTCATGTTAGTTAGTTAGTTAGTTAGTTAGTTAGTTAGTTAGTTAGTTAGTTAGTTAGTTTGCTAGTAAATTAGATAGTTAGCGAGCTTGTTTGTTAGTTAGTTATTTAGTTAGTTAGTTATTTAGTGAGTCAGTGAGTTAGCTAGCTCTTTATTTAGGTTTAAAGTATAGATTGTATATTGGCTAGTTAGTTTGTTAGTTAGTTAGTTAGTTTGCTAGTAAATTAGATAGTTTGCAGGCTTGTTTGTTAGTTAGTTAGTTAGTTTGCTGGCAAATTAGATAGTTAGCGAGCTTGTTGGTTAGTTAGTTAGTTAGTTAGTGAGTCAGTGAGTCAAATAGTTAGTCAGTTAGTTAGTTAAATAGTGAGTCAGTGAGTTAGTAAGCTGTTTATTTAGGTTGAAAGCATAGCTTGAATACTGGTTAGTTAGTTAGTTATTTAAATAGTTTGTTATTAAATTAGATAGTTGGCGAATTTGTTTGTTGGTTTGTTAGTTTGTTAGATAGTTAGTTTGTAAGCTGCCCAATTAGGTTGCAAGCATAGCTTGTATGTTAGTTAGTTAGTAAGATAGAGAGTAATGTAGTTAGTTGGTTAGTTAATTACTTAGTTAGTTAGTTTGTGAGTAAATTAGATTGTTTTCGAAGTTGTTTATTAGTTCGTTAGTTTGCTAGTTAGTTTGTTTGTAAGCTGCGTGTTATTTTGCAAACATAGCTTGTATGTTAGTTAGTTAGTAAGATAAAGAGTTAATTAGTTGAATGGCTAGTTAACTACTTATTGAGTTAGTTTGTTAGCAAATTAGAGAGTTTGCGAGGTTGTTTGTTAGTTAGTTAGTTAGTTAGTTAATTAGTTAGTTAGTTAGTTAGTTAGTTATTTAGTGAGTCAGTGAGTTAGCTAGCTCTTTATTTAGGTTTAAAGCATAGATTGTATATTGGCTAGTTAGTTTGTTAGTTAGTTAGTTAGTTTGCTAGTAAATTAGATAGTTTGCAGGCTTGTTTGTTAGTTAGTTAGTTAATTAGTTAAGTAGTTATTTTGTTAGTTAGTTAGTTACGTTGCAAGCATAGCTTTCATGTTAGTTAGTTAGTTAGTTAGTTAGTTAAATAGTGAGTCAGTGAGTTAGTAAGCTGTTTGTTATGGTTGAAAGCATAGCTTGAATACTGGTTAGTTAGTTAGTTATTTAAATAGTTTGTTACTAAATTAGATAGTTGGCGAATTTGTTTGTTGGTTTGTTAGTTTGTTAGATATTTAGTTTGTAAGCTGCCCAATTAGGTTGCAAGCATAGCTTGTATGTTAGTTAGTTAGTAAGATAGAGAGTAATGTAGTTAGTTGGTTAGTTAATTACTTAGTTAGTTAGTTTGTGAGTAAATTAGATTGTTTTCGAAGTTGTTTATTAGTTCGTTAGTTTGCTAGTTAGTTTGTTTGTAAGCTGCGTGTTACTTTGCAAACATAGCTTGTATGTTAGTTAGTTAGTAAGATAATAAGCTCAAACACCACGTCAAGGAGCACCCATTGTTTCTGAACAGGTGGCACAAATGTGTGCTGCTTGTGGTGAGATTGGAGATCACTGGGCACTGGTTTGGCGCTGGGATGAGCATGGCTGTGGTTGCTTATGTGATTAAGCGAGTACTTCATGATAGACTATGTTCTTTGTGATGTTATCTTGTGATGTGAAAACCTTGAGGCCATTAAACGACTGAGCTCTTGACATCGCAACATAAAGCTGTCCATGACTGAAGACTGGTTGGGGAAGGTAAACACCAACGTGACTCAATGACTGGCCTTGTGCTTTGTTGATAGTGAGACAATATGCCAATCGGACTGGGAACTGCAGTCGTGCAATGTTGACTGGCAGTGTGTTGTCCTGAGAAGTCACAGTGACCTTTGGTATCATAACATATTGTCCTCTGTATTCTCTGGAAATGATTTCTGCACAAATGAGGTGATTTCTGAGGTCACGAACAATGAGTCGTGTGCCATTGCAAAGTCCTTTCTTTGGATTGATGTTCCTCAGCAAAATTATGGTTGCTCCAAGCTGAAAAAAATTGAATAATAAGTTTTAGGAAACTACCCATGAAAGTCAGGGAGAAAATGGAAAAATTAATATACAACAAAGTATGTTTGATAAGTGTGAGCATACCTTAAGTTCGAGGTTGTGTAATGGCATTCCACTTGGAGTCTGTGCATTGAGGAATTCTATTGGGTATGCTGCTGCTTCATTGGGGTCATCTGTAACCACCCTGTCTGTGCTCAGGTATGTGCGGCTATCTGTGTTCAGCTGCTGCAGTACCAGAGAGTTGATATCATGTGAAAACTCATTCTTGGGAGTAAGGCAGCAACGTTCTGACATAGTTTCAGGGTCAATCATGAGATTTGGTTCACCTGGTTGTGTTGGTGGGTACACAGATTGAAGCATGTCTTCAAGTGATGGTACCACAATGTTATCAGGAAGAGTGACTTGGTCCTGTTCATCCTGTGGCTCTTCACCATTTCCAATTCGTAGCAACCAGTCTGCGAACTGTTGGTATGTGTTGTCCCGAACAGCTCTCATGTTGGTAACAAGTCGAAATTGGTGGAAATGTCTCCACAGATGTGATGTTTTCAGACACTCTTGAACAATTTGTTCTCTGCCTGCTCTTAAAACTACAGGAAGTACCTGCCTGAAGTCACCTCCTAATAGTATGTACTTACCACCAAATGGTGTATTGATTTGTGTTAAATCTCTTAAGAGAATGTCAACAACATTTAATGCTTTTGCAGGGATCATGGATGCCTCATCCCATATGAAAACTGTGGTTTCTAAGAGCCTGCGGGCCCTTGCGCTTTGGCGCTTTATATTGCAAGTAGATTGTGGCAATAATGGAATAGGTATTTGGAAAGTTGAGTGTGCTGTAGCACCATTGATAAGTAGTGTGCTAGCTATGCCTGAGTAAGCTACACAAATAACTTTGATACCTAATGCTTGTAGATTATGTACTATGGTATTATACAGGAAAGTCTTACCTGTTCCTGCTGGCCCATCAACAAAGTAGCAGTTTTGTTGTGAGTTGGTCTGTACTGCATCCATGACTGTTTCATAGATGTGGCTTTGGTCATCATTCAGATTTGCATGCATTTCTTGACCAAGTCGCTGCTCTTCTTGTATATCTATGTGATGGATATCATTCTGTGGTTGCACAAAATTTTCTGGCAGCTGTGGAAGATCTGCAAAGTCTGCATCTCTTATTGATTTGCCATGAACTCTCAGATTGGTATCAATGTCCCACAACAGAAGATGCATATGCCTGTCTTCAAAAGTTATGGTAGGGTCATTGAAATGCTGCTGATCTTGATGAATGTAATCCTCTGCCATGGCCTCTTTGAATTCATCAAAAAGTGCTCTGATATCTGATGGTGTTTGGAAGACGATCAGGGTAGCAAATAATTGCCTCATTTGATGAGGCATGTTCATAAGCTGTGCTTCTTGCAAGCAAGCCCTGTGCTCTCTGTCATCTTCAAGCAGTCCCATGGCTCTTGCTGCTTCTTTAAATGTTCCATGTGTGTGGCCATCTATGGTTCTAAGGTTCTCAAATGATGTTGCACCTCTACAGTGTAGTAGAAGTAACCTTAAAGCAAACCTTTCTTGCTGTGAAGGCTGAACTTGATAAATTCTACCAATTATTGTTGTGGTATGGCGCTGCCTTCGTTTCCATTTTTTTGTACTTTTATCAAAAGTATAATGCTCTGGAATCTCATGGTAAAGGTATTGATGTGCTTGTTCATCTTCTTGATTTAGTTGAAACCATGCAGTGAGTGTAGTGTTATTGTTGACATGAAGAACTCTATCCTCTCTCCCCCTCGCGGAAATAGATGTTTTGCTGAAGGGGAAGGTGAATTGCAAGTCGTATGATAGTGTGACTTCTGTCATGTAACTTGAACTGCAAGATTCTGAAAACAGCCTGATGTGGTCCAACATACCTTGCATTAAGGTATTGCATGATTTCATCATGATGGACAGTGTTTTCTCTGATTTCCAAATGAGCACAGTCATAACCTTTGTTGATGTACTTGAAAATGTACTTCACACTTGCAATTGATGTGCATATTTCAACATTGATGTGGCAGTTGAATTTCATCAAAAGCTGTGGATTGTGTGGAACGACCCAGGAATCATTCACTCTGTGATTACGTAGTTCTGCTGTATGTTGTCCACGTCTTCTGTAGAGTGGGTAGCCATTGACATTGAAGTCAGTATCCTGGTTGATTGCTTTTGGGAAATCTTTCTTGCATTTCCCATTCACCATACAAACACATGTTGGATTAAGTTCCCCGCAAGGCCCATGAATCATGTGCTTTTTGACCAGCTGATGCAGCTGTGGGTTTACATGTGCATCAGGTATTTCTGCAGATACCAGCCTGTCCACATCCGCTGCTGTGCGAGGTTTGTCCTCGTCATGAAGAAATAGCAGAATGTGTGCATGTGGTAAACCACGTTTCTGAAACTCTATTGTATAGACATAAGCCTTGACACGGCCTAGTACATGTCG
>JACTAT010000834.1:0-14522 GCA_014526335.1 Chrysaora quinquecirrha | reverse complement strand
AAAGCCTTTATGAAGTTGGGAACTTTGAATGCTCATAGAATTAAGCGCTAAGGACAGTGAAAAATTTGTACGTAAACTAAGATTTGGCTGCTTTATAAGATTTTCATAACTAAAACTTGATATCATGTGATTTCGTAAAATGTTAATGCTGTGTGACATCATACCAAAATGATCTATAGAACACATGGAAAATCAGAGTTCAGACCACAGTACAAGTACATCACAACGCTAGGGCGGAGCCCTTGTTGGAAAACTTGCTTCCACTCGCAATGACACTCGCACCTCCTATTGTTAACCTATTGTCATGTTAATTAAGCTATTGTTTTCCCAATCTTCTCGCAGTGACGCATCGGCAGAAATTGGCAAGTTTTCCAACCTGGCCCAGGGCAGTATTTCCCAGACCCACACTGCAGAGTTGAGCACTTGCACACCCAAGTTTTTCATAAGAAAATAGAACAATAGGCTAACAATAAAATAGGACAATAGAAAAGGGCTCTTTCACACCGAAATGGCTTGTTACAATCCTGCATCAAGATCTCATTGAAAAAAGCCATACTCTGCGAACGAGTCCCATACTTGAGTTTGTATACACTATGCATCAAGTACCCTTGTTCTCAACACAATAGGGACATTTTTTTGTTTTTGTTTTTACCAAAATCATGCAGAAAGTTCTTCAGTGTCCACAGCAAGATTTCCACACCAGTGTATTTCATAATCATTCAAGTGGACGTCTTTTTCCCTAATTGTAGTTATGTATATTGAAAAGATCACTTGCATGCTCAAACTAACCCCCATAAACAATTGTAATTATTAGTGTGGCCAGTGCTCGAGAAACAATCATGAAACGCTTCGTGTAGATGCAAAACTTTCGATATGTTTTCATTTACATGAAAATCCAACATTTTGAAAACGTAGCCCTGTGGACGGGCCTCTGAATGTAAACGTTTTGTAGTTTATGAAATTTTGACTATTTGTCTGTTTTTGATCTGTTGTAGTTATGGCAGTTGTGTCAATTGCAAATATTGTCAAAAGCTCTTTGGGTCCTGTTGGTCTGGACAAGATGCTTGTGGATGATATTGGAGTAAGTCAATTCTCAAGTGTTTATATCTTTCTAATTCTTTATTAAGTCTTATCCCATCAGCTTTTTATAGTTGAAGAGCAGCAAGTCAAATATTACACATGTCGGGTGAATCCCTGTGTTTTTAGCAGATTTATGCATCCTATTGCACTAAAAATTTGAAATGGCACAGAAGCTTTAGAATGAAAATCAGATCCCTTTTGATAACTAGAATATGTGAGTGCAATCACTACAAAGAGTTAGCATAATGACATGTTTTGCCCTTCCAACAAGTGAAGGCTCTCTTTAAAACACGGAATATGGAATGACTTACGGAATGCAAGTCAGTAACTTATGAAAGGAATAACATGAGAACTGAAAGGTTACGCAAAAATATGAAGAACAATCACAAAGCTCAAAGACTTTTAGAGTGTTAGAATTTGTTAAGAGATTTTGTATGGGAATCATTATGCAAATTTTCATTGAATTTCATGCAAAATCCTATGCAAACTTTATTCAGATTTTTTCCTGTTGCAAAACATGTTCATACAAATTACATCATATACGGGTTACAAAAAATCGTATAATATCCTATACAAATTTTACTTCATGAATTTGATACAAATAATTGGAGATCATCTCTGATAAATATAGTAAACAAAAAGAAATCATAAATGTCAATAAATATCAACAGCTAATTGCTAGAAATATGTTAATAATGCAACTGTACTGAAGTTAAAAAGTCTGAGATTAACTATTGATAGCTCAGCCTTTATAATATGAAAATACAATAGGCTGTCTAATTTGTTTGTGCATGCAATTGGCATCTGGTTCGGTCTAGAGCATCTTATTTGGCAATAGAAGTTTTCACCCCTTTTATCAAGGAATTATCAACAATCATCAGCTTTCAAGGTGTGGACGAATATAAAGTGCAGAGTAGAATAAAACTTTGATTTTATTTTATCTTTTTAATATGAAGCTTCTTGTGATCCTATTTATTATTAAATTGTATGCCCAAATAAATAACTTCAGTCATTACCCAAGAAGTAAAGCATTTGAATATCAAAGACTTTTCACTGATGGAATTTGGAAAATTTGGTTGTTTATGCAAGCGCCCTCATTCGAACGCCTTGGGCGATGTAGGTGTGTGTGTAGTTGTGCAGGTACAATCACATCGTCAAATTACAAAGACTGTTGATAGCTGTATATCTTTGTAAATGTGAATGTGAGATGTGAATTTCAAGTTAACAATTTTCATCTTAGGACGTTACAATAACCAATGATGGAGCAACAATATTGAAACTACTAGAAGTTGAACATCCTGCAGCTAAGGTGCTCTGCGAGCTTGCAGATTTACAAGATCAAGAAGTTGGTGATGGTACAACATCTGTGGTAAGTATTGTTTTTTATCTCTTTATTCTTGACTGTATAACTCGGATCAAGAATTGACCTAAAACTAGACTTTTATTTAATATTTCAATTCTATTGTTCAGGATTTCGCTCAAAAATATAGCAAAGTAAAAATTACTATTCATGTGGCAAACAAATTCAGTTGGGAGCATTCCATTCAACGTTTCTTTTTTCCTAACAAAGCTGGAAATGTCATATATTATTTCAGAGGGACCTTGAAAAATTAATTTGAATTAATTTGATTAGGATTTGTGAAGGCCTTTTTTGCCAAGCAAAATGTAAAGATTTCTATCAATGAAGCAAAATTTTCCAGAAGAACCCACTATATGGTGTTTACTATTTTCTTTTTTGGCATTTATCAGTTAAAAGAGATTGAATGTGTACATCAAAAATTTTTGAAAAGCTATGCCAATTTTTATTTGGTAACTCAAAACAAGTTAGATCATGATATAACCAACACACAGATGCTTGCACACTTAAAGCAGTAGGGTACCTTTTATTTTGTTACTCTAAAGAAGCCATGCATGCCAGAGGTCAAAACGTAAGTAAATACTAAAACACTGTTTTGTCTTCTCTATTTCTCAACTTTTTGCAATGTTTCTCAGTTGAAGCTATCTTTAAATTTCCTTTTAGGTTATAATTGCTGCTGAATTACTGAAAAATGCAAATGAATTGATAAAGTATAAAATTCACCCTACCAGTATTATCAGTGGCTATAGGCTTGCTTGCAGGTACTATAATATTTACTGTTTGTTGTATTAAATCAAGATGCCAATGTTTTTCTGAGGCCTCTGCGATTTTTGCATTTCATGATGACACATCTCTATAACATGGCATAATTCCAGAAAGCCAAAATCACCCTAAAAATCCAATACAACTACAGTTGAACCTCTAATAGTGGCCACTTTGAGCTCCAAAGTCAAGTAACCATTATCTGGAGGTGGCTGCTTGCTTAATCTCAATCTCTTAATCTCACCCTAATCTCATTTTGTGTGCTTATGTATATGTTATTTTGAGGGCACTTGTGTTGAAGTTTTGCAAATGAAAGCCTGTATAAAAAATTATCCATTAAATAGTTGGTCCTTGACTGTAAGCTATAAAACATAGCATTTTGATGAGCCAACAAAAAAATTTTGAAGTTCAGAATAAAAAACCTAGTCTCCTTGTCCCATCATACATTTTCAGTATTTTGTTCATATACTATTGTAATTTCCTTTTTTTCTGCTGTCCTCTTTACATGCCTCATTTATTGGTTTTTTCTTTCCTCTTCATTTCATTTTCTTTCCTTTCCATCCAGTTTATGCTGAAAGAATTTTCTTTAAATTCATGAATCCAGGGTTTTTACATCCCTAAGCAGTTTCATTTTGATTGTGTCCCCATTTCTGACCGAAGCCTACTCAGATCTTATGAAGATTTTAAGAACGTATTTCAGCGTTGATTAAATGAACTCACTTTTGTTGCCACTGGAAGAGAAAAATTGTAAATTTTAAATTTTTTGTTTGGGACTGAGCAAGGTTGTGGCTTATTCGTTATTGCAAGGCAGCCACTATTTTGATGTTTGCTATATAAGCAATACAATGGGAAGGCATTTGGGACTGAAGTTGAGTGGCCATAATCAGCAGGTGGCCACTATTCTGAGGTGGCGGCAATAAGAACTTCAACTGCATAAATCGTTCAAGATTTGTATAGAATGTTTTCCAATACTCACTTTTAGAAAGTAAATTTTTAGACAATCCATCCACTGTGACTGTTTGTCTTATTTGAAGGCATTAAAACACACTTGCTTTGATTAAAAAAAAAAAAAATCCTTGTCGCCTCTTTTGTGGAAAGCTGATAAAATATGCAGCAAGAGATTGAAAGGAAAAGATTCCACAAGTTCCTTAATAGTACGAAATTTGATTAAAATTGCACGAAATAGGATTCAAATTGAAAAAAAATTCCTTAGGTATAATGCCACATTTGTACCGAATTCGTTTCATTGTTTGCAAGAAACGAATAATTTTTTTGAGGAATGTGAAAGAAACAAATAAATTCATTCCAATTCACACCAAAATGGAGCAAATATTTGGAGGCGATTGCAAATGGTTTATTCAAATGCCTCTTTGAGCTGATATATGCATGTAGCACTTTGAGGAATGAAACAAATGTTTCAGAAAAGGGCAAAGATTAGTTTTCTAGTAGCAGAAGTTTTGAAGTCACATTGAAGTCAAACTGCAGGCAAATGATAGAAATTGTGAGATAAGGTTAAAATTCAACACATCAACTCAAGAAGAAACTTGCATTGTTCTGATTTTTGGCAGATGGTCTTGTTTTGATGTCTTTCAATCCAATGTACAAAAACTACTTCACATGTCAGCACATTTCTAGCTAATTTAAAAATCGCCCACCTGACCTGAGCAAGGAGGGCAGTTTGACCGACCGCCTGCTAAGATATGCAAAGCCAAGACTGACTGACAGAGAAAGAAAAAAATCAGTGCAATAAATGCAGTTGAAATTCAATGCATAAAAAACTTTTTAGGATGATTTAATGCTGATTCCAATCATTTCCCTGCCAGAAATGATGTCCCCAGGAACACTTTCCATGCATCTTTTTGTAGAAAAAAGTCGAACTAACAAGTATTGCGTACATACCAGTCTACAAAATCACATATCTATCATTTTTCAGGGAAGCATGTAGGTATATTCAGGACCGTTTGTCAGTGAGCACAGATGAAATAGGACATGATTCATTCCTAAATGTTGCTAAAACATCAATGTCTTCAAAACTTGTTGGAGTTGATTCAGATTTCTTTGCAACGATGGTAGTTGATGCTGCTTCCCTGGTAAAGAAAACCAATGTGAAAAGCGAAACAAAAGTTCCAATCAAAGCAGTTAATATACTGAAAGCTCATGGTGGAAACATGAAAGATAGCCGGTTAATTACCGGATATGCTCTGAATTGCACTGTTGCTTGTGAAGGTAAGAAGGATTGTATAACCTGTTGGTATTTGAATGCTTAGTTAAGAGTCTTAACAGATAAAACAGCACAAGCTCTGTGTTATCCTGATGAATATTCAGGGTATTCAGGGATATTTGACAACTCTTTCGTTTCTCATTCAGTGCTGATATAAGGATTTGCTGGTAGAGTCTAAGTCAGCTGAAATTTTTAGTATACTAATATCTTTAGAGCCTTTATTTTAGAATTGTTACTAGCTGACAGAATAGACTTACTTATTTTTCTTTACAGACTTGCATTATTTTTATCAGAACTAAAACTGCCTGTTTGTTTCCCCCACCTTCATTCTGTTAAATTTGCTCACAGGTCTTATGCAAAATTTAACAATTAGCAAAGCATGTTCATGCCAATTCAATTTTTTTTGAAATTTTGCAGGTATGCCGAAAAAGGTAACCAATGCAAAAATTGCCTGCTTGGACTTTAGTCTACAAAAGGCCAAAATGCATCTGGGAGTTCAAGTATTGATTGAAGACCCCGAGAAGCTTGATGCAATCAGAGCACGGTGAATTTTATAGTCGTTTTATTTCATTCGAAAATTCCGAATTTTTTCTTGCTGCTCTATTAATTCTCATGTTGGGTGCCCCGCAAGTAGTCTTTAGGATGTATGGCTTAGCAAAATGTTTTTGCATGCAAAATATTAGGTTTTTGCTGTGTATCTTATTTATTTCAGTTTACAGTTTAATCATAACAGAACGTACATAGCAGTAAAACTTGCTAATAAGAACAGAATTATAGAAAATATCATCTTTTATTACGTATTTCAGTTATCACGTACAATTTTAAGGCTCCTTCAAGTAGGTGAAATGGTGAAATGGTGTTTTAACGCCAGTCACTAGGATCTCAGTAGTGGGTCAATCGATACCTCGACCCTGGCTGTGACGCTACCATAGCTGGGCTTGAACCCTGACCACACTGAGCTCCTAACACCACGAGTCAGCTGGATTACACCACGACGCCACAGCACCTTCAACTAGATCATAAACATCTAATACTGCAAAGGATAATAGTAATAACGAAATTATTATTAGAGTAACAAACTGATATAATGATATAAATAATAACCATAAGAAAGTCTTGAAAATTGCTGTAATGAAAATGAAGTATGATGCCCTTTTGGGAATTTCCACAGTAATATTGTCAAAAAGCACAATACTTGCGTTTTAAATAGACATTTGGTATGCTCTGTATGCCTCCATACAGAGTTGTACAGAAATACAAAAGTTTTTGCCACAGAACCTCTGCACATTTAGCTATATAATGGAAAACGTACAAGCAAAAAATCGGACAAAAGGTGTCCAATGCATTGTCGTGAGACGAAAAATTTGTAAAGAGATGTCCAATACATTGACGTTTTGAAAATTTAATGTAAGGGCAAAGCTCCGAAATCAGAAATAAACTTTTGCGATTTAAATCTAAATTAAGATAGAGAAATAATTTGAAAGTTACACTCTTTTTCTTTCATAAGAACCAGGAAATTTCGATTGAGGCTGGCTGTTCTTAAGATTTTGCCGTTTTTGAGCCTGAAATGTTCTTAATCTGTTCTTAATTCTTTGGTTACTTAGATATCTATATTTTTTAATGAAAGTCTAGGGTGGTACTAGGTTTATGTGAAAATGCAGCAATCTTGTCTATTTCTTTGTTTGCTTGCTTTTTACATTCAGTTTGACTGTCTGGCCTACATATTAAGCTGATATTCTTAGCGCTTTTTAAAAGGCCAGCCTCAGCTTGTTCTTAATTTGTTCTTAAAATCTGGGCAAAATCCAGGCTCTTGTTCTTATAAAATTGTTCTTATAAAAGAAAAGAGTGTAAAACACAAATTAAATATTCTTTTTAGAGAGGCGGATATAACAAAGGAACGTATACAGAAGATTTTGTCAAGTGGTGCTAATGTTATTCTTACCACTGGTGGCATTGATGACCTTTGCTTAAAGTATTTTGTTGAAGCTGGAGCTATGGCTGTCAGGAGATGTAAAAAGCCAGATTTGAAAAGAATCGCAAGAGCTACTGGTGGTATGTGATCTTACTATTATGATTTATCTGTACCATAAGAAGTGTTTTCCGAATTGTTTGGTAACATCTTTCATGTGGTCTTGCAAGGAGGAGAGAGCCACACTGTCTAGGAAATATAAACAAAATACAGAAAGTCTCGTGTAAGCTGAAAATGTACCAAAGTTGCTGGTAGATTAACGATATTAAAGGAAAAAAACCAAAACCAAGACAAAGCGTTTGACGTTTCTGTCTGACACAGTTAATATCGTCTTGGTACATCCCTGTTTGAATATAATTTTAGAGTTACAGAGTTATAATTTTTAAATAGCTAAGATTAAGTTTTCTTAAGACAAGTCTATAAGCATGAACGTGTTAAACAATGAAGCTTTGCAAAAGAAGATACATTAAAAGCTGTAATTATTGGTCTGTTATTGTTAGTTAGTCAATAAGACGGAAGTATATGAAGTTTAGAAGCATCAACATTTCATAGCTTAATATTTCCATTTATAAGGTTCATCGTTGCATTGGAGGTATCATTTTTCGTGTCCCAATCTCTAAATTACATGTAGAGGTTTCTACGAATAAGAAGCATAGCAGGGACAGGTTTTCTTAAACAGCAATCTGACACTTGCAAACTTCGTTTTGTTAACCCAACTGTATCCTTTTGTAGCTTTTTGGTGTTTATAACAAAATACCAGTCCACCATTATTTTTCTGTTGGGCTCTTCTCAATGCAGATCTGGATTCATATTTTCTTATTGTCACTTGTTTTGATCTCATTCTCTTTGCAGAGGAAAAGCTTTCTGTTCTAATCTTTGCTTTTGCTGTATAATATTTTGAACCAACATAGGTCTGTTAACACTGGTCTTAACGTCTTAACTGAAGATCAAATATTAAACATTACATCTGTGTAGCGCGACGTTCAGGTAGTACTCTGCAATTTTTTTACTTATGCCCAATTAATTCCAGCAACTGTGTCAATCAACCTTGCCAATTTGGAAGGTGAAGAGAGTTTTGATGCATCACTACTTGGACAAGCTGAAGAAGTTGTACAAGAAAGAGTCTGTGACGATGAGCTCATCCTTATCAAAAGGTTTTTCTGCATTTGTTTATTAACAATCGGTGCCATTCTAAATAATTTATATTAGTTATGAAACACAATAAACCTGAGTGGCTCTATCCCCAAAAAGGTCCCGATAGGCTTTTTGTTTATATGGTAATGCACGGTTTCATTGCTTTTAGGGAGCAGGGTCACATATTTTTGGGTACGCTAGAAAATTGGATGCATTTGGATCCTTTTCGGATCCATTACCCTGTAAACGCAATGAAATCATACCCATATCGTACCGGAAAGAACCTTTAACTTTTTTGACTTCGCACCATAGTGAAGAAAGTGTCAGATAGACGAATTCGAAAGCCGAAACAACCCAAGTAGTAGAAATGCTGCTTTTTATACAAAGTTTCAGAAACCGTAAACAAGTCTTGATCTCTTTGTTGAAAATTTTGTAATTAGAACATGTTTGCACATTTGAAATTAGCAAAATTTGCTTGATGGTCGCTCAAATGACAAGAGAAGCAGAGAATATTTTTGATTGTCTCGAACCTGATTATTTGTATTGATCAGCTGCTTTGCTATAAGGCTGTCATGGTAACTGTTCTGACGTCACGTAAGGTTTTAAGCTTCGTCCGGTAAACAATTAACAGAAAGAGGTCACAGAGAAAAGAAATACTTCAGAGCTTCCTATCTTTACCTCAACATAAATCTACACCACCTCATAGCATATATAAACTGAGTCTTTAATCTGTTTTCTCATTGAAACTTAATCCTTAATGAAAATATTTGTTCAGCCCTAAGGTAAAGTCAGCTGCATCCATTGTGTTGCGAGGAGCAAATGATTTTATGTTGGATGAAATGGAACGATCATTGCATGATGCCCTATGCACCGTCAAAAGAGTGATGGAGTCAAAATCAGTTGTACCAGGAGGAGGGGCAGTTGAAGCTGCTCTTTCTATTTATTTAGAAAATTTTGCCACATCTGTTGTAAGTTGCGTCCTTTTTATACCGTTATACTAACAACACGTTTTAGCCTTAGTATGAGATAAAACTTCATAGTATCCGAGTTTGACTACTTCAGATACTCAAAAACATTGTTCCGTTTGCAAATATCTGTGACACTTGAGCTATCAGTTTCGATGCTGTTACGGTGCTATAGTAGATGTTGTGGTGGCAGAGATTAACAAAAGAGAAACAAACAAGCAGAACATCAAAAAACAACACAGCGTTTGTCTATGCTTTTATGTTGTCGTCCTTTATTGTAACAATTTAGCATTAACAAAGGTATTATTGGTATTAAAGAAAGAAGGGAATGCTAAATCGGTTCCTAAAACTGTAAATGACGTAAAATTGTCATTAAAGTATCCTTCCTTGGTGTGCTTGGTAACTGATTATTTTCCTGGAGGTTCTTGAAAAACCATGACTAATTTAGCGTTTCTGCAAAGCATTTTCGAGAGCAGCCCTTTTCTCTACGCACGTACTGCAATAACTGAGACCCGCCCAGCTAGTGAATTGTTGAAATCGCCTTACAGAAGCATATTATAAGTATTGCATATTATTACTAGAGAAAATTTCGCTGCAGAAAAGAATTTTCATAGCCGTTGTCGCGAGATTTGTAGAGACTTGACGAGTTAATTATGACTTTAAACACGTGAAAATGAGTTTTACGTTGTGTATAATTTTGTTAAATTGTGTTTCTTTCAGGCCTCTCGTGAACAGCTAGCTATTGCTGAATTTGCCAATTCATTGCTGGTTATACCGAAAGTATTGGCAGTTAATGCTGCAAAAGACGCTGCTGATTTGGTTTCCAAACTCAGAGCATTTCATAACACATCACAAATTCATGCTGATAAATCCCATCTCAAATGGTAGGTCTTAGCTGAATATTGAGAGTCGTTTTTGCCTATTGTTAGTCGTTATCGCCAATTTATAAAATTCATTGGAAGTGATGTAGATAGTAGGTTTGCAACCTAGATTGTTCATTTATTATTTCTATGGGCAAGTCAGCTCCATTTTTCAGAGCATCTATCAACCCTTTAAAACTGAAAGAAAAAAATTAATATGGCCTACAGGCCAGTCGAGCTTGAACATAGTATGACCCTGTGAATACTAAAACTCGCAGGAGATCTGTTTGCTTTGGAAGACGTGCACTGAGATCTTATTCATTTTCATGGCCATAAAAGAGATCGTGCAAACAGAGGTCTGTGTTTCAACCAGTCCTTAGAGTAACGTACTGCATGTGAGTCTGAATGAAAAGCTTACACGAAACGTGTTTCGAAGTACTTTTTTAATTCAATTTGACAAAAAAAAAACAGATCGAGTGAGCATTTTGCGTTTCTAAGGTATAGATGTAGCTTCAAATTGGAGAGTAAAACGACTTTGTGTGCTGGAGCAGGGTGAGATTTAAGAATTACAAAGATTGTGTGGGCTAAAACATAGCCAATTGTTTTTGTTATAATTCAGATTTAGGGTGCAACCAATCGAATAAAATAGTTCAGACCTTGAGTTTTTTAAGGTCAGGTGGAGGGCCTCCCTTCAACCAGCATCTCTCATAGGGTTTGTATTCCCAAACCCGAAATGCTAACTTCTTAGAGTGAATTGTCTCAAATACGACCATTGCAAATGTCTTTTTTTCATTGCACATCAGGTACCTGAAAACCAATTCATGATTGGAGAGCAGTCCACAATATATTTTATGTATCGTGAATGCTTCCTGTTATGCTATTTCAAAATTAATCTTTTTAAATATTTGAGATACATCCTTTTCTCCTATAGGGTTGGTTTAGATTTGTTGAAAGGTACTGTTCGTGACAACAAGAAGGCAGGAGTCTTAGAACCATGCATGAGCAAAATAAAATGTCTGAAATTTGCAACAGAAGCAGCAATCACTATATTGAGAATTGATGATATGGTGAAGTTAGAGCCAGAAAAGAAAGAAGATCAAGGGTCGTATGGTCATGCAAGACAACATGGTCAACTGAGAGGTTGATTTAGAAACATTCAATAGGTTATTAGATATTTTCTTCAATATTTGTTTAAAAAGAGCCACGTAGTTGGTGACTGGAAATTTTGTTCAAAGACATGTTGTTCATCAAAGTAACATTAAGGTGAAACCAAAGACTTTCAATGATGATACGTCTAATTGCACAAGCTAGACATCGACAGTTAGTTGAAATTCTAAAATTGAACACAGCTTCATTGAGATTGAAAATGAGCAGTCTTAAAAATGAAATCATTGTATAACTTGATTAAAATATCAAATTATAAAATCCAAGCAACTTTCTGTTCAGAAGATCTATCTTCTCTAATTGAGCAATGCTTCTTGCTGGCTTCTTGTAATCAACTATTGTTTTTGCCATGTTTCTTTAAAATACCCATCAATTTATCGACTGAAATATTTGCACCACAGCTTAAAATGACGACATTTTTGTTCTGGTATTTGTCCTTTGTTTTGAGAAATGATGCTAATGCCACTCCAGAAGAACCTTCTACTACCTACAAAAGTAAGTTTCAATTTGCTATCAATTTCTCTGCAATACAATGTTGAACCGAGAGAAAGAAAAGTATCGGAACTGGGGAATGTAGTTCTCAGAAACGTGGATGACAATGTTGACAAAATATTGATAATCAAAATGATTTAAAAAGTCTAATAACAAAATTGCGATGAATTCTGTAGGAAATATTCTTGCAAGTTTTCTAAACAGTTTTAACATGGTTGCGAACGGGCTATGATGAAAACGGGCGAACGAGCGAACGGGCAGGCGAACGGGGGGGGGGCGAACGGGTGAATGGGCTGGGAGGAAAGCAAAGGGTCTGGTTACTACGATAGTCTCTGCTTGGTTACGGTTGACTATCGTTGATTGTTGGTCATTGGTAAAACGTTCATTCAAACAATGCTTGCTTCTTTATTCAAACATTTCAAACAACGCAAGCATAAGTTTTGCAGGTTTGTACTGAAAACCGTTTCCAAATTAGGTGGAAACAATTTAAATGGCAATTGATAACTTAGTACGCATTACCTAGTACGTATTGTTTTTACAAGATTCCTATTACTTGTTTCGTATGATGTGTGATAAAATACCTTGCAGTGTTCATCAAGCATTTTGAAAACAGCATAAGATATCTCATCTTCAGAAACCAAAACCCATTCATCTACCAAATTTGTACAGATTTCAAAGGTTACCTGCAGAACAAAATATGCAGCAGAAACTCAAAACATAACTTCGGTATATCCGTACATTACATGACAAAGAGAATGAAGGAAAATTTGATCTTTGAAGCTAAGCAGTAGGGAAACTAACAATAGCAAATTCAACTTTCAGCTGTCGCAAAGAAATGTAGCAGTTCTTCTGGAATTATGGTACCTCTTGCAAGGATTAAGTTTCAAGACTCCCTGTAGAAAAAATGCCAAATGCGAATTTTGTAGAGTGCTAAAGGTGTTTATGGCCCTTTCATCTGTTTCAACAGCATATTAAATGGATATTGAACTTAACCTTTAAAAGAAATGCCCCCCTAAGAACCATTCATAATAAGTTAGAGATCTACATTAGTTGATTTATATAACTTCTTGGTAAAAACACATTCATTGATTTAATTGCTCAAACGATTTTGAGTATCGAATATCAAGTTTGTTCTGTGTTAATCTAACCAGTGCTTGCAATGTTACCTTAGATATAGGGAAATATGACAAAAGGGGACCTTACAGGGACTCCACAAATACCAGCCTGATCGTTCCTGCATCTGCCGCAATAGAAGCTAAGATATCGAAATTTCAACGAATACGGTGTCTGCTACCATCACCTACCTGTGTGCAAAATTTTAGCTTAGTCGGACGTTTGACTGGATTTGTTCCAATTATTGTGCCACATTTGCTAAGG
Source organism: Chrysaora quinquecirrha (assembly GCA_014526335.1). Classification (NCBI taxonomy): domain Eukaryota; kingdom Metazoa; phylum Cnidaria; class Scyphozoa; order Semaeostomeae; family Pelagiidae; genus Chrysaora; species Chrysaora quinquecirrha. The sequence continues at coordinate 1,141 of JACTAT010000834.1, read as the reverse complement.
AAGCCAAAGCAAGTGACATTTGCCTTCCAACTCTGCTTTTCTCGACAAAATGTAATGTGGAAAAAGTTTTGGTCGGCACATGTCAAGTCATTATATGTAAGGTCCTTATTTCTCATGTCGTCATTATATGCAAGGTAACTTTGCCAATCTAGCTGGTTCGCTTTAATCACAATTTCAAAAGCCAATAGAATGTCTGTGAAGTGCACCAAACCGCAAAAAGTACACCAGAAGAATGTTTAGCCGGCCTTCAAACCTGACAAACCTGAAAAAATTTCAATTTCTAGCTAAATAATAGTCTGCTTGATAACCATACTAAAAAGAACACTTACAGAACCTTGTTCTATCCCTCCAGCAGTTCCATCAGAAAGTGTATCCAGGGATTCCATATCAAGTATTTTGCCAGCTTTTATTGAATGATACATCACTGCTGAATTTTCAGGCTGACATCCAACAATCTATTAAAATGATATATATGTTACATCACTTTTGGTACAACTCTCATGCTTTACTGATTGTTTTGCAGTAAGCTGGGTTTACTCGATCATTCTACCTGTTCATTCGATCGAATTCGTTGAACAGGGTGTTCCAAAATAGGCACCCGGTAAAGAAACCTTTGTACTTAAGTCAAAATTTAATTTTTGGGCATAAAATTTGGTACATGTGTTTTTGAAAGAATAAGAATGATGCTGACATCACTCTGTAATGCTTTACTTCCTTAATAGCGCTAGGAAGAAACAAAATTTTTACACAATATTTTTAAGACAACACAAAGAGCGGTCAAATATGCGCTTCAAAAAAGCACAAATCGGCAGAAACAATGTTTTGAACATTTGTATCCGGCTAAATCTATCATTTTTCAAAACTTTGGCCTCAACTGGTCAATTTTTGTATCAATTATCACTTTCTGTAACTTATCCCAGCTGACATGAGGTGTGCATCGATTTTGTGCACATCCTTTATTTATCAATGAAATTCATTACAGCATATTTTTTGTGAACATGAAAAATGAAAGCTCCTACTTTTACCCACAAGATTGTATATATATAGTAAGTATTATGACAAAATTTCATAGGCCTTGAAGCTACGGTTTGGTATTAAAACAATTTCTTAAGCGGGTTCCTTTTTTTGAAACACCCTGTAT
>JACTAT010000833.1:0-14534 GCA_014526335.1 Chrysaora quinquecirrha | reverse complement strand
GAATAAGAAATATAGCATCGAAAAACGAACTTATGTTACACGTTAAGTGTCTACAAAATACAGCTCATGAAAAAGTGAATTGTACACTCTTTTTCTTTTATAAGAACAATTTTATAAGAACACGAGCCTGGATTTTGCCCAGATTTTAAGAACAAATTAAGAACAAGGTGAGGCTGGCCTTTTAAAAAGCGCTAAGAATATCAGCTAAATATGTAAGCCAGGCAGTCAAACTGAACGTAAAAAGCAAGCAAACAAAGAAATAGACAAGATTGCTGCATTTTCACACAAACCTAGTACCACCCTAGACTTTCATTAAAAAATATAGATATCTAAGTAACCAAGGAATTAAGAACAGATTAAGAACATTTCAGGCTCAAAAACGGCAAAATCTTAAGAACAGCCAGCCTCGATCAAAATTTCCTCGTTCTTATGAAAGAAAAAGAGTGTATTTCTTCTTCTATTTGTCAAATGTAAATGTCAATTACCTGTTTTGGCACTAAAAAAATTTGATCCCTGACAAACTGCTAAGTACCAAATTTCTCTAAAAATTAAGAAACTTTGGCACTGAAAAAAAATTCGTTTCTTATAAAAAAGAGTATACTCTGCGAAATATTTTCTTATATTTCCCTTGTTTCGCCTCCAAGAAAGCCAAACACTTTTTTTAAATAAGCAACTGGTAAAGGGCTCAAATTTTGCTACAATTTTTGGTTAAGATAGATTTTCTCATAAAGTACATCGTTCCAAAGGTGTCAGTTACATTGAAAGTCAAGAAAAGAGCCAAAATAAGAGTTTTTTAGGGGGTACCAGCCATTCTGCGAGGGCTGAAATGCAAGATATATTAAGCAATTTTGAGGGCTGGACCAAAAGTCCAGTTGCTCATTAAAAAAAGTGTATTCACGGTAGCGTCACAGCCACGGTTAAGCAATCTCGTCCCCAGGCCCCAAATCGAATTTCCTCGAATCTCAACCGTCAAATCAATTTTGGCCCTGGTACCGGCCACAAAATCTGCCAACATACTGGCAATTTTGCCCTAGGCATAAAAACAAGATGTAGATTCCGAAAGCAGATGTTCTTAGAAAGAAAATGCAAAGAATTTCGTTGAAAACTGTTAAGGCAAGATACAATAGCTCATGTGGCATCATTTTTTGGTTTTTATAGATGTTTTTAAGATAGTTTTCGGCCTATTTTGGTGTGAAATTTTGAAGAAACTGTGGCGTAACTTAGAATTTATATTGTTTGAACAGCCAATCAAATTGCGAATAGACAAGGCCGATACTAGGGTCGAATATGGACAGCGGAGTTTCCCGTAGAGGGCTATTCACCCTTGGGACGAGGTTGAGGGCTGTTTATCTACTTCTGATAACCTAGAAGCAGGAGCTAAATACAACATCTAACCTTCAACTTCACTCACCGTCCCTTAAGACCCCACCGTAAAATTCATTTTTGCAAATAAGCCCCCCCTTGGAGCTTATTCGAGAATTTATGGTAACCAGTAACAGGCAATAGGTGCCTTGAAACATCCCATAAAGAGCTTGCACATACACAATTAAGGGGCTTATTCTAGGAAATACGGTATGAGATGAATGAGAAAGCTAAAAATAAATCTATTTTCATATACTTAGTCTGAATCAACATATGCTCTTACTGTTGTTGATATTTGAACAGACAAGGACAATAAGAAACTGGAACCAGCTGTCCCAAACATCCTTAATACAAACATCAAAGATTAAATGATGATTGTGGCTTAGGAACCGTTTATTCAGACGACTTTCTCTCAAACAAAGTTTAATGATTTGTTTACCTACCTGGAAAAGTATATTTGCGAAGAGTCATGCAACTAATGGCTAATGGTTTTGAGAGATACCTTATTTTTAGAAAAAAAACCTTGTATGCAGTTACCAATTTCAGTACCATAACATGTGTTAGGTACACAAGATACTTTGGAACTTGCAAAGTAATTAAGCAAATTCATAAAACACAGGAAAAGGTGGAAAGACATGCTGCATCTCTTGCGCACATGAGTGCCTAATATTTATTCCCTATTGGTCTCAGGTTAGCAATAACCTTTCCTTTAATACCTAAGTTACCGACGATCTTGATCCTTGCCTTTCGATATACCGATGCTCGGTGAACAAAGTCTGTTCTATTTCCTGCTCAAGTTAGCACTGGCGTTAACATCGGCACTTGTTTCCTTTGGTTCTCTTTTGACCAGCATTTTATCCCTTGAATACCAGAGTGATCAACGTTCCTTCCCTTTCATTTTCACGTTGGTACCTCCACCTGGGGCAAAACCCTTTCTCTTAAACGCTCCATGTGATGTTCCTTACCATTGACAGTTGAGTTAGTTAATCACTCGAGTTAACCCAATTCCCTTAGAGCTCTAGTTACCTACGTCCTTTTCCGCAGCGCCAGGGTGGTTTTCCGTTCCTTTCTTTTCGCGCTAGAGCCACCAAAGTTACCAAGGCTTCTTTCTCGTTGTGACGTTCAAGTTACCAACACTTCATCCTCTCTTTCTTGCGCTCACGAGGGCTAATATTCAACACCAGAGCTACAAATTCATGTTCCTTCAACCTTTGAATGCCTCGCTAATTCAAAGGAATGCCAACTGGATCCATTTCTTCTATATAGAAGGTGCTGTGGCGTCGTGTCCTTATCCAGCTGACTCGTGGCAAAAGAAGCACGGCGAGATCGGGCGGGGCTCGAGCCTCATCTACAGTAGTGTCACAGCCTAGCCAAGACCGAGGTCTCGATTAGTTAACCTACTACTGAAATCGTAGCGACTGGCGCTAAATCCAATGTTACCTTCATCTGCCCAAGACAAGACTGTCACATAGTTGTTCACTCCACTCCTTTCAAAGGTTTTGTAATATTTTCAATTATAAATTATATGGAAACACACGAATTTGAATATACTAGGTTAAAAATTGCAAAACAAATACTAAATAATAGTTACATTTATCCTTTTGATTTTGCTTTCTGTTGTTGTCTGTTTGAACCAAAATTATCTACGAGTTCTGCTTGTACTTGGGGTGAAGCTTGTTGATATTTCACGAATTCCATTGTAAATTCACCTTTTCCCTGCAAATGAAGTTGAATTCATACCGTCATTAGAAATTTTCCTGTTTTCTCTAATAATTTTATCCCGGTGGGGGGTACTGAATTTATTTTTGGTACTGGGGACGTGAAGCTCAAAAGGGTATCGTTTTTCATGACTTTGGTATAAACATAGATCTTAATTTTCTGAAAATTAGTATATTTAATAGATTTCTCGATAATCGGTATAAATTTTATAAACAAAGGTCTTATTTCCGTTTTTCGTTTATTTTCAGCTTTCGTTGTAAAGTTGGATTCTAACTGAAATATTAAAAGTTTTAAAATTTTTTTTTAGGAATTGACCGTGTAAACTGATCGAGGGTGTAAAATTTCACCCCCAGCGATTTTTCATGATCAAACCCTTTATAGGATTTTATGAAACTTTGAAACTTATAACACCTACAAAATCAATATCTTAAGGACTAGAAACATAAAACTTTGCCTCAATCTAAAAAGAAGGTGCTAAATTCGAATCTGAAGTCAAAACTTCTCTAACTGAAGTTTCAGTTTTTTTGAAAACGAGGCCTTTAGTTGTAATGTTCTATCCATGCAGTCTGCAAAGCTGACGAAGGCATGAGGTAACACAGAGTTTCTGCGTTTCCTTTTAATTTAGTATGAGCTTCTTATTACCTGATTACACCAAATCAATGCCGGAGATATGACAACCAGGAATGAAATTTACGTACCCCTCTGATTCTGTGTACACTTCTTTTTTAATAAGCAACCGGTCAATAAGCAAATAGGGCTGAACTGACCTTAACATTAAGCAACTTGAGGGCTCAATTGAATTCGGTAAGCAACTAAGAAGTCAAACAACCAAGCTTATACGCTTTCTTGTTGTTAGGAAATTGTTTCTTTTGCATGTTGAAGTTCTTTAGCTAACGTTTTTCCACTTACTGCCTCCCAAAAGTCGTGTTATAGGCCTAACAGTTGACGATTTTGACCCGCAAAGTCAGGGGTGGTTGTTAGGTAAAAAAGGTTAAGCAACTTTAAAGCAACTCTGAGGGCTGAAATGTCTAAAATTTTAAGCAACTTTGAGGGCTGGATGAAAGTCAAGTTGCTTATTAAAAAAAGTTTAACAAAACAAATGACTGTGTAAATAGGTATGAATCCTTTCTTAGAAAACCGTACTTAAAATAATTTTTTATATTTGAACTTACCTGAGTGATAGATCGTAGTTCGTTAGAGTAGCCAAACATGTCATTGAGAGGTACCTGTAAGGTGAAAAAAATGCAAAATCATGAAAAAATCAGAAACCTTATGCGCTTTCGATCTTTCAAGTAGGAGAATGTACCTCAAAATAAACCACACAAAGAAAATGTATCCCTATATAAAGAAAATGTATCCCTGTATAAAGAAAATGTATCTCCATATAAAGAAAATGTATCTCCATGTAAAGAAATGTATCTCCATATAAAGAAAATGTATCTCTATATAAAGAAAATGTATCTCCATATAAAGAAAATGTATCTCTATATAACGACAATGTCTCCATATAAACAATACTAAGATTAAATACCGTACTACTGCAAGGACAACTGCATGTTGCAACTCTGGAAAGAAGTTCGACCTAAACGTTTCAGGGAAGATTGTGGGGACAAGGGACAGGTTATGGTAGCAGGGTGTACTAACGGGTTAGAGCCTCATAGGGCAGATGAAGATTTTTCACAATTTTAAAAAATTTTCCCGACTATTTTGACTCGCATCTAAGCACCATTTGAAAGCTACTATTGCCTGCCTAGTTCAAAATTTCTGCAGAACAGTTCAAGACAAAGCGTGATTGGATGTTGCCTTCTTCGCAGTGGCGTAGCCAGGGGGGCATGGGGGCGGTTGCCCCCAATCATTGCCAAGATAGGTTTTTTATATACGCTAAAAATGATGCAAAAATGTCTTCGGGTACCACTCGGTTATTTTTTAGTGAAACCACGCCCTGGTTTTCTTTGACCGTGTCCTTTTGCTCCTCCAATGCTGGCGGTCTTGCTACGCCACTGCTTCTTTGAGTCTTACCCCTGAGCAATGGATGAAGAGCTAGATTTTCTATACAACACATGGGATAAGGGCAACAAAACAATGAAACACAAACGAATGACAAAAAACTTCGAGCTACCTCGCAGAAAATCGTTGCATAGTCTTCTGTGGCATCTGTTCCGGTTATTACACCTTTTCGTTTGTTGATACTAGCCATGGCAACTCCCTTGTGAAAAAGGGTTTCATTAAGTTATAGTCGTTTTCTGTTAAATGATGTTAATTTAATTCTGATCGTTGTATAATCACAGTAAGAACCCGCAAAATAGAAAGCACTTTATAAGATATTGGAAAGCACTTTGCTGAAGGTGCTGTGGCGTCGTGGTGTAATCCAGCTGACTCGTGGTGTCAGAAGCTCAGTGTGGTCAGGGTTCGAACCCAGCCACGGTAGCGTCACGGCCAGGGTCGAGGATTAGCTAACCAAGTACTGACATCCTAGCGACTGGCGCTAAAACACCATTTCACCCAGGCTGATTTTTTTGAGAAAAGATACCTACACACAAGAAATTTCTCAGCCTGTTTTTAGGTAGGTTTCTTTCTACTATATTTGAAAAATATATCCGAACTGGCATTGCTACCATAAACTTAGCCCAAATCCATCCTTCCCCTTCAAATCCATCCCAAGGCTATTTTGAAATAAAACAGTTTCTCCGTTATCGAACTTTTTTTCGCTGCACCTGGCAACCCTCGGACAACATTGATTGAAGGTAAAAAAGGGGCCAGCAAAAGCCCCACTTATAATTGTCCATGATTTCAGACTTATTACACGAGTAACACTTTTCGCTGCCTTCATCTCAATTCAATTCAATCCAAGGATCGTTGAAACCAAAAATACGTCTTGTTGTTATCCCGTGTCTCACATGTCTCAAATTACGTGACTCGCAGTCTGAGCGGCAGTGGTGTGAAGCGGGGCTGGGAGAAAATCTACGACATCTGTAGTGAGTCATTTTATTTCAGGCAGGTCTCAATAATATTCACACATCATTATGACTGAGCAATTTGTGTACGAGGTAATATCCTAATACACAATTCGAAAGTAAACGCATCTGTCTAATATACCTATTAAAATAATGGCATACATGTAATGGTTAAGTAGACTTATTACCTAAGACAACACATCAAATGAAATTTTTATCCATCAGCGAATAAGGAAATAATTCAATGAAGACTCTCCTGTTTGACTTTTGTGTTTCAGCTTATGTTGAGCCTTCTTCAGCACCATAAATATTTATATACATTTGTCATGAATGGCAAACGCTAGGATAGATTTTTCAACAATCGACATACAACAATATATGGGATTCGAACCAGGAATGCGTCAATCCATTATAAAATATAGATTTTTTCACAAGTGGCGTACCACAATTGATGAGAATTGAACCAAGGACTGTGTGATCAGAGAGCCAACGACGTTTCCACTGAGCTATAGAGCTCAATGAAATCGCCGAGAAACTCTCCACGTCATACAGCCAAAGGCTCGTCGTTAGCTCTCTGATCATGCAGTTCTGGGTTCGAATCCCATCAATTGTGGTATGCCACTTGTGAAAAATCTATCCTTGTGCTCGCCATTCATGGCAAATATGTACAAATATGTATGGTGCTGAAGAAGGCTCAACATAGCCGCAACACAAAAGGTCAAACAGAGGAGAGCCTTGGGTTGTATGGCTCAAGAGAGTTACTCGGCGATTTCATTGAGCTCTATAGCTCAGTGGAAACGTCGTTAGCTCTCTGATCATGCAGTCCTGGGTTCAAACCCATTAATTGTGGTATGCCACTTGTGGAAAAATCTATCCTTGTGTTCGCCATTCATGACAAATATATATAAATAGTTATGGTGCTGAAGAAGGCACAACATAGCCGAAACACAAAAAGTAAAATGGGGTTAGAGCCTTGGGCTGTATGACTTGGAGAGTTACTCGGCGGTTTCATTGAGCTCTATAGCTCAGTGGAAACGTCGTTGGCTCTCTGATTATGCAGTCCAGGTTCGATTCCCATCTATTGTGGTATGCCACTTATAAAAAAATATGTAGAATTTACGTAATGCAGGAGCCTCTTTACAATAAGAAAAAGATTAAAGACCCTGAAATTACCTGAAATTCTTGAGGAATGTTGATCTCCACGTTCATAATTGGTTCTAAAATCATCGGGTTCCCTTTTTCGAAAGCTACGATCATAAACAAAGAAAAAATTAAGAGGTCTGACAAGCTGAATTTGCAGAAATTTTTTTGTGCCTAAGGTAGTTAAGCGATCGCTACATGATCTCTTTTGCATAAAATTTCTCTTTACACCATCAGGCAGAAAAGGGACTTGAGTACTGTGGGGAGACAATTATGGCTCTTAGCAGGATGCTCGTTGCCGTGGGGGGTATGTACAGTCTTTGATGAAATATTTGGAACAACCCATTTTCCAAGGAATACGGCCTATTCCAGGAATTTTTTACCACGCTTTTTTTATAAGGAACCACTTTATAAGGAACCTACATGTAGAAGGCCCGATAATTTAAAGAACTTATACTACTAACGAGAAAATCACTAAGGAACTTTTCATTGTTGAATATTTTTATCACTGCAAACAATCAAGAATTGGAAAGCCCGTTCCATTCATTTGCAGTCGACTTTGCGCATGTATCAAATGCTTCCTTGAGTAGTTTCGAGCTTTGCTTACATGCAAATGTCTCTGTACAGTGGTCATTAAACTGTATGTGCAGTTAAATTTAAGGAACTATTAAGGAACTTTTGGAACTACAATTGTCTCTAAAGAGGTAAAAAAAATAAGGAACTTTAAGAACTAGGCCTTGAGCTAGGTTCTTTATAAAAAAGCGTGTATTTCAAAACCTTCACTGCTTCCCCGCTTAACCAAAAACAATGTTGTTAGTAAAGCAAGACAACTTTGGTTCGAAACAATATTGTAACGGGAGAGAAGGGGGAATCAATAGAAAATGGAAAAACATTCAGGCCGTTCCAATATATTTTGTTCAAGATTGTAGGTCATGACTAAATGGGCGAGTTGACCTGCTTGTAGCTCGTTTCCAGCTCTGTGAGTTGCTCTCATGATTAGGTCAAATCCTTCATAAAAATTTTTGGATTATATGAAGAGAGCCAAGCCGTCTTGCAGGGCTTGCTTGCTGTTTGGAAGTGGGTCAACCCAGCAAGGCGCATTGTATGGCATGGTCTCAATCTAGGCAGTGTGCTCCCAGGTCTCTCCAAATGAAAGCACCTCGTGAACATTTTGCCTTTTACGTGGCATTGCAAAAAGCTGGTGAATCATGGTGAGTTTGACCTTTGGGACACAGCCAAGAAAACAGTCATAGCTGGATATAAGCTAAGACTTATTAACCTGCGTCCCATTTATCGCTCAAGAAACCAAAACTTACACCGAAGGTGAGATCGCTCAAACTGGTAGTTCTAGCAGGGTGTCGAGGTGGTGCAGGAGCAGAAACTAAAGACTCAGGTAAGGACAAGCTAATCACGCTGTACACGCTTTTTTTTATAAGGAACCTACCTCAACGCCTAGTTCTTAAAGATTCTTATTTTTGGACCTCTTTTGAGGCAATTGGAGTTCAAAAAGTTCCTTAATAGTTCCTTAATTTTAACTGTACCTACAGTGGTCTTAACAATAAAAGAGAGACACTTGCATGTGAGCCCCATGTGAGCAAACCTCGAGACTAGTCAAGGAAACATTTGATACATACTTAACGTACAATTTATGTGATTTTCGATTGCAAATGAATGGAACCGGCTTTATAATTCTTGATTATTTACAGTAATAAAAGCATTCAACATTAAAAAGTTCCTTAATGAGTTTCTCTTTAGTAGTATAAGTTCTTTAATTTTTAGGGCTTTCTATAAAGTGGTTCTTTATAAAGTGGTTCTTTATAAAAAAAAGCGTGTAATTCTCATTACAGATTGCAAAGTGCAAATAAATTACCTTGTCTAACTGCACCAATGGTACACAATCTAAACGCCAATTCACTTGAGTCCACAGCATGATGAGCACCTTAAAAACAAACAAAAATGTAACAATCAAACAGAGAAGCTGAGTGGGTCTTAAGACCAGATCAAACGATCAAACATTTACTCATCAAGGAATGTTTGAAGTTTTTGCCAGACCTCAGAGACATATTCTACTCATGCATTTTCTTGAAAAAGGGCAAGTTAACATAGACTTATTACATGAGACCAAGCCCTATAGACTCACTACATAAGTCCAACTACTTCGCTCGATGTTGTTGTTGTTGTTTTCTACAATCGCTCAGTGTGGAGTGACAAATTAAAATAAGGGGAGCGTAAACTAGAGACTCGTGTCTTGAGTCTACTAGCCCTAGTCATGAGTCCTAGTCCTAGATTCCAACCTCAAAAAATCTTACCTCTGAGCAAACAGCTGTTTGTTTGTACTTGTTGTCACTATTATTTGCGAAGAGAGGTAATAGACAGGGAAATATCTGTGACAAACTAAGCAACTGCCTAATCACAAATTTTTCTTCTGATTCTGATACTTTGAAGGTTGGAGATTCATTTTCCGAGATGGGCCCAAGTGAATTATTTTTAGAAAACACGTGATTCGTGACGTCATAAAACATAAAAATCTAACATTTGAGGTCAATATCTCTCACTGTAAGTGTCATACAGTGAAACAAATTGCATATTCTGATAGCTCTAGGTAAGAGCTTTCGTTTGATGTATAGCAAGATCAGTTTGTGTGACACCTGCAATTTGGTTGATGACGTCATCAAATCCATAAACTACAGATATCTGCCACTTTTTCGCGCCCGTCTGAGTTGAAGACTGTTGTTTATCGTTTTTATACTTATTTTAACACTATTTGTACAGTTGATCTACGTTTGAGTCTATTTTACATGAGATTAGTAACAATTTCAGTTTTGTCGATGTTAGCAAATGGGCTGACGATGTCATCAAATTCAAAACTAGAATTATCTGTCGTTTTCATACTTTTATGAATTACAGATGGTAAATAGTGTTTTCAAATCATAATTCACAGATCGACAGGAGTATACAGTACACAGATATGACTTGTTCACAGCACATCAAAAGCCTTGACAACGGCGTATAAATGGGAATAGAAGGGTTAATTGTTTTATGCATGGGGTTAGCACTTTAATTAAAGAGCAGTTGAGTTTCAAAACGATGTTATCTCTTAAGATAAGTGAAAAATGTAAACGCATGAATTTAAACGTATTCTGGCAAGGAACATTCAACTTTCGCTCACAAATTATTTAGCTTACATTTGTGCAACTTGAAAGAGGTGAACACTTGCAAGAACAATTTCAGAGAGCTAACAATCAGCAACCCCAGATGCAAGAGCGTCACAGATGTTCATTTGCATCCATAAACGACCCTAATATGGGAAAGTAGAATGACATCGAGGACAAGCATCTGCTTTGCAATAGACAAAAGCTTGTCAACCCTCCGGTATTCGGCAAACAAACAGTAGCGTGACTCTGCTCTCATCAACAGTGGCATTAATACCATGATCAAACTCTTCTGACAAACAAACAAAGCAAAAGCAAGTCCTTAAAGAGCGATCAAAAGTACTGTAATTGTCGTTTCTCTTGCACTTTTTGCAGTGCTGAGCATTTCGAGGATTAAATTGCCACGCTTACACTTACAATGGCTTCCAGGAATGCCCCTTCGTCGTATCGATAGGCACCCTGACGCAGAGTGAAAGGTAATTATTCTTCTATGCCAAGAACGTTATGTTCCAGCAAGAGAAAGGTTACAGACTGCATAATGTGTGTGTGTGTGGGGGGGACAGCTTCCTGGTACGCCGGTACAGAGGACCCGGTATATCGTACAAGAGGCTAAAAATCGATCTAGTACGGTACAAACGCAATCTGGTACATGGTACACTTGAAAAGTCAAAGCCATAACATGCGCATACGTGAAAAACGGTACATCGGTACATTGTCACGAATAGCTGACCTGTACGCTTGCAAAAAAGGCCGGTACACCGGTACATTGATCATAGCTGTCACCCCCAAGAATGGAAAACTATATAACATGGACCTAAGAGTCTTAAATGATAATACTTAAGTTTCTACAAAAAGCAAAAGAACTAAATGCATTCTCCGCATACTCCAATGTAATCTTAAGATAGACTTGTCACTTGAGGGATGAGCAAAATCGCTCACATTCGGAAAATAAAGCTTGCAACTAATGTGAATATTCACAGGCAAGTCCCCATGAAATCCACAATATGGTAGCCTGCGTGCAGCCTCAAACTCTTCTTTCGTAAAGAGTAGATGAGTTGAGGCTGCACGCAGGCTACAATATGGATAATCAGCCAACAAATCAAGCAAGATGCCACTCTTTCTTTCGAAAAAGAGGTACGATCAATGTCGGCACATAAGCACTGAGTTGTATTTTAATGTATCTAACTGGTCAGTAACAATGCCAGTATACAGTTAATATCAGCATCACTGCATTAATGGTAATAGCATCAAAAGATGACACCGAGAACCCCGCAATAAATAGAGAAAAAATGATGCTTTCTTTACAAGACTATTGTAAAGAAATTTCAGGGACTTCTCCTGGCGTTAGCTATGATCGCACAGCCTTCTTATTCTCGCTCAGCCCAGTCTAAATTGACCTAAAGTTTCTTAGACTTACTGGACCAATGAACATTTGCCAAAATGGAAATAGAACATAAGCGGAGTTAGGGATCGTCATCATCACATTAAATCTGTTTTCTGAATTCTTCGTTGAGACGTAAGTGGTGATGCTCCATTTTTTAAATGCAAGTCACAATGTCAAGATGATAATTGGTATCTTCATGTGTAAGAAGAAGTTCTCCAATCATGTGGAATTTGATTTAGTTTTCCGTTTGATTGGTATCTTCGAAGTTTTCATAAATGTTGTGTTTACTTTCCTGAAATGTTAACATATAAGCGATGCTTCTCTCTCAGACAGAAACAGAGCAAATATAGCTGAAGATAATGATGCACTTTTATCATTCCACACTCAAACTAAATGGAAAAAAAAATAGCAACTAATTTCTAAAGAGGGGTAAAGGTCTTTGAAATGGACAGGGTAGCTTTGCGGTACTGCTAGCTCGTATCAGCTCTCCTGGTTTATATTTGTGTAAAATATGCGCGGTGTTTCGGTATTGACGGAAAATTCCTGCGGTGTTGCGGTATTGAAGTTTTACAGTGCGGTATTTAGTATTTTACGAACATTTAAAGAAACAGTTAAAAAACCATAGCTGAAGGGAAACTTAAATTTTCCAGAGACCAATAGCCACATGAAAAGAAGTCGAAATGACGATAGCAAAGGTTTATGTATTGATTTGTGAATTCAACCATTGTTTCGGCGCACCAAACCGGCCAAAAACATGACTTTTTGACAGAAATTTGTGATATTTTTCTGCACGATTCTATGTTTTTACTGCATGACATAGCATTTTTGTTGCACTACTTTTCATTTTGGTTGCACGACTTTGTAATTTTGCTGCGTGATTATACATTTTGGTTGCACGACTTTGCAATTTGTTGCGTGATTTTACGTGTTAATGGCACAACGCTATCTTTGGTTGCACAACTTTACATTTGATTGCACGACTTTGCAATGTCGTTGCAAGATTTTACATTTTGGCTGCACAACTTTACAACTTTTTTGCACGACTATACATTTGATTGAACGACTTTGCAATGTTGTTACGCAAATTTACATTTTGATTGCACGACTTTACAATTTTCTGCACAAGTTACACATATGCAGACAGCAAGGCCTCTTTTAACATAGTAACTAAGAAGCTAGAGGGGCAAATGCCCCCTAGCCCCTATCATTGCCCACCTAGTTTCATAAAGTTGCCCCCTAGTACAATCTCCTCTTAAAAGAAAACTGCCAAGAAAAGCCAATCTAAGCCAATCTTGAGGTTGTATTTTGAAAAATTTTTTGTGGGAGCATTCCCCCAGACCCCCCTTATTAGGAACATCTCTGGGGTCCGGGTCCTGTACGCCGTCGGCGCATTTACCGCCAGCTGTAGCATCAGTGTAACTTATTGCTGCGGAGCTGTGCGAAGCGCCTGCGTTGCAGCATAAAATTCTTGCACAAATTGGAATTTTGTAAATTTGTTTGTTTGCGGCACTGTTGTTGCAGTTGATGTCATGCATTTCGTGCATGTATTGAGTCTATTTGTAATAAATCGAAATGGCGTGAAAAACAAAAACATTGCTCAGTGCTGGAGATGAATGCTCCCCACTTGCATCCACAATGCCGAGACAATGTAGCTGAGGCGCCGCATCTTACGGTGGTTCCCATTTCAGGAAATCGCTATTCTCCCGTGAATCTTCGGCCAGCCAAGGGGGAGGGACTATCCAGCCCCCAGACCATATGCTAACGCTTGGATATCCCGCCAGCTTCCGACTCACACACTGAATCAATTATTAGTCAACACCGTCTTTATACTCACAGAATTTCTTCAAGTTATTCAGGCAATTGTGGGAAAAGCTTTGTCGCGCATGCGATACTTTTTGGACTCTCGGACTTCAATGCTTCTGTTCGAAGGCAAAATTGACAAGACCTGTGTGGAGAAGTACCCCTCTTTAACGTTTGGCGCGGCCATACAATGTAGCTATGTTTGTCAAAACAGCAGCAACGTTTATGCAGCAAAAAAAGATATGAAAAAACTGTTCAATGCCTTGAAGCAAGTGCCGTCTTTGACTGTTTGCAGTGATGTTTACAGTTTGTGCTTCAATGATGGATTCCTTTATATTTTCCATGATGTTGGAGTATCTAAGGGCGGCACCCGATGGGCACTGCAAATATTGTATGTCTTGATTTTGAGTCACATGAATGAGCCCTTCGTATTTCGTAAGTACGCTGTTTGGTGCTTCTGGTGGACTTTTTTCAAATGAAAAAAGGTTTCCAGTCTCTGAAATCAAGCCTTGTGACGATCGAAGTTGTTCTTTTTTTAATAAAAAAAAGGCCAGGAAGAAAATGTCACTAGTCCTTGAATTTGGCAGTGTTGTTTACGTTTGCGATCCCCAAGCTAATTGAATAAGAATTATTTCCAAAATGCAAGAATGAGCGTCATTTTTTAGCAACTGGGCTACCTCTATAAAGCGTTGCCGGTGCAAACAATAGGAACATGATTCGGGCTGAACCGAATTTTATTCTAACTCTGAACAGCCAATAAGGAATTGTGTCTGCGGAATAACGAAAGATGAAGGTGAAGGTGAATTGATGTTTTAGCGCCAGTCGCTAGGATCTCAGTAGTAAGTTAACTAATCGAGACTTCGACCCCGGCCGTGACAGGAGAAATGGGACAAGTGCGTTTCAGATGGATTCAAGTTCTTATACACTGATGGTCTGTGTCATAATCGCATAAACAATACTGATATTTTTAGTTTTCAGGAATTTGCGGTATTTTGCAACTTTTTCGTTCGGTATTCGGGATTC
>JACTAT010000832.1:0-14667 GCA_014526335.1 Chrysaora quinquecirrha | reverse complement strand
ACCTCTGGGTTATGGGCCCAGCAAGCTTCCCCTGCGCCACTCTGCTTGATGAAACAACTTATATTGTCTGATTTTCTATCAATTAAGATACATTATCATAAGAGACAAGGAAAAAAACAATTAGCAGAGGGTAGTTTCGATCTACCGACCTCTGGGTTATGGGCCCAGCAGGCTTCCCCTGCGCCACTCTGCTTGATGAAACCACTTATATTGTCTGATTTTGTATCAATTAAGATACATTATCATAAGAGACAAGGAAAACGAAAATTAGCAGAGTGTAGTTTCGATCTACCGACCTCTGGGTTATGGGCCCAGCAGGCTTCCCCTGCGCCACTCTGCTTGATGAAACAACTTATATTGTCTGATTTTCTATCAATTAAGATTTATTATCATAAGAGAGAAGGAAAACAACAATTAGCAGAGGGTAGTTTCGATCTACCGACCTCTGGGTTATGGGCCCAGCAGGCTTCCCCTGCGCCACTCTGCTTGATGAAACCACTTACATTGTCTGATTTTGTATCAATTAAGATACATTATCATAAAAAACAAGGAAAACGAAAATTAGCAGAGGTTAGTTTCGAAATACCAACCTCTGGGTTATGGGCCCAGCACCCCTCCCCTGCGCCACTCTGCTTGATGAAACAACTTATATTCTCTGATTTTGTATCAGGTAAGATACATTTTTATAAGAGACAAGAAAACAATAATTAGCAGAGGGTAGTCTCGATCTACCGACCTCTGGGTTATGGGCCCAGCACGCTTCCCCTGCGCCACTCTTCTTGATGAAACAACTTTTATTGTCTGATTTTTATCAATTAAGATACATTATCATAAGAGACAAGGAAAACACTAATTAGCAGAGGGTAGTTTCGATCTACCGACCTCTGGGTTATGGGCCCAGCACGCTTCCCCCGCGCCACTCTGCTTGATGAAACAACTTTTATTGTCTGATTTTGTATCAATTAAGATACATTTTCATAAGAGACAAGGAAAACACCAATTAGCAGAGGGTAGTTTCGATCTACCGACCTCTGGGTTATGGGTCCAGCACGCTTCCTCTGCACCACTCTGCTTGATGAAACGACTTATAATGTCTGATTTTCTATCAATTAAGATACATTATCAAAAGAGAGAAGGAAAACAACAATTAACAGAGGGTAGTTTCAATCTACCGACCTCTGGGTTATGGGCCCAGCACGCTTCCCCTGCGCCACTCTGCTTGATGAAACGACTTATAATGTCTGATTTTGTATCAATTAAAATACATTTTCATAAGAGAGAAGGAAAACACTAATCAGCAGAGGGTAGCTTCGATCTACCGACCTCTGGGTTATGGGCCCAGCAGGCTTTCCCTGTGCCACTCTGTTGATGAAACAACTTATATTGACGGATTTTGTATCAATTAAGATAACATTTCATAAGAGACAAGGAAAATACTTATTAGCAGAGGGTAGTTTCGATCTACCGACCTCTGGGTTATGGGCCCAGCACGCTTCCTCTGCGCCACTCTGCTTGATGAAACAACTTTTATTGTCTGATTTTGTATCAATGAAGATACATTATCATAAGAGACAAGGAAAACGAAAATTAGCAGAGGTTAGTTTCGATCTACCAACCTCTGGGTTATGGGCCCAGCACGCTTCCCCTGCGCCACTCTGCTTGATGAAACGACTTATAATGTCTGATTTTGTATCAATTAAGATACATTATCATAAGAGAGAAGGAAAACACTAATGCAGAGGGTAGATCTACCGACCTCTGGGTTATGGGCCCAGCAGGCTTTCCTGCGCCACTCTGTTGATGAAACAACTTATATTGTCTGATTTTGTATCAATTAAGATAACATTTTATAAGAGACAAGGAAAATATAGAGGGTAGTTTCGATCTACCGACCTTTGGGTTATGGGCCAAGCACGCTTCCGCTGCGCCACTCTGCTTGATGAAACAACTTTTATTGTCTGATTTTGTATCAATGAAGATACATTATCATAAGAGACAAGGAAAACAAAATTAGCAGAGGTAGTTTCGATTTAGTCTGATTTTGTATCAATTAAAATACATTTTCATAAGAGAGAAGGAAAACACTAATCAGCAGAGGGTAGCTTCGATCTACCGACCTCTGGGTTATGGGCCCAGCACGCTTCCCCTGCGCCACTCTTCTTGATGAAACAACTTTTATTGTCTGATTTTTTATCAAATTAAGATGCAATTTCATAAGAGACAAGGAAAACACTAATTAGCACAGCAGAGAGTAGTTTCGATCTACCGACCTCTGGGTTATGGGCCCGGCACATTTCCCCCGCGCCACTCTGCTTGATGAAACAACTTTTATTGTCTGATTTTGTATCAATTAAGATACAATTTCATAAGAGACAAGGAAAACACCAATTAGCAGAGGGTAGTTTCGATCTACCGACCTCTGGGTTATGGGCCCAGCACGCTTCCTCT
This sequence comes from Chrysaora quinquecirrha, assembly GCA_014526335.1. NCBI lineage: Eukaryota > Metazoa > Cnidaria > Scyphozoa > Semaeostomeae > Pelagiidae > Chrysaora > Chrysaora quinquecirrha. The sequence goes on along the minus strand of JACTAT010000832.1, from coordinate 12,219 downwards.
GCACCACTCTGCTTGATGAAACGACTTATAATGTCTGATTTTCTATCAATTAAGATACATTATCAAAAGAGAGAAGGAAAACAACAATTAGCAGAGGGTAGTTTCAATCTACCGACCTCTGGGTTATGGGCCCAGCACGCTTCCTCTGCACCACTCTGCTTGATGAAACGACTTATAATGTCTGATTTTCTATTAATTAAGATACATTATCAAAAGAGAGAAGGAAAACAACAATTAACAGAGGGTAGTTTCAATCTACCGACCTCTGGGTTATGGGCCCAGCACGCTTCCCCTGCGCCACTCTGCTTGATGAAACGACTTATAATGTCTGATTTTGTATCAATTAAAATACATTTTCATAAGAGAGAAGGAAAACACTAATCAGCAGAGGGTAGCTTCGATCTACCGACCTCTGGGTTATGGGCCCAGCAGGCTTTCCCTGTGCCACTCTGTTGATGAAACAACTTATATTGACGGATTTTGTATCAATTAAGATAACATTTCATAAGAGACAAGGAAAATACTTATCAGCAGAGGGTAGTTTCGATCTAACGACCTCTGGGTTATGGGCCCAGCACGCTTCCTCTGCGCCACTCTGCTTGATGAAACAACTTTTATTGTCTGATTTTGTATCAATGAAGATACATTATCATAAGAGACAAGGAAAACGAAAATTAGCAGAGGTTAGTTTCGATATACCAACCTCTGGGTTATGGGCCCAGCACGCTTCCCCTGCGCCACTCTGCTTGATGAAACGACTTATAATGTCTGATTTTGTATCAATTAAGATACATTATCATAAGAGAGAAGGAAAACACTAATTAGCAGAGGGTAGTTTCGATCTACCGACCTCTGGGTTATGGGCCCAGCAGGCTTCCCCTGCGCCACTCTGCTTGATGAAACAACTTATATTGTCTGATTTTGTATCAATTAAGATAACATTTCATAAGAGACAAGGAAAATACTTATTAGCAGAGGGTAGTTTCGATCTACCGACCTCTGGGTTATGGGCCCAGCACGCTTCCCTGCGCCACTCTGCTTGATGAAACAACTTATATTGTCTGATTTTGTATCAATGAAGATACATTATCATAAGAGACAAGGAAAACGAAAATTAGCAGAGGGTAGTTTCGATCTACCGACCTCTGGGTTATGGGCCCAGCACGCTTCCCCTGCGCCACTCTGCTTGATGAAACGACTTATATTGTCTGATTTTGTATCAATTAAGATACATTATCATAAGAGAGAAGGAAAACACTAATCAGCAGAGGGTAGCTTCGATCTACCGACCTCTGGGTTATGGGCCCAGCACGCTTCCCCTGCGCCACTCTGCTTGATGAAACAACTTATATTGTCTGATTTTTATCAAATTAAGATGCAATTTCATAAGAGACAAGGAAAACACTAATTAGCACAGCAGAGAGTAGTTTCGATCTACCGACCTCTGGGTTATGGGCCCGGCACATTTCCCCCGCGCCACTCTGCTTGATGAAACAACTTTTATTGTCTGATTTTGTATCAATTAAGATACAATTTCATAAGAGACAAGGAAAACACCAATTTGCACAGCAGAGGGTAGTTTCGATCTACCGACCTCTGGGTTATGGGCCCAGCACGCTTCCTCTGCACCACTCTGCTTGATGAAACGACTTATAATGTCTGATTTTCTATCAATTAAGATACATTATCAAAAGAGAGAAGGAAAACAACAATTAGCAGAGGGTAGTTTCAATCTACCGACCTCTGGGTTATGGGCCCAGCACGCTTCCTCTGCACCACTCTGCTTGATGAAACGACTTATAATGTCTGATGTTGTATCAATTCAAATACATTTTCATAAGAGAGAAGGAAAACACTAATCAGCAGAGGGTAGCTTCGATCTACCGATCTCTGGGTTATGGGCGCAGCACGCTTCCCCCGCGCCACTCTGCTTGATGAAACAATTTTTATTGTCTGATTTTGTATCAATTAAAATACATTTTCATAAGAGAGAAGGAAAACACTAATCAGCAGAGGGTAGCTTCGATCTACCGACCTCTGGGTTATGGGCCCAGCAGGCTTTCCCTGTGCCACTCTGCTTGATGAAACCACTTATATTGTCTGATTTTGTATCAATTAACATAGCATTTCATAAGAGACAAGGAAAATACTTATTAGCAGAAGGTAGTTTCGATCTACCGATCTCTGGGTTATGGGCGCAGCACGCTTCCCCCGCGCCACTCTGCTTGATGAAGCAATTTTTATTGTCTGATTTTGTATCAATTAAAATACATTTTCATAAGAGAGAAGGAAAACACTAATCAGCAGAGGGTAGCTTCGATCTACCGACCTCTGGGTTATGGGCCCAGCAGGCTTTCCCTGTGCCACTCTGCTTGATGAAACCACTTATAATGTCTGATTTTGTATCAATTAACATAGCATTTCATAAGAGACAAGGAAAATACTTATTAGCAGAAGGTAGTTTCGATCTACCGACCTCTGGGTTATGGGCCCAGCACGCTTCCGCTGCGCCACTCTGCTTGATGAAACAACTTTTATTGTCTGATTTTGTATCAATTAAGATACATTATCATAAGAGACAAGGAAAACGAAAATTAGCAGAGGTTAGTTTCGATATACCAACCTCTGGGTTATGGGCCCAGCACGCTTCCCCTGCGCCACTCTGCTTGATGAAACGACTTATAATGTCTGATTTTGTATCAATTAAGATACATTATCATAAGAGAGAAGGAAAACACTAATCAGCAGAGGGTAGCTTCGATCTACCGACCTCTGGGTTATGGGCCCAGCAGGCTTTCCCTGTGCCACTCTGTTGATGAAACAACTTATATTGTCTGATTTTGTATCAATTAAGATAACATTTTATAAGAGACAAGGAAAATACTTATTAGCAGAGGGTAGTTTCGATCTACCGACCTTTGGGTTATGGGCCCAGCACGCTTCCTCTGCGCCACTCTGCTTGATGAAACAACTTTTATTGTCTGATTTTGTATCAATGAAGATACATTATCATAAGAGACAAGGAAAACGAAAATTAGCAGAGGTTAGTTTCGATATACCAACCTCTGGGTTATGGGCCCAGCACGCTTCCCCTGCGCCACTCTGCTTGATGAAACGACTTATAATGTCTGATTTTGTATCAATTAAGATACATTATCATAAGAGAGAAGGAAAACACTAATCAGCAGAGGGTAGCTTCGATCTACCGACCTCTGGGTTATGGGCCCAGCAGGCTTTCCCTGTGCCACTCTGTTGATGAAACAACTTATATTGTCAGATTTTGTATCCATTAAGATAACATTTCATAAGAGACAAGGAAAATACTTATTAGCAGAGGGTAGTTTCGATCTACCGACCTCTGGGTTATGGGCCCAGCACGCTTCCTCTGCGCCACTCTGCTTGATGAAACAACTTTTATTGTCTGATTTTGTATCAATGAAGATACATTATCATAAGAGACAAGGAAAACGAAAATTAGCAGAGGTTAGTTTCGATATACCAACCTCTGGGTTATGGGCCCAGCACGCTTCCCCTGCGCCACTCTGCTTGATGAAACGACTTATAATGTCTGATTTTGTATCAATTAAAATACATTTTCATAAGAGAGAAGGAAAACACTAATCAGCAGAGGGTAGCTTCGATCTACCGACCTCTGGGTTATGGGCCCAGCAGGCTTTCCATGTGCCACTCTGCTTGATGAAACAACTTATATTGTCTGATTTTGTATCAATTAAGATAACATTTCATGAGACAAGGAAAACACTAATCAGCAGAGGGTAGTTTCGATCTACCGACCTCTGGGTTATGGGCCCAGCAGGCTTTCCCTGTGCCACTCTGCTTGATGAAACCACTTATATTGTCTGATTTTGTATCAATTAAGATAACATTTCATAAGAGACAAGGAAAATACTTATTAGCAGAGGGTAGTTTCGATCTACCGACCTCTGGGTTATGGGCCCAGCACGCTTCCTCTGCGCCACTCTGCTTGATGAAACAACTTTTATTGTCTGATTTTGTATCAATTAAGATACATTATCATAAGAGACAAGGAAAACGAAAATTAGCAGAGGTTAGTTTCGATACACGCTTTTTTTTTTATAAGGAACCACTTTATAAGGAACCTACATGTAGAAAGCCCGAAAATTTAAAGAACTTATACTACTCAAGAGAAAATCATTAAGGAACTTTTGAATGTTGAATACTTTTATCACTGCAAATAATCAAGAATTAGAAAGCCGGTTCCATTCATTTGCAGTCGAAAATCACATAAATTGTACGTTAAGCATGTATCCAATGTTTCTTTGAGTAGTCTCGAGCTTTGCTCACATGCAAATGTCTCTCTTTTATTGTTAAGACCACTGTATGTGCAGTTAAAATTAAGGAACTATTAAGGAACTTTTGGAACTACAATTGCCTCAAAAGAGGTGCAAAAATAAGGAACTTTAAGAACTAGGCCTTGAAGTAGGTTCCTTATAAAAAAAAAAGCGTGTATACCAACCTCTGGGTTATGGGCCCAGCACGCTTCCTCTGCACCACTCTGCTTGATGAAACGACTTATAATGTCTGATTTTGTATCAATTAAAATACATTATCAAAAGAGAGAAGGAAACAACAATTAGCAGAGTGTAGTTTCGATCTACCGACCTCTGGGTTATGGGCCAACACGCTTCCTCTGCGCCACTCTGCTTGATGAAACAACTTATATTATCTGCTTTTGTATCAATTAAGATACATTATCATAAAAAACAAGGAAAACGAATATTAGCAGAGTGTAGTTTTGATCTACCGACCTCTGGGTTATGGGCCCAGCACGCTTCCCCTGCGCCACTCTGCATGATGAAACAACTTATATTGTCTGATTTTCTATCAATTAAGATACATTATCATAAAAAACAAGGAAAACGAAAATTAGCAGAGGGTAGTTTCGACCTACCGACCTCTGGGTTATGGGCCAAGCAGGCTTCCCCTGCGCCACTCTGCTTGATAAAACCACTTATATTGTCTGATTTTGGATCAATTAAGATACATTTTCATAAAAAACAAGGAAAACGAAAATTAGAAGAGGGTAGTTTCGACCTACCGACCTCTGGGTTATGGGCCAAGCACGCTTCCCCTGCGCCACTCTGCTTGACGAAACAACTTATATTGTCTGATTTTCTATTAATTAAGATACATTATCATAAGAGAAAAGGAAAACACTAATTAGCAGAGGGTAGTTTCGATCTACCGACCTCTGGGTTATGGGCCCAGCACGCTTCCTCTGCGCCACTCTGCTTGATGAAACGACTTAAAATGTCTGATTTTGTACTAAGTAATATACAATTTCAAAGGGACAAGAAAAACACTAATTAGCAGAGGGTAGTTTCGATCTACCGACCTCTGGGTTATGGGCCCAGCACACTTCCTCTGCGCCACTCTGCTTGATGAAGCGACTTATATTCTCTGATTTTGCATCAATTAAGATACATTATCATAAAAAACAAGGAAAACGAAAATTAGCAGAGGGTAGTTTCGATCTACCGACCGCTGGGTTATGGGCCCAGCAGGCTTACCTTGCGCCACTCTGCTTGATGAAACCACTTACATTGTCTGATTTTGTATCAATTAAGATACATTATCATAAAAAACAAGGAAAACGAAAATTAGCAGAGTGTAGTTTCGACCTACCGACCTCTGTGTTATGGGCCCAGCAGGCTTCCCCTGCGCCACTCTGCTTGATGAAACCACTTATATTGTCTGATTTTGTATCAATTAAGATACATTATCATAAAAAACAAGGAAAACGAAAATTAGCAGAGGGTAGTTTCGATCTACCGACCTCTGGGTTATGGGCCCAGCACGCTTCCCCTGCGCCACTCTGCTTGATGAAACAACTTATATTGTCTGATTTTCTATCAATTAAGATACATTATAATAAAAAACAAGGAAATAGAAAATTAGCAGAGGGTAGTTTCGATCTACCGACCTCTTGGATATGGGCCCAGCACGCTTCCCCTGCGCCACTCTGCTTGATGAAACCACTTATATTGTCTGATTTTGTATCAATTAAGATACATTATCATAAAAACAAGGAAAACGAAAATTAGCAGAGGGTAGTTTCGACCTACCGACCTCTGGGTTATGTGCCCAGCAGGCTTCCCCTGCGCCACTCTGCTTGATGAAACCACTTATATTGTCTGATTTTGTATCAATTAAGATACATTATCAAAAGAGAGAAGGAAAACAAAAATTAGCAGAGGGTAGTTTCGATCTACCGACCTCTGGGTTATGGGCCCAGCAGGCTTCCCCTGCGCCACTCTGCTTGATGAAACCACTTAAATTGTCTGATTTTGTATCAATTAAGATACATTATCATAAAAAACAAGGAAAACGAAAATTAGCAGAGGGTAGTTTCGATCTACCGACCTCTGGGTTATGGGCCCAGCAAGCTTTCCCTGTGCCACTCTGCTTGATGAAACCACTTATATTGTCTGATTTTGTATCAATTAAGATACATTATCATAAGAGACACGGCAAACAATAATTAGCAGAGTGTAGTTTCGATCTACCGACCTCTGTGTTATGGGCCCAGCACGCTTCCTCTGCGCCACTCTGCTTGATGAAACAACTTTCATTGTCTGATCTTGTATCAATTAAGATACATTATCATAAGAGACAAGGAAAACGAAAATTACCAGAGGGTAGTTTCGATCTACCGACCTCTGGGTTATGGGCCCAGCACGCTTCCCCTGCGCCACTCTCCTTGATGAAACAACTTATATTGTCTAATTTTCTATCAATTAAGATACATTATCAAAAGAGAGAAGGAAAACAACAGTTAGCAGAGGGTAGTTTCGATCTACCGACCTCTGGGTTATGGGCCCAGCAGGCTTTCCCTGCGGCACTCTGCTTGATGAAACTACTTATATTGTCTGATTTTGTATCAATTAAGATACATTATCATAAGAGACAAGGAAAACGAAAATTAGCAGAGGTTAGTTTCGATATACCGACCTCTGGGTTATGGGCCCAGCAAGCTTTCCCTGTGCCACTCTGCTTGATGAAACCACTTATATTGTCTGATTTTGTATCAGGTAAGATACATTTTCATAAGAGACACGGCAGCAATAATTAGCTGAGTGTAGTTTCGATCTACCGACCTCTGTGTTATGGGCCCAGCACGCTTCCTCTGCGCCACTCTGCTTGATGAAACAACTTTCATTGTCTGATCTTGTATCAATTAAGATACATTATCATAAGAGACAAGGAAAACGAAAATTACCAGAGTGTAGTTTCGATCTACCGACCTCTGGGTTATGGGCCCAGCACGCTTCCCTAGCGCCACTCTCCTTGATGAAACAACTTATATTGTCTAATTTTCTATCAATTAAGATACATTATCAAAAGAGAGAAGGAAAACAACAGTTAGCAGAGGGTAGTTTCGATCTACCGACCTCTGGGTTATGGGCCCAGCAGGCTTTCCCTGCGGCACTCTGCTTGATGAAACTACTTATATTGTCTGATTTTGTATCAATTAAGATACATTATCAAAAGAGAGAAGGAAAACAACAATTAGCAGAGGGTAGTTTCGATCTACCGACCTCTGGGTTATAGGCCCAGCAGGCTTCCCCTGCGCCACTCTGCTTGATGAAACCAGTTATATTGTCTGATTTTGTATCAATTAAGATACATTATCATAAAAAACAAGGAAAACGAAAATTAGCAGAGGGTAGTTTCGATCTACCGACCTCTGTGTTATGGGCCCAGCACGCTTCCCCTGCGCCACTCTGCTTGATGAAACAACTTTTATTGTCTGATTTTCTATTAATTAAGATACAGTATCAAAAGAGAGAAGGAAAACAACAATTAGCAGAGGGTAGTTTCGATCTACAGACCTCTGGGTTATGGGCCCAGCAGGCTTCCCCTGCGCCACTCTGCTTGATGAAACCAGTTATATTGTCTGATTTTCTATCAATTAAGATACATTATCAAAAGAGAGAAGGAAAACAACAATTAGCAGAGGGTAGTTTCGATCTACCGACCTCTGGGTTATGGGCCCAGCAGGCTTCCCCTGCGCCACCCTGATTGATGAAACAACTTATATTGTCTAATTTTCTATTAATTAAGATACAGTATCAAAAGAGAGAAGGAAAACAACAATTAGCAGAGGGTAGTTTCGATCTACAGACCTCTGGGTTATGGGCCCAGCAGGCTTCCCCTGCGCCACTCTGCTTGATGAAACCAGTTATATTGTCTGATTTTCTATCAATTAAGATACATTATCAAAAGAGAGAAGGAAAACAACAATTAGCAGAGGGTAGTTTCGATCTACCGACCTCTGGGTTATGGGCCCAGCAGGCTTCCCCTGCGCCACTCTGCTTGATGAAACCAGTTATATTGTCCGATTTTGTATCAATTAAGATACATTATCATAAAAAACAAGGAAAACGAAAATTAGCAGAGGGTAGTTTCGATCTACCGACTTCAGGGTTATTGGCCCAGCACGCTTCCCCTGCGCCACTCTGCTTGATGAAACAACTTATATTGTCTGATTTTCTATCAATTAAGATACATTATCAAAAGAGAGAATGAAAAAAACAATTAGCAGAGGGTAGTTTCGATCTACCGACCTCTGGGTTATGGGCCCAGCAGGCTTCCCCCGCGCCACTCTGCTTGATGAAACAACTTTTATTGTCTGATTTTGTATCAATTAAGATACATTATCAAAAGAGAGAATGAAAACAACAATAAGCAGAGGGTAGTTTCGATCTACCGACCTCTGGGTTATGGGCCCAGCAGGCTTCCCCCGCGCCACTCTGCTTGATGAAACAACTTTTATTGTCTGATTTTGTATCAATTAAGATACATTATCAAAAGAGAGAAGGAAAACAACAATTAGCGGAGGGTAGTTTCGATCTACCGACCTCTGGTTTATGGGCCCAGGACGCTTCCCCTGCGCCACTCTGCTTGATGAAACAACTTATATTGTCTAATTTTTAATCAATTAAGATACATTATCAAAAGAGAGAAGGAAAACAACAATTAGCAGAGGGTAGATTCGATCTACCGACCTCTGGGTTATGGGCCCAGCACGCTTCCCCCGCGCCACTCTGCTTGATGAAACAACCTTTATTGTCTGATTTTGTATCAATTAAGATACATTTTCATAAGAGACAAGGAAAACACTTATTAGCAGCAGAGGTAGTTTCGATCTACCGACCTCTGGGTTATGGGCCCAGCACGCTTCCCCCGCGCCACTCTGCTTGATGAAACAACTTTTATTGTCTGATTTTGTATCAATTAAGATACAATTTCATAAGAGACAAGGAAAACACTAATTAGCAGAGGGTAGTTTCGATCTACCGACCTCTGGGTTATGGGCCCAGCAAGCTTCCCCTGCGCCACTCTGCTTGATGAAACAACTTATATTGTCTGATTTTGTATCAATTAAGATACATTATCATAAAAAGCAAGGAAAACGAAAATTAGCAGAGGGTAGTTTCGATCTACCGACCTCTGGGTTATGGGCCCAGCATGCTTCCCCTGCGCCACTCTGCTTGATGAAACAACTTATATTGTCTAATTTTCTATCAATTAAGATACATTATCAACAGAGAGAAGGAAAACAACAATTAGCAGAGGGTAATTTCGATCTACCGACCTCTGGGTTATGGGCCCAGCACGCTTCCCCTGCGCCACTCTGCTTGATGAAACAACTTATATTGTCTAATTTTCTATCAATTAAGATACATTATCAAAAGAGAGAAGGAAAACAACAATTAGCAGAGGGTAGTTTCGATCTACCGACCTCTGGGTTATGGGCCCAGCACGCTTCCCCCGCGCCACCCTGCTTTATGAAACAACTTTTATTGTCAGCTTTGGAATCAATTAAGATACAATTTCATAAGAGACAAGGAAAACGAAAATTAGCAGAGGGTAGTTTCGATCTACCAACCTCTGGGTTATGGGCCCAGCAGGCTTCCCCTGCGCCACTCTGCTTGATGAAACCAGTTATATTGTCTGATTTTGTATCAATTAAGATACATAATCATAAAAAACAAGGAAAACGAAGATTAGCAGAGGGTAGTTTCGATCTACCGACCTCTGGGTTATGGGCCCAGCACGCTTCCCCGGCGCCACTCTGCTTGATGAAACAACTTTTATTGTCTGATTTTGTATCAATTAAGATACATTATCATAAGAGACAAGGAAAACGTAAATTAGCAGAGGGTAGTTTCGATCTACCGACCTCTGGGTTATGGGCCCAGCACGCTTCCCCTGCGCCACTCTGCTTGATGAAACAACTTATATTGTCTAATTTTCTATCAATTAAGATACATTATCAAAAGAGAGAAGGAAAACAACAATTAGCAGAGGGTAGTTTCGATCTACCGACCTCTGGGTTATGGGCCCAGCACGCTTCCCCTGCGCCACTCTGCTTGATGAAACATTTTATATTGTCTAATTTTTAATCAATTAAGATAGATTATCAAAAGAGAGAAGGAAAGCAACAATTAGCAGAGGGTAGTTTCGATCTACCGACCTCTGGGTTATGGGCCCAGCACCTTCCCCCGCGCCACTCTGCTTGATGAAACAACTTTTATTGTCTGATTTTGTATCAATTAAGATACATTATCATAAGAGACAAGGAAAACGACAATTAGCAGAGGGTAGTTTCGATCTACCGACCTCTGGGTTATGGGCCCAGCACGCTTCCCCCGCGCCACTCTGCTTGATGAAACAACTTTTATTGTCTGATTTTGTATCAATTAAGATACAATTTCATAAGAGACAAGGAAAACACTAATTAGCACAGCAGAGGGTAGTTTCGATCTACCGACCTCTGGGTTATGGGCCCAGCTTAAGCTTCCCCTGCACGCCACTCTGCTTGATGAAACAACTTATATTGTCTGATTTTCTATCAATTAAGATTTATTATCATAAGAGAGAAGGAAAACACTAATCAGCAGAGGGTAGTTTCGATCTACCGACCTCTGGGTTATGGGCCCAGCAGGCTTCCCCTGCGCCACTCTGCTTGATGAAACCACTTACATTGTCTGATTTTGTATCAATTAAGATACATTATCATAAAAAACAAGGAAAACGAAAATTAGCAGAGGTTAGTTTCGAAATACCAACCTCTGGGTTATGGGCCCAGCACCCCTCCCCTGCGCCACTCTGCTTGATGAAACAACTTATATTCTCTGATTTTGTATCAGGTAAGATACATTTTTATAAGAGACAAGAAAACAATAATTAGCAGAGGGTAGTCTCGATCTACCGACCTCTGGGTTATGGGCCCAGCACGCTTCCCCTGCGCCACTCTTCTTGATGAAACAACTTTTATTGTCTGATTTTTTATCAAATTAAGATACAATTTCATAAGAGACAAGGAAAACACTAATTAGCACAGCAGAAGGTAGTTTCGATCTACCGACCTCTGGGTTATGGGCCCAGCACGCTTCCCCCGCGCCACTCTGCTTGATGAAACAACTTTTATTGTCTGATTTTGTATCAATTAAGATACAATTTCATAAGAGACAAGGAAAACACCAATTTGCACAGCAGAGGGTAGTTTCGATCTACCGACCTCTGGGTTATGGGTCCAGCACGCTTCCTCTGCACCACTCTGCTTGATGAAACGACTTATAATGTCTGATTTTCTATCAATTAAGATACATTATCAAAAGAGAGAAGGAAAACAACAATTAACAGAGGGTAGTTTCAATCTACCGACCTCTGGGTTATGGGCCCAGCTTAAGCTTCCCCTGCACGCCACTCTGCTTAATGAAAAGACGTATATTGTCTGATTTTGTATCAATTAAGATACATTATCATAAAAAGCAAGGAAAACGAAAATTAGCAGATGGTAGTTTCGATCTACCGACTTCAGGGTTATGGGCCCAGCATGCTTCCCCCGCGCCACTCTCCTTGATGAAACAACTTATATTGTCTAATTTTCTATCAATTAAGATACATTATCAACAGAGAGAAGGAAAACAACAATTAGCAGAGGGTAATTTCGATCTACCGACCTCTGGGTTATGGGCCCAGCACGCTTCCCCTGCGCCACTCTGCTTGATGAAACAACTTATATTGTCTAATTTTCTATCAATTAAGATACATTATCAAAAGAGAGAAGGAAAACAACAATTAGCAGAGGGTAGTTTCGATCTACCGACCTCTGGGTTATGGGCCCAGCACGCTTCCCCTGCGCCACTCTGCTTGATGAAACAACTT
>JACTAT010000831.1:0-14684 GCA_014526335.1 Chrysaora quinquecirrha | reverse complement strand
AATGGTCAATTAGCGTTTTGCTGATTCTTTGTTCATTCTGTCCGCTATTTGTTATAGAAACTCTTGTATGGCCTTTAATCAGTTGTTCAAGCTGGTACTCAGAGTATATTGCTTTAAGCCTCTTTGCATTAGTATTTTGCTTACTTGTGAGGTCACAGTTGGTATCGCCTATCATTATGATTTCCTTCTCTTCTTTATCTAGTTCCTTTAGGACATCTCTAAGGTTCTCGAATGTTTCATCGTCGACATGCGAGGTTGGAGGACGATACCAGCAAACAACAAGAAATGGTTTCGCATGTTGTAATGGAATTTCAATTGATAATAGCTCTAATTTTTCACTCTTAAGTTTAACGTTAGGGTATGGTAAACTTTCCTTTACATAAAGAGCTACCCCTCCACCATTTATATTACGATCATTACGGAAGATATTGTAGCCATTAATGGTAACGTCAGAGTCTACAATTTTTTCATCCAGACATGTTTCACTAAGGCCTATAATATCAATATCATGATCCCTGAGGACAATTTCAAGTTCATTTTTATGTTTTCTCAGAGAAACTATATTCAGAAACGCTATTTTGAGACCATTTCTCTTGCCACGTTTACTAGGCTTATTACGAATAACTGCCTGGGAGCGTTGCCTCTAACAGTATTTAATAAATTTACTCACATTACCAGAGAATTTTCTAACTCCACCATCGCTTATATGCAGTCCGTCCTGCCAAAGATTACTAAACATTATATTGTCATTATCTAGCATGTCCAATCCGTTAATAGGAAGTTCTTCGGCAAGAAGTTTATTCACTTTCATTCCTTTGGCGTTTAGTGCCATGTTATCTTTTCTTTTAAAGATTGACGAATACACTACTCTAGATGCAGGATTGTTCTTCTGGATATCCTTGAGCATTTCCATCGTTTCTTTGCTTATTTGTTCTGGGGTGCCACTGTTTAGGTTGTTTGTACCAACGTGTACAATTATTACGTCATTATTACTCTTTCCTGCTTTTTGCACTGCCTGCTTAATTTTCATACCTCTTGTGAACTTTATTTCCACATTGCGTTGGTTATTTGAAAGCTTCGTGGCATTTACTCGTTGTAATTCAGAATCCCCGACGATCAAGACGTTAAGTTTTTCATTTCCATCCGTCTCTCGCATTGGGTCATCATTTCTGTCTTTACTTGGCTGTGTTGGATTACTCCTAGCTTTCCTTTTACGAATTTGTTGTTGTTTGCGACTGTGCTTGTTAACCGTCTCTGTACAAGTTGCCTTACTTTGTTCCTTTTGCTTGTTTGGTGTATCGTTTAGAGAAAGGCTTTTATCGAGCTCTATTGTTCGATTTTCTGATGCTTTCTTGTGATTTTCTGCTTTATTAATTAGCTCAGTTCTAATTTCTATTATGTCTTCTGTTGTTGATTTCTCATTACTTTTCCCAGGGGATAAGATCATCGGTCTTAGTTGCAGTTGTAATTTCAGATTTTCTAACTTTAATTCCAAATTTTCTTCCTTATTATTATTATTATCAATTTGTTTAAAGTTGGTTTTTACAATAGCTAAAGCTAATTAATACCAACTATAATAAAAAATAAAAACTAAAATTACAAATTTCGAGGTAAAAACAAATTCTAAAACCATACCATATTTCCATTCAAAAGCATGTCAGAAACAATAGTACTACAATAGAATTGAGCAAAAAGGATTGAGTTAAATAAAGCCCAGATTCGGTATATAAGTTTTGCAAAGTCTACATTCACAAGTTTGGTCAGTCCAGGTTTTGATCATTGATTTAAATTGCAATAACGACGAACAATTCTTTATTTCAGGGGGTATATTTTGCCAAAGGCGAGCCCCTCTAAAGGATAAACATTCGGTGCTGTATTTCACTGTTTTAACAGAGCCCCTCTCAAAACCGTTGCCACATCTCAGATTATAGGAAGAATTGTTTTCTATAAAAATATCTTTCATAAAAAGCGGGTTCAAATCATTTTTGGTTTTAAACAGTTCTATCGCTAGGATCTGTTGATTTTTTTCATGCACTGTGACAACGCTGTCTTTTCCCAAAAGTTCTTCAAAATCTGAATCGAAGTCTTTGCATGCAATTCTAAGTGCCCTTTCGTGGATTTTATTGATTTTTTGATTAAGCTTTCGACTATGGCACATCCAAACCAATGGACAATATTAAAACTGACTCATTACAAATGTTTTCATTAGACATTTCAATTTTTCAGAGTCCATGTATTTGGATTCACGTGCCAGGTCAGAGAGTATTTTAGCAGCTTTACAACAGATGTTATTGATATTTTTGTCAAAGTTAAGCTGGTCATCTATAACGACGCCAAGTAATTTTTCATCTGATGAGCATTCTATGTCTGTCTATTTGAATCTGAATGACATTGTCGCGTCATTGTTATTTCCTAGTGTCAAAAAATGACTTTTTTCTTGACTTAGTTTCATAAAGTTTTGAGAAAACCATTCGCTTACTGTGGGAAGTTCAGTTTCTAATCTTGAGATTACATTTTCAAAATTTGTATCTCAAACAAAAATGGAAGTATCATCAGCATAATTGCAAAGTTCAGATTCCTTCAGACATGTTAGAAAATCGTTAATGAAGATATTAAATAGCAGTGGCCCTAGAACAGACCCTTGTGGAACTCCCAATTTTAATTCTTTCCATGAACTAAACTTCCCGTTAACTTTTACCCATTTATATCTGTTTTTCAAGTAGTCATTGACAAGGTCTAAGGCACTGCAACCAAAACCATAGTCAGATAATTTTGCAATTAAAAACCATGCTTAATGCAATCGAATGCTTGACAGGTCCATCATAACAGCTCCAATTTATTCCCCTTACCCAAAGCATTCCTCCATTTTTCAATGAGACGAATCAGGGCATGTTGCGTATTATAATTTTTGCGAAATCCGCATAATAATTGTGATAGTTTTGGGTTGATAAAATCAGTAATTTGCCTATGCATTATTCTTTCGAAAATTTTGGAAATAGTCGGAAGAACACTAACTGGCCTGTAGTTTTTTTTCAGTGTTTTGTCTTTTTTTGAATAGGGGTGTGCCGTCAGCAAGTTTTAATTTATTTGGAAACGCTGAATTTTCTATACAGTCATTAAACATTTTTTGCAAACTTTCAGCAAGTATGTCCGAGTTTTTCTTTAATAACTTTGGAGGTATATTTTAAAATGTCGTTGCTTTTTTAGTATTTAAGTTATTTATTTCACCATTCATGGGCGTTGGCTTTTTGCAACTGCCGAAGAGGAAGAAATTGTGTATCTAAGCCGGGCATACTTTGAATTATCAGTTCTTTTCGCCTTAACTCAATCCGCAAGCTCTCGTTTTCTTTTTTCAACAACAAATTTCTTCGTTTAGGTCATTTTCCCGATTCGCTTTGGGTGCAGTCTGTGGGACTCCTTGTTTACCAAGTATTGCCTCAACCGAGTTTTTCAGGTCTTCAAACTGTGCTCTCATTATTTTGAATTCGGAAATTGATACAAATTTCTTGAGATCGTCCTTTTTTTCTTGCAAGATAAAGTATGAATTTTCTCCGTGTTTTCCGCGATTTTCTATAGCTCCACTTTGTATTAGACGCGAGAGGATTTCTTCGACCTCATTTTGACTTGTTTCGATATTTGTCTTTCGTAGGTGAGTTAAAATAGAATCTGAATCTGGTCTTTTCTTTCCATTTCTCAATTCTTCGATAGCAGTAGTCAACTCGGCATCTGTTTCTATTTTCTTCGAATTTTTTTGGCACTTTCTTTTGATGTCGCCATTGCCGTAGGCCTAAGTTGGTTTCCGAAGGGTTTGCGAAGTCGAACTGCCAAATAAATAATTAATGTCCTATTCTACCTTTTTAGAAAAGAAAAGCGTAAGCACACTTCGAGCAATGCTTAAAAATAAAATAGAAATAATAAATAAAGAAAGCTGGCTGAAATTTCCGTTGATAAATTGAACGTAGAAGAAGAGCAAAAATTTCACGTCTTCTCTCTACCACGCCTGGACTGTGATCTTAGAGGTAGGAGTACAGCAGAAACACAAGAAGAACACAATTCACCCTTCTCCAGCGCAGTACAGCAAAGACACAAGAAGAACACAATTCACCGTCTACGTTGAAGTTTTCATCTGCCAAGCAGAATGAAAATGCCAAGTGATTCTTGCACAGTGCTTAAGTAGCAAATGGCCTTCCTTTCTGCGACTTAATTCCACATATGCAGCACCCAGACTTAGTTCTGTATTTCCCGCTAGTTTTTCCACAAAGCAGAGTTTCCAAAAAAATTGACAGCAGCAAAAAAACAATTAATACAACACGAAAAAGCATGTCTTCTGAGAACTGGAATAGTTTTAAAAAAACTGTTTTGATGACGACTTTTTCCACATAAACAAAAATAATTCCGAAGAGAAGTAGACATGCAGCTCGCAACTTTGCTGTGAACCGTAACAAAGTTTAAATTTCGCGCAAAAATTGTGACCAGGGTAGCGGCTTTTATAATGGCGGACAGTTGCCAAGACACAAACTTCGCGCATGCTAACTACGAAAGTCACCTATCTATAAACCATAGAATACAACACAACGATTGACCTAAAATGGCGGCCAAGAGTAGCCGTAGGCCCAACAACACAAAATTTACAAAACAAGGCCTTGACGGCTCAGGGGCTTCGCCCAACTTAATTTTGGCGGGAAAATGTTCAAAATTTCATTGACTTTCATTTAGAATAAAGTCAAACGATTTATTTCGCATTTTGGATGAAAAATGGTAAAAACTTTGAAGCATTGCCTGCCAAATTTGCTGGAAAATATTTCAAGTTTTGTCTTGAAAAGCAGCGATGCATAGACCAGACCACTTATTGGACTTTTGCTACAAAGTTTCGTGGTTTTTTGAGACAAAATAGTTCAAACTTGAAATTATCATTTAAATTTTCGCTCAAATTGTACACTTGAGACAAATTTGGGGGTTAAAATATTGAGAAAGATTTTAGGTGAGAAACCTTAGAAGTTGCTGTTTGATGCGAAAATAAATTTTCCACTTGATAGAGTCTTCAGAAATTTGTTATTGACAATTTCATTCACACATTTCAAAATTTTGGTTATCCTAAAATATTGCAAATTAATTTTGAAGCAAATTATTGTGTTCATAGAGAAGAATTTGCAAATTTACAAAAAATACCCTCTTTTTTGCCTGAACAAAAGTCATTGTTGTCCACAAAATAATCTCTGTTTTCTTTGTGAAAACTAATTTTGTGAAAACTAACCCTCCACGATATTCGCATCCTCCACTTACATGATGATAACCCTCCACGTTGTATTGGCACCCTCCACGTTAAAAATGATATCCCTCCACTGACATGATGATGACCCTCCACGATACTCCGCATCCTCCACTTACATGATGATATACTTAATACTTATGTCCCCTAAGTGTAATTTTGCTATTATGTGTATTTTGGCTTCTTAATCAGGTTTCCTTAATTTGATTTATAATTTAGTTTAATTTATCTAACTGTATTATTACTCTTAGTTCATTTTGTCTTTTTGTGATTTTTTTTCTTTCTTTCATTACTTTGTTCTTCCCATAGTCAATAGAAATGAGGACTGGTCTGGAAACCTAGTGTCATAATTTCTTTTGTTCTATTGAATTCGGCCGCACAACTTGAACGCGCAAATTATTTTGGTCATGTGATCAAACTGAGGGGACAACGTTCGAGAATCGACTGCAGAAAACACCAGGAAAGATCAGGAACGACGAGAAATGTTCAGTTTATCATTCAAATTCTTGGATGAAGATAAGTGCAACGTCGCGTATGATAAGCAGTTCAACTCGGCTGCAGATATAAGCTAATTTCTCCTGAATGGGATCGTTCTTCTGTACTAAAGACGTCTCTCCCGATACCAAGAGATCAGAATCAGGGCAAAATTTCCGCTAGGAGAGTTCCGCTATTTCTCTTTAAGTAGGAAAATAGTCAGTCTTACAAGCTCTATTGTAGCTACAATTAATAACTTGAATACAAAAAGCAACAATGCCATCCAAAAACTAAAATTAGACTTTAAAGAGGAAAAATCATTCAGTTCTGCATGTTCGCATATCGTTTACTCGTTCCTATTTTCGCCCGCTTTTCTCTTTTCAAAAGCCCTCTACCCGTATCGATCACCACACCCTTCAAAAACTCAGCAAAACTTATTAAAAAATCTTAAGAGCTTCCTCCTTGCGAAAAATAATAGAATTCGAAGACTCTTGATCGGAAGAAAACACAGCTAGGGAGAAGAAGGGGAAGAAAGAATTGCTCTCAATTGACAGAGAAAAGGAAAAACTACTGGCTGAAATTCCGCATGTTAGTTTCTCCCACATCGAGAAAAACTTTACCTGCTTGCAGTCTGAAGCGAGGGAAATTTTACTCTTCAAAAAGATGTACGCGATTCAAGAGATTCCTGGCTGGAGCTCAAAGTTTGAGGCTCAACTCAAACGCCTCAGATTCTTCTTACAGAATCTTCCCACTTCTGTAATCTCTACTCTTTCGGCTGCACGCAGGAAAGAAAAAGTTTTCCGGCTGAAAATATTCAATCGATAGAAAACCCTAGAAATCCTTTATTTTTTTATTTTTTTTTTTTTTCATTCTTTATTTTACGTTGGTTTTACAATAGCTTTACATAATTAATGCTGCAGCTAATAAATACCAACCTAATAAAACAATACAACTACATAGTTAAAAAATTTAACAAAATATGAAAGGTGTGTAATTAATTTACGTCACAAGCTACATACAGGCAGTAGCAACAGAAGAACATTTAGAAATCAAGAAAACAACATTAAGAAAGTTAAAAAACAAATTATTAGATATTATTGGATGTTACACTTTTGAATGTTAAAAATAACCAATGTTTGCAATATATTCCGTACAAAGCTTACAGTTGCATAATTTTGCCTCTTTGTAGTTTTTCATGAGGTTATGCTTGAAGCTTTGCACAGAATTGCTTTCTTTAATTTCCTTTGAAATTGAGTTCCATGAGGAACTGCCTCTATATGTTAATGTATCAAGACCGTATTTATTTGTGCTCGGTCTTTTGGTTTCAAAATGAGATGTCCGCAGGTTGTATGCGGAGTTATGTGTTAGAAACAGTTCCTTCATGAAATCTGGATTAATATCTTTCATAGTTTTGAAAATTTCAATAAGCAGCTTGTGGATATTTAGTTGATGGATTTTTACTGCGTCATCTTTCTGCAGTAACTCTTCAAAACTTATGGATTGATCATTATAAGCTATTCTTAGAGCTCTTTCGTGGATGGAGTTTATTAAGTTGTTACTTTTTCTACTGCAGAACATCCATATAAGTGGGCAGTAGTTAAAATGCGATAACACAAAAGTTTTCATCAGTATTACCCTTTTAGCTTCATCTAAATATGGGGCCAACCGTGCAAGTGCACAGAGTTTCTTACCAGCATTTTTGCAGATTGTCTTTATATGCTTTTCAAATGTGAGTTGGCTGTCTAGAGTTACACCTAAAAGTTTAGCTTGATTTACCTCTTCTGTTGGAGAATTATTTATTGGCACAATTGCTTTGTCTATTCTATCATTTTTAGTTTCTATTATCATCAGTTTACACTTATCACCGTTTAAGATCATAAAATTGTTTTTAAACCATCTATTTATACAATCCAATTCATCATTTAAGTTTGCGGTTATATTGTTAATATTTTTACCTTTTATCCATATTGTATTATCATCCGCGTAATTGCAGAGCTCACTATTATGGACGTAAAAGAAAAGGTCATTGATAAATATATTGAAAAATAAGGGTCCTAGAATGGATCCTTGGGGGACTCCTTGTTTTATTTCCATCCAGTCACTATAGTTTGAGTTGATTTTTACTCTTTGAGTTCTTTCTTGCAGGTAGCTTTTAATCAATCTAAGAGCATTCTTACTAAAACCATAAGCATCGAGTTTTGCGATAAGGAGTTCATGCGGAGACAGTCAAAAGCTTTAGACAGGTCCATGAGAACCATGCCAGTTTTAAGTTTTTGGTCTAAGCTTCTTTTTATATTTTCGATTAGTCTTATCAAGGCATGCTGGGTTCCATAACCTTTCCTGAAACCACAGAGTAGTGGAGAAAGTTTATTTTCCATGTATTTATTAATTTGATTTGCCAGTATTCTCTCATAAACTTTCGAAGTAGAAGGAAGAACACTGACAGGGCGGTAATTTACTTTTGATGTTGTAGAGCCCTTCTTGTGTATTGGAGTTACATCTGCGCATTTTAATTCTCTAGGAAAATTGCAATTTGTAATCGTTTGATTAAATAGTTCATTAAGATAAGGAGCTATGTGATCTGCTGATGCTTTTAAGATTTTTGAGGAACGTCATCAGGCCCTGTTGCTTTCTTTATATTCAAGTTATTTATTTCAATTTTTATAACCGTGTTATTAGTATGCTGAAAATTTAACTTAGGAGACTCTTCGCCTAAATATTCTTTTATTTTCTTAATACTACAATGATCCTTGTACTTTTCAAGTATTTCAGATATGTCGTCAATATCGCCACTATTTCTTTTCAAAGGTTCGATTTTTGGTAAATTTAAAGAGTCAGTTATATTCACAAAGTAATTATTCATTATTTGAGCAACATCCTTATTATTTGATATTATCTCGTCATCTTCAAGTAAGATAATCTTATTTTGCCTTAAACTTTTGTCATTAAAGTGTGGTTTAATCGTTGTCCAGAAGTTTTTACAATCTGCAACGAAATTTATATTTATGCTTGCAAAGTAATCTTTTTTCGTTTTCCGGACCAATTTAACGCATTCGTTTCTTATTTTTTTATATTTGTCCCAGTTAATGATTGTTCTTTCCTTATAATATTTATTTTTGGCTTTTGATCTGGCCATTATAAGTTTCTTTATAGATTTATTCATAAAAGGAGCATTGTTCGCTCTTGTCATTTTATACTTTAGAGGAGCATGGTGTTCTAGAGTATCCTTCATGATTGTTAAAAAATCATTATAGCTTACAACATTGGCGTCATAAAATTTCATGCTTAAATCTTGATTAAAGGTGTTTGTATCAAAATACTTGTAATCCCGATATTTTATTATAGTTGGTTCAGCTTTAATAAATTGAGTTTTAAGGTTTGTACTCGTTAGTTTGTGAAAATCAGAAAGACCTGTTTCTACAGTAATTGTATTTTGAAACGAGTGTTTTTTATTTGTTAATAGAAGGTCTATACATTTTGGAGTGTTACTCTTATAACATGTGGGCTCCTTTACTAAATTATAGAGATTATAAGTTTTCATAAAGTTGTCAAGTAGTGGGGTTGTTGGTTCAAGATTGAAGTCTCCCATGATCATAAAATTGTCATACTTTTGATAGAAAAAATCTAATGTTTTACCTAATTCTTCTAGGAAATAGTTACTTGCTTGATTGGGTGGGTGGTATATTCCTATGCAAATCCATTTTTGTTTTCTTAGATTTAATTCAACTGAGATTATCTCCATATCAATAGGGAGAGAGTTGACAGCTAGCTCGCGTGATGGAATATCATCATTTACATATAGTATTAAGCCACCTCCACCAATTTTTCGGTCTCTTCGGTAGGGTTTTGAATACCCTTCAGATGCAAATTGAGCAATAGGAAATGAATCGTCTATTTTAGTTTCAGATATTAGGAAAATATCAAGATTCTGGTTAATCATGTTCATTAGGATATGATGCTTATTGGGGAGGGAGTTTATATTGATGTGACCATATGATATGCCTTTTGGGCACTTTAATTTCAATTCTTTAAGTTGTTCTGACGGTATGGCAATACAATCAGTGGGGCTAGAGGTTTCAGTCTCTTTATTCATATTTAGGACATAATTAGATATTGCATCAGTAAAGCTTTTAGTTTCAATACTATTACTGTCTTTGATATTTGAAATTTGACTTTTATTCTCTTTGTGTTGCATCTTTCCATTCTCATTATTAATTATCAGAAATGCCTCAGTAATTAGTCATGGGTTGGAGATGGGAGCTAAGCTAAGTTTGACTCCATTAATAATATTTTTTGCTAATTTTGAGGTTCCAATACTATTTAGATGCAGCCTACTATTATTTAGATCAGTATCATCTATGTTACCTTATCTATAACAGAAATTTGATTTTGTGAACATTTGTCCTTTATTAAATTGTTGAGCTTCGAGATTTCTTGACTCAGTAAAGGTTTATCTTGTCTTAATATTACGGTTGAGATAAATACCTTGGTGTGAGGGGAGTTAGCCGAAACTTTTGCTGCCAGTTGCAGGAGATTTTCACAAATGTTTTCCGCATTGGATCCCATAAGATCATTTGTTCCCCCATGGATGACTATGGCATCAGCAGCTTGTTCAATGCTTGGTATGATATGGTGATGTAAATCTTTTGTTCTTGCTCCTGGGATGCTGATGGATCTAACTTTTGCATATTTTGGCATCATCTTAAAAGGCTTTAGACCCTTGGTCATTGAATCACCAATTATGCATACTGTTTTCTTTGTTGTTGTCTTATTCAGTTCCATGACAGAAGCTGATTGGTTTCGAGAGCTCTGATTTTGACTATGGTTTGATACTTGTTGACGTGCTGGGCTTGTTCGGGTTTGATTTTGACTCTGGCTTGATATATGTTGATTTGCTGGGTTTGGTTGGGTTTGATTTTGACTCTGGTTTGATATTTTTTGATATGCTGGGTTTATTTGGGTTTGATTTCGACTCTGGCTTGATACCTGCTGATATGCTGTGTTTGTGAGTTTTGATATGTCATGTTTGTATTGGTGGCTAAAGAGGGGTTCGTAGTAGTTTTGGTGTTCAAAGTTTTGCTGAGTGAATTGAGGTTGGTGAGTTGCTCTTCTTCTTGTTTCTGTTCTCCAATGTGAGTTGGTATCATTAGGATTAATTTGGGAGATTTGATTTACCAATTTTGAATTTCATTTTTAACATTTTGTTTTCTTTTCGAGTTCATTATTCTTCTCATACTGCATAGCAAGTTCCTTGTATACAGGATCAATATAATGTGCTTCTTGGTTGTCATTTTTAGTGATTGTTTTTTTCATTTCCCTTATATCTTTTTTCAAATTTTTTATTTCTTCCCACAATAGTGAGTGTTCTTCTTTATTTTCAACAGCCCCATTGATCTCAACGGGGAGAGTAGTATCAAACAGAAGATTTGACAATTCTGAGTGTGGTGTTTTGTCTATAGTTTGAGAGTCTTGATAGTTTTCTGTATGCTGATTTTTTTCTTTGCTTTTTGGTTTTCTATTTACTTTGTCCTTGATCAGAGGAATGTATGACTCAACAAAACTGTCAATTTCACTGCAAACAAAGCAAATTGTGGCTGAAGGAATGTGTATGATTATTTCTAGCCATGGTTCTGAAGCAGGGTTTGTGTGAAATAGTTCAATTAGAATTTCCTCATATGGTTTCTTTCCTTTCTTCTTTGGTTCTAAGTCAGTTCAAGATGCAAGATACTTTTCCTCATTCCCAAGTGGCAGGTATATTTCATTTTGAATTGTAAAGATGTAATCGGCCAAATTTTGATATGTCGTAGTAATATGGTGGTGTGGTTTATTTTTAAAGCGACTGAGAAAAGGCCTACTATCTTGTGCCGGAATAGGATACCAGGGATCTATGTCATAGGTCTTGATTGTTGATTTTATGTCGGTTAGGATTTTGGGTGGTGCAGAAGGAGGAGGAGCCAAGGCCGATGATGGTGACAGTGGATTTGCAATGGAAGGAGGATTTTCGAGATTTTCAATAGACTGGCAAGACAAGCAAGAATTTGAATCTGGTTTTGCAGTTGCTGTTGATTCTTCTAAACAGGAATGGCAATTTTTACATGTTTTTTGTTGAGTTGGTCCAGGGTTACTTTCTATGTCACCTCCAAGGAGCAGCAGAAGGGTGAAGAAACTTTTCGATTTGGCGCCTTTTTTTGTCGGCCTAACCAAACTTACCATCTTCTTGTTAATTGCGATCGCGAACCAAGACTTATCAACGTTATCTTCGTTTTTTGACAATTGTAGACTTTCCTTCATAAATTTTTCATTTTTTCGATTCATAAAGTTATCATAGGTAGTAAGGAAAAGGCAATTTAGCATTAGAACTAAAAGTACACCTCTTCCCGCCATTTTTGAAAGTAATCATAAGTAATCAATAATCATAAATTTATCGAGAGAGTGACGTCCTCCGATGCAAACACCTTCTGGAAATATTAGCGAAATTCTCCCGATCAGGAATAAATTACTTAGGTCTATTTTTTCCAACCCAAGATTTATTTCCGCATTTCTCTGTACGAAAAATAACAGTGAATTTGGAAAGAAATATTCCAATTTCCGTATATTCGAGAGAAATGAAATTGCTCAATACTAGTCACCGCGCGCTTTCCCGAAAGCCAGTAATCAAAACCATCATGTAGCTATGAAGTTTAGGTACAGTGAATAAACTAAAGCAAAGTTGAATGGGCATAATAATTAAATAAAAAACGCCAAGTTTCACAGAGAAATCAAGGATAGTACAGTACATAACGCAAACAGACAAAAAACGCACTCGCGTCCCCTCAGTTTGGTCACGTGGCTCGTTAAAATTGAGACGAAGAGTTAAGACAATAGGCTTCCAGACCAGTCCTCACTTCTATTGACTATGTTCTTCCTTAGTTAATGTTGCTGTTACTGTTACTGTTGCGTAATTCAATTTATGGAAAATATGAGACTTATTACCTGAGTCGTAGTTATCGCTATTGAATTGAATGGCTGGACGCTCAAACTACGACTCATTCAAATTCGTTTGTGAAAGTGCACTGACAGTTTCTGCCTCGTTTCCATAATCCTTTTCGATTAAAGATGCTGCGACCCCCTGACAGAACTCTCTCTCATCTCTGTCTCTGCTGTGCAAAGTGCAATCTCCACTGGCTATCTTTAAAACCTGGAATCTGGAATCTGGAAACTGGAAAATGGAATCTAGAAAACATGGAATCTTTAAAACATGGAATCTAGAAAACATGGAATCTTTAAAACATGGAATCTAGAAAACATGGAATCTTTAAAACACGGAATCTAGAAAACATGGAATCTTTAAAACATGGAATCTAGAAAACATGGAATCTTTAAAACATGGAATCTAGAAAACATGGAATCTTTAAAACATGGAATCTAGAAAACATGGAATCTATAATCTCGTAATATGAGATGCTCGTAATCTGATATAGTGTTTGTCTAGATTACGTTTAAGCAAACCTAACCAACTCAAAACAGACCATCATCAGACTATCAAAACTCAAAACAGAATTCAGTCGGTTTTTCTATACAAAAGACCTATTAAGAAACATCCACGCCTTCTGTACTAATTTACCGATATTGGATGTCTCCAAAATCTATTGAAATCCTTTTGACATCGGATTCTCCAAATCTAGATCAGCAGGTCACATGATTTCGATTTTTAAACAAGTATTGAAATTTGATAAGGCAATTTGAAAATTGAAATAATGATTTTGGTAATTATTGATTACTGTTATTCAAACATGAGGAGGAAGATTATGGCCAACTATTTGTCTTTGTCTATGACACCACCACGAGGCATTCTGAATATTTGTGCACAGAGAGGGATGTTCTTTTAACTGGACTCCACGACCCCACGACCCCAGACAATACGACCCTACGACTTCACGACCATACGACCCTATTTTTATTAATGATTTTTCATTTTCATAAATAGCGAATTCTAAGTTGATTTTCATTAAGAAGTATCAAGATGACTTTGATTTTGATTTATAAAATAATTCGGAATCATTTGATATGTGAACTTGACTTATTTCAGTAGGCCTACACTCTTTTTTTTAGAATATTTTTTATAAGAATATTCAGGGTCAGAATCATCCAATTTTTAAGAATATTGTAAGAATATTGCTCAGCCTCAGCTTGCATAGTTGGGTCTCATTTTTCAGCAGTTGCCTGTTTCGCAATGTTAAAACTAAACTTTATGATTGTTAACAACATTCTTATTATTATAAAAGTTGTATTTTTCTTTCGCTTGACCATTTCCTCGAAATGAGATAATTTTTCTTTTAACTATGCTCCCTTGAAACTATATCAGGTTTGAAAAAATAAGAATACTTTAAGATTATATTCAGGCTCAAAACGAAAATTTCTTAAGAATATTGAGGCTGGACAAAATTTAGAGTATTCTTATAAAAAAAGAGTGTATCGTGTTATCCTCGACAGTTAGCCCATAGGTCAAACAAGCGGTTTGATATGTAAACATTGCTATTCATCAATCTTGTTTCATTTTCCAACGCTATATTTTATTACATCGGTACCTGCAATGCTAAATTCTATTTTTGTTCGAGATCGGTAGAAAATTAACAAGAAACAAGCAGGCTGAAATCAAAGCCAGCCAGGCGTTCTTATAAAATAGCTTCTATGTTTACAGTCCCGATTTTAGCTACATTTTGACATTGGTCGAGGGATATCAAATGCATAAACTTTAAACGCAACACCACTTTTAACCTTCAAGACCATAAGCCATTCGTAGTCACAAATAAAATTTTTTTTGAGTTTTTGGTGGCCAATGCGAAAAAGCTTCGTTGTGTTGCTCAAGTTTACCTATCATTGGTGTCCCGCCATGCTGACATGTTAGAAATAACTTCAGGCACCAATACATATGCCATTAAAGAAATCCAACACTCATGAA
>JACTAT010000830.1:0-14694 GCA_014526335.1 Chrysaora quinquecirrha | reverse complement strand
GCTGGAAATCACTGCTAAACTTATTTGGCAAAACAAAAGATATGATCTCAGAAAAAACATACCCAGGGCCAGAAGTGCCTGGGAGCAGCCGCGAACAAGAGCAAAATTCATTTGGAATGAGAGAATACAGACCATTGATGACATTAAAGAAGATGAAATAAAGGAAGACGCAAGGAAAGATGACACAGACACGACCTTTGACAAGATCTGGTACAGAGGGAAAAAGCTTGATATAATCTTGCTTGTTCACTCGGAATGCTGTCTCGAAGTGAGACAAGTAGTGAAAGATAAAACGAAACGCAACAAAATGATCTGTACAACATGCCAGAAATACGAATCTGATGTCATAAAGCTGTCAATGAACGGTCGCTTGCCAATTGCATCAGGCATTCCAGTTGATGCAGAAGAAAACCTAAAGTATGTAGTTGATCATCTGCTTTCACCATGTCACAAAGAAGCCAAACGATTAGAATGTCACCATGCTGCTTGAAAAAAGATGTCAAAAAACCACCCCTTGGTTAGAGTGTTTGAAAAATGTAAAAAGGAGACCATGGATTTCCTAATAAGAAGGGCGATTGATGCATTCAATGATTGCAGATTTGAAACAGTTAGTGCTAGAAGTTGGCCATCACGATCTCTTGCAGTTGAGCATGACAACAATTTGCTACGCATCTTTCATTCAGATGGATTTGATACTGATTTGTCCCATATGAAAACTCTGGTTTTTATCATTATCGGGACCCAGTCTCCTATGCAGAAATGAGGGATATCATTGTGAGATTCGAGATTGAAAAGATGGCGTCTTGGCTAAAAGACAGTTTATGTTACTCAGTGCAAATTGAGCAGTTTAGACAGACAACAAGTTGACGCAAAGTTTGTAACCATAAGATTTGTACGAAGGAATGAAGTATCTGTCCAAACGCTTTTTTGGTATTTCCTCAAGTGACCAAGGTGGGGCACATGGGTTGTTAGACTCTTTAGTGCAATGCCTCGACAACATTGGAATATATAATGACAACCTGGTTGGAATAACAACTGACGGAGAGAGTGCTAACCCTTGAAAAAACGGAGGATTGTGGAAACTTTTAAAATAACATATAGGAAGGCATATTCTAACTATATGGTACGTATGCCACCGATCAGATCTAGCTTTAAAGTCTGTGCAATCCGAAGCTGTATGGATGAGCCATTGTTCTGAGCTAGCTGTATAGATGAGCCATGTTTTTTCAATGGTTTCATTTTTCCGGACATCTCCTTGCAGAACAAAGCTTCTTCAGGCAGGAAATAAAGAATGTTTGGCATTTCCTAAACACTTGGAAGTAAGATTTGCAGAGCACACAGCAAATGTATTGAAAGCAGTGCTGCACATGTGTTGCAACTCTTGGCTCGTTACACTCTTGGCTCGTTTCTTTTCTCTGCAGGTTCTGACAACAATAAATCACAATTTTCTTAAATATCAGTAAAACCTAATAGTTCCCAGGTGGCCGAATCAAATACCAGGCCTTCTTTTATTTTAACTTCATCAAAACAAAGCATACCAAGATGGGCTTTCTTTGTTGGTTTTAACTGTTTAAGAATTCCTGTTTCATTGTGTTCAAAGTAACAGCTTGCCATCCTGATTACTGGTCATTAAAATTGCGGTAATCAGACAAAGTTCGCCCACTGGGAAGCCTAAGCACTTTTGAATTTCTCAAGTCTTGATAGGAAGAGTGTGACTTGTTATACAAGCGAAGGCATGACTTTATAACAAGAGGATGCCATCTCATTTGCCTTGACTAGACAGACAAGGCCTTAGCTTGATCTTTTAGCAGGAGTTCTAAGAACTGATCAGAAACTGCACCTGTGTGCATTCTCAGATGGCGCTCCAATAACTTTTTCTAACCAAAACTCTTTTGACAATCTTCCCATTTACATGCATAAAACTTTCCAAGTTTTGCCCATGCTTAATATTACCTTCATTCAACAAAAGCTCTCTAAATAAGTCATTGAAAACAATCTTTTTCCTTGCTGAAACTTCTGGTGACGTATTGCAGCGTTTCTTACAGCTACTGCTCACAACTGCAAAATTATTCCACGACACGACCCATCTGAACGTTTGAAGCAATATCTCTGATATGTTATAATATGTTAAAAAGATTTCGAAGAATTATCTTCCTAGATGTTTGGAGCACATGACAATGATGAACAAAATTACTATGTTGATTTTAATTTTGAGAAAATTCAATGCCCCAACTGGTGAAGTTCTGATCAGCTCTCAGATTTTGGCCTACTACAACAATTAAACAGTCACCTTTTTCATGCAAGTTCTGTTCCCATTACTCTGAAATCAAATCAAATCAAGGGGAAAAGAATGAGGAAGAATTATGTGGTAGAAAATACAACTTACCGGGTACTAATATCTTGATTTTAGCTGTCTTTCTTCTTCAGCACTGCCTTCCTTTTAAACTCCATCGGAACCCACAAAAATCTGAAATCCAAGACTAGCCTGGATCGTATGAACAACAAAGCTCGGACGCACAATGCTGTGGTCGTTTCCCCTCCCGCGCTCCCTGGTCTGCACTGTGGGGAAAATATGCCCATTCCTCCTTCACTTTTTAAGAAATGAAAGGGAGAGTATGTATTGCTACAGATTCAATGATGTTGGGTCAAATGCATGAAGAAATGACTGGAAATAATGTTAACCCTGAGGACTTTGCTTATTTGCATGTTGATTCTTAGGTAGCAGTCCAGATGGAATTATCTTGGAAGACGGCACTGAGAATATGAGTGGCAAGGGGGTTTTAGAAGTAAAATGCCCTTTGTCATACAGAAATTCAACTGTTAGTGAGATGGTTGCTGCTGAATTAAAAGGCAAAGATAAAAAAGCAGTTTCTTTTTGACATCAGCAAAAGAAGTCAACAAAGGTCATGGTTATTGCAACCAAGCCCAAGCAGAGATGGTAGCAACTAATGCTGCATGAGCCCGCTTTGTTGTTTGGACAACATTTGATTGTGAAATAATTAAGGTTGCAATTTCAAGGGACAGTGCTTAGGAAACAACATGTTCCCCTTTTAAAAAGAATTCTATTTAAATGAGCTACAGCCAACCTGTTTCATAAAAGAGGATTAAAGTTACAAAATTTTCTAAGATAATCAAATGAATTTATAATTACAAATAAAATCCATTGGGTTACCAGTCATTATCTTGAAATATACTGGCAATTATAGGTGTTTGTAAATTCACAAGCGCTGCACAAAGTTGCGCTATTTTGTCAACAAATTACCTTAGACGAGCGTTTATATACTCCAATACGATTGTTTTATTACTTTATTTCTGTGATCTCTTCTTAAATTGGTGAAAATTAGTTATTTTTTCCGATGCTCGATACAGCTTTGTCAAACTGGTTATTTTTCATTATCACTTATCCTTTGATCATCTACAGACAGATGATTTGACCTTTTAAATTCGAAATTTGAAAATTTGACCAACTGCAGGAAAAGCAACCGATGCTCTTCGGAAAAAATTCGAAAAGAATGGCTGAGGTATTTAGATGATTGTTTTATCTACTGGGACACCAAACTCTGTTCGGAGAACGAACTGCACACAATGTTGAATAATTTGCACCAGAATATAAAATTTACCATGGAATCAAGCCCCGTTGAAATGCACTTTTTGGATGTTCAGGTCCAAGTTTCAAATGAAAAAGTCATAACAGACATCTATTATAAGCAAACAGATACCCAAAACTATGTACCATTTAAATCATCCCATCCCAAACATACACTAAAATATATCCCATACAACTTAGCTAGGCGATTATGCATGATTATTGACGAAAAGTCAACATTAGATACACGATTAGAACAACTGAAAAGTACTTTTACTCATCTCGGCTATCCATTAACGTTATTTAATAAAGGTATAAGTAAAGCAAAAAGCATCCCACAAGAA
Organism: Chrysaora quinquecirrha; assembly: GCA_014526335.1. NCBI lineage: Eukaryota > Metazoa > Cnidaria > Scyphozoa > Semaeostomeae > Pelagiidae > Chrysaora > Chrysaora quinquecirrha. The sequence goes on along the minus strand of JACTAT010000830.1, from coordinate 10,764 downwards.
ATGTTACGCTCTACTACAGAAAATGAGACAACAGACAACCAATTGACCTTTGTATCAACAAACAACCCAAGGAATCCAGATAAGTTTTCAGTAAAAAGAGAATCAATACCAATTCTGAAAGCAAGCCCCAAAATGAACAGAGCGAATAAAGGACATAAAATTAATACCCAGCAAACAACAACCAGATAACGTAAAACGAATTTTAACTAGAGCTAAATTCGACACAAACTACAACACTTCCAACGAGCCCAAAATATCTCAATGTAAGGACACCTGTTGCCAAACCTGTAAGGTTTTAGGAACATTGCGACTGCTTGATAATGTTCGCTAGAATCCCATCCTTTGCCTTCGTAGTTCCAGAAAACAGTCTTCTTTTACGTGCAGAGAACACGGAGCCAGAGAGAGACGTTATGATACGTTTACCATTCTAACTGAACTATATAAAAAAATTCTAAATACACGATATTTAAAGGATGTAAAAGGAAACGGAATATAATTTCTACCAACGTAAAAGTAAATAAGGTTGCGGTGTTACTTTCTAAATAAGGAGAAAAGAGATGTGGAAAGTGATGAGTAAGCTGAGAAAAACAATAAATAGGAATGACCTATTGTGATGAAGACAATGGGAGTGTTGCAAATGACGTGATGAAATGAGATGCGACATTGAGCGGAAGAAAACTTTTAAAATGAATGGACTGAAAAGAGAATAGCCTGAAAGTGAAGGAAAAGCCTAAAATTACGAAGTTTAATTTCACTACAAGAGCTCCTCTCCTAGAATGCAAACGGATGAAAAGCATTCGATAACGTGGAAAGTTACAATTGATAGTAAAAATTAAACTGAGTAAAATTGAATTAAAGCTGAATTGGCTTGATTACGTACGAGAATAAAATGAGTTGAATTTAAGCAAAATCAAAGAATTAGTGATTTACGTGTGTCCAGTTTGATTGTTTTTGTTTGAGTTTGCTTTGACTTGATCTTGATGCTTGTTGATAATAATGTTCGGTGTTTGTTGTTTTGCTGTTGATATTGAAATCTGAAACTGAAGATGTTATCACTCATTTCTGATGTTGAAAACAGAGAACCGACTTGCCTTGCGATCCGCCAGTTGAGTTGGTCGTCTTTATGATGATGATTGATAAACAACGAGGTTTTATGAGTAGGCTGACCAGGAACCTTGAAAGCTGCAAGGTTTTGTGAGTCCGGTAACCAGGAACCTGAGTTGCGTTGAGTGTCAACAGTGAGGCAGTGGTTGCTCGCCCTGCGTTTGAGTGTGAGTGCTGCCACGCTGCCAATTAACAACGGCTTGAGTTGAGTTGAAAACAGAGGGTTTTACGAAAGGATCCCTGAACCTTACCAAAGTCAAGTGAAGCAAAGCAGTGGGGCAGTTAAAGCAGCGAGTTTCGGCCGCCGATTCGTTGAGTGCTGCTAAGGGCTGCCAAGCTGTTTGGGCTGTGCTTGAACTTTGAAGTTAAATAGACGTAAACTTGAAAGGCACTTACGTGATGCTTGACTGAAACGAAATAGCCTGAGAGTGAAGGAAAAGCCTAAAATAACGAAGTTTAATTTCACTACAAGGTAATTCAGGTTGGCAATGAAGTAGAGATTGGCTGCAAAGATAGAAGACCAAATTTAAAATTAGAACGAAAATGAATTGTGGAGTAAGAGACTTCATTTATGCATTAACGTGCAATGGGTGTAAGGAAAACTATATAGAGGAATCAGGTGACACACTAAGACATAGGGCAGCTGTCCTTTGTGATCAAATCATCCAACCTCAATATAGAAAATAAATGTAAGCAACCATATCTATAATTGCGCAAAAGATATCTCCCAATGTTTCGAATCTGCCCCTTTTACAAACTTCAAAACCAAGATGAAACATTTCAAATAGAGAAAGAGCAATATTTCATAGAGAAATTCAAACCCTCCCTAAATCGTACTCTCAACAACTGACAGAGCCTTGATTTCAAAATATTCAATCAATACGTCACATTAACAAAAGCAGAAAATGTATTAACTTTATAGTATCAATGAATTGAAATTTAGATTAGCCTGACGAGTCCGCTTGAACGGATGAAACTATTAGTGTGATAAAGTTGTAAACTCTTGTACTTCTAAGTCATTTCTGTGTTTTATTCTATATTGCACAGATTTTTTCTTTGTTTTAACATATAAACTTATATAGATAGATTTATATAGATTATATAGATTTATATAGATATATACATTTAGAGTTATTTTACAAAATAAATGTAACTTGTAAGGTGCTACTAAATGATAATGAATTTGAATATGAATTTAAACTTGATTCATTTACCCACAGGACATTTCGAATTCAATTATCTTTTCCTTATTTGTCAAAACTGCTTGCGTATGAGCATCAGATGTATTCAGTTGGAAATGGTTATGTCTGGATACTGGCGTGCGACCCCCCAAAGCAACAACATTTTATACCTTTGAGCTGCTTTGTTCTGGGATACGTTAAGTAGCAACTTTCCGCTGACATCATTTGTCCAAAGTCTAAAAACACTATCAAAGAAATCTGGCAGGGTTTGTATGATTAATAACTCTGTAGATTTTATCTTCTTTGCCTGTTCAAATCAACTGGTTTTTTCAAGCTTGGATATGTAAAATAAAGTTATGTAGAATATTGACAGTTAGGGAATGGGTTAACTCAGCAGTTTAAGTCAAAGTAATACATTTCCTTTGTAGCATACTCTCCAGATATTTGAAATAATATCATCTTTTTCCATCTCTTCTTTCTAATTTTGGTATAACAATGCTTAGTTACGGGGAGTTTAGGTAAATGCCTGATTTTTGGTAAATGTATGTTATTTACAGACTACAGACTGAATTCTCGCATCACAGGGTACACATTTTTGGGCAAGAGCTGCATGCCAGCTGACTTTGTTAGAAAGTCAAGTATTTTCGGAAAATAACAAAATAGCTAATCCAAATCTAAGCCTTAATCACACTCTTGTTCTTTAAATGGAAAGCTATTTTCTAAAGACATTAATCTTTCATTGCCTTGTGCCCTATTTCATTATTTCACATTCATAGTTAATTGCCCACTTCAACTGATAAGACTTTGACAGATGAAGTCGATTAATCAGACTTTGTTCTTGATTAATCTTCGTTCCGGATTAACCTTCCCATGAGTGGAAGTATGCCATTGACAACTTTACTTTCCAAACAGGTGAAACAATTTTTCTGTCCCTGTCTGTACAAACGTTTGCCATCCAATACATATCGATGGTCATTGCAAACGTATCCTATGAAAAAGGTGGCACGGTATTTGGAAGGTTGTTATTTCATCATTGATAAATTCATTTTTATTGTTCAAGATATATAATGTTGAGCAAGTATTGATGTACAAATCGTTTTTTAAATAAATTGACAAATCTCATGCTGTCATTCTAAATGTTGTTGTACGGAGCTTGTAAGCAAGCTCATGACTCTCATTGACCAATGGGAGTCAGCATTGTAGAGCGGAGCACTGAGTACGATATTTTTATACTTCATCTTTTGAGTATAATGTTTTAAACGACATTGCCTTGCCCAAAAAGTTTTGACTTTGATTGCTTGATTGCTGAGTATGACATATCAATTGATGAAACTAATTCAAATTTTTTGCAGCATATTTGACACACCAGAGTACTGCTTTTGTAGTCAGTCAGCTTGCTGAGTTATATAAACTACATCAAGAACTTGCATCAGCTCCAGCACTTGAAAGTTTCATTGCGATTATGACAAAGCAAGAAGTATGATATCAATTGAAAATCACTATAACCAACCAAACCAGAAACAGCATCTCATTGGCTAGCGTGATTTTCCCTAGTGACTCGGTAACAACCAGACTTGTTCATTCAGTTTTTCATGCATGGTACAGTACTCGCGTAATCTGTGGTGTAATTTCCAAGATTTTCTTCAAAGTTTCAAGGTATTTTCATAGAATTTAGATTTTCTAGTTATTTGTATAGATTTAGTTAGTTATTTAGTTGTCCTGTCGAATAAAATTCTTTGGTTTTCAAGAGTCATCTTTGAAAAATCATCAATCTGAGCTGGTTAGGCCATCCATTGTAAATTCATCAAAGATGTTTTCTTTTATGCTGTTCTCAATATTGGTCCCATTTTTCCACTCCACAATCATGCTTATCATAAGAAGCCTTAGGAACGTACCCTGAAATGCAGGCACATGGCAGGTCTTGTGACAGAATCTATTTCTAAAAACTGTTGAGCAATCCTACACAACCAGATCAAGTTGTCAGCTATAAGCTCATAACTCCCCAGCTTTTTGACTAACTATATCCTTATTTCAATTCATGGTAATGACAACTAACAACTTGTTTGTAGAATTTGTCAAGGGTTTCCAGGTTCTTTTAAAGCATTTTTAGTTTAGTTAGTATTTCTAAGCACTGCATTGTATCACGAAGACTGACATGCTGATATGGGCTTATGGTAAGTATGAGATGTTATGTTAATTATGGTTAGTAGCAAATGTGCCATATCATTGTAGAATTATTAGAATTATTTAATTTTTTTGCAAAGCAGTAGATTCTCAAAATGAAACGAAGTTTACAATTTTATATTGCCTTTTACTGTACTTTTTACAAATTCTTTCTGTGCTTCTTGGGTCTTTAATATGTTTCATGGTATTTCCTGATGTAAGAAAAGCTTTTCCAAGTCATTTACAGGAGCATAATATCAGTCGGAGGTGGCAATTAAACAGATGTAATAGGAAAACACTTCCACAAATAGCATAACTATTTCATTTACAAATCCTAATACCTTCAGAAAATTGCCTTAAATACATTACCTTGTATACATGTATGTATTATGATTTAAATATTGCAACATTAGGAAAATTAATTTCATTACTAAAAGCTTACCATCACCAAAAGAGCCTTCATGATATAATGGTGCTTCATACATAATTCTATAAGGTCTACTTTGAATATCTACATTCAAAACTTGAAAAAATACCCTTGACCAAATCTACAGACAAGCTGTTTATCTCATTACAGTCATGCATTTGACAAAATAACACACTGATGAGAAAGTGGGGAATCAAAAAGTATAACCAACAGTGTTGCCTGTAGCATTGCTCGAAAGATTTGAAAAATGCAAAGATTCCGGTAAAAGGTCTGCTAAATGTCTGGAGTTTTTTTGGATGGTGTAGACCATAAATCTTAAATAACAATTAATCAAAGGTACTGTCAGGAAACATGCCTACTAGAATCTCTGCAAATGTATTCATCAACAAACAATCTAAAATACAACCACTACATGCAAATCACAACATGCTCCATGGTCACTGCATACAATCTCAAATACAAAGACTTGCTTTTGTTTGAAAACAAATTATTGCATTAACCACTGAGTTCATGCTGTAACATACATTAAAATGCAAATTTCTCAAATAGTAATGAGGTAACAAGCACTTTCATGGGGTAACAAGCAATTTCATGACACAGTGAAAAAATAACTAATAAGGAATGTCCAATATGCAGTCTGTATGATGCTAAATTTTTTTTACATAAAACCTTAAGTGAGATAATCCTAAGTGAGACAGTTCAGGTAAGTCATAATCATCAATCTGAGCTGGTTAGGCCATCCATTGTAAATTCATCAAAGATGTTTTCTTTTATGCTGTTCTCAATATTGGTCCCATTTTTCCACTCCACAATCATGCTTATCATAAGAAGCCTTAGGAACTTACCCTGAAATGCAGGCACATGGCAGGTCTTGTGACAGAATCTATTTCTAAAAACTGCTGAGCAATCCTACACAACCAGATCAAGTTGTCAGCTATAAGCTCATAACTCCCCAGCTTTTTGACTAACTATATCCTTATTTCAATTCATGGTAATGACAACTAACAACTTGTTTGTAGAATTGGTCAAGGGTTTCCAGGTTCTTTTAAAGCATTTTTAGTTTAGTTAGTATTTCCAAGCACTGCATTGTATCACAAAGACTGACATGCTGATATGGGCTTATGGTAAGTATGAGATGTTATGTTAATTATGGTTAGTAGCAAATGTGCCATATCATTGTAGAATTATTAGAATTATTTAATTTTTTTGCAAAGCAGTAGATTCTCAAAATGAAACGAAGTTTACAATTTTATATTGCCTTTTACTGTACTTTTTACAAATTCTTTGTGTGCTTCTTGGGTCTTTAATATGTTTCATGGTATTTCCTTATGTAAGAAAAGCTTTTCCAAGTCATTTACAGGAGCATAATATCAGTCGGAGGTGGCAATTAAACAGATGTAATAGGAAAACACTTCCACAAATAGCATAACTATTTCATTTACAAATCCTAATACCTTCAGAAAATTGCCTTAAATACATTACCTTGTATACATGTATGTATTATGATTTAAATATTGCAACATTAGGAAAATTAATTTCATTACTAAAAGCTTACCATCACCAAAAGAGCCTTCATGATATAATGGTGCTTCATACATAATTCTATAAGGGCTACTTTGAATATCTACATTCAAAACTTGAAAAAATACCCTTGACCAAATCTACAGACAAGCTGTTTATCTCATTACAGTCATGCATTTGACAAAATAACACACTGATGAGAAAGTGGGGAATCAAAAAGTATAACCAACAGTGTTGCCTGTAGCATTGCTCGAAAGATTTGAAAAATGCAAAGATTCCGGTAAAAGGTCTGCTAAATGTCTGGAGTTTTTTTGGATGGTGTAGACCATAAATCTTAAATAACAATTAATCAAAGGTACTGTCAGGAAACATGCCTACTAGAATCTCTGCAAATGTATTCATCAACAAACAATCTAAAATACAACCACTACATGCAAATCACAACATGCTCCATGGTCACTGCATACAATCTCAAATACAAAGACTTGCTTTTGTTTGAAAACAAATTATTGCATTAACCACTGAGTTCATGCTGTAACATACATTAAAATGCAAATTTCTCAAATAGTAATGAGGTAACAAGCACTTTCATGGGGTAACAAGCAATTTCATGACACAGTGAAAAAATAACTAATAAGGAATGTCCAATATGCAGTCTGTATGATGCTAAATTTTTTTTACATAAAACCTTAAGTGAGATAATCCTAAGTGAGACAGTTCAGGTAAGTCATAATCATCAATCTGAGCTGGTTAGGCCATCCATTGTAAATTCATCAAAGATGTTTTCTTTTATGCTGTTCTCAATATTGGTCCCATTTTTCCACTCCACAATCATGCTTATCATAAGAAGCCTTAGGAACTTACCCTGAAATGCAGGCACATGGCAGGTCTTGTGACAGAATCTATTTCTAAAAACTGCTGAGCAATCCTACACAACCAGATCAAGTTGTCAGCTATAAGCTCATAACTCCCCAGCTTTTTGACTAACTATATCCTTATTTCAATTCATGGTAATGACAACTAACAACTTGTTTGTAGAATTGGTCAAGGGTTTCCAGGTTCTTTTAAAGCATTTTTAGTTTAGTTAGTATTTCCAAGCACTGCATTGTATCACAAAGACTGACATGCTGATATGGGCTTAGGATAAGTATGAGATGTTATGTTAATTATGGTTAGTAGCAAATGTGCCATATCATTGTAGAATTATTAGAATTATTTAATTTTTTTGCAAAGCAGTAGATTCTCAAAATGAAACGAAGTTTACAATTTTATATTGCCTTTTTACTGTACTTTTTACAAATTCTTTGTGTGCTTCTTGGGTCTTTAATATGTTTCATGGTATTTCCTTATGTAAGAAAAGCTTTTCCAAGTCATTTACAGGAGCATCATATCAGTCGACGGTGGCAATTAAACAGATGTAATAGGAAAACACTTCCACAAATAGCATAACTATTTCATTTAAAAATCCTAATACCTTCAGAAAATTGCCTTAAATACATTACCTTGTATACATGTATGTATTATGATTTAAATATTGCAACATTAGGAAAATTAATTTCATTACTAAAAGCTTACCATCACCAAAAGAGCCTTCATGATATAATGGTGCTTCATACATAATTCTATAAGGGCTACTTTGAATATCTACTTTCAAAGCTTGAAAAAATACCTTTGACCAAATCTAAAGACAAGCTGTTTATCTCATTACAGTCATGCATTTGACAAAATAACACACTGATGAGAAAGTGGGGAATCAAAAAGTATAACCAACAGTGTTGCCTGTAGCATTGCTCAATAGATTTGAAAAATGCAAAGATTCCAGTAAAAGGTCTGCTAAATGTCTGGAGTTTTTTTGGATGGTGTAGACCATGAAATCTTAAATAACAATTTATCAAAGGTACTGTCAGGAAACATGCCTACTAGAATCTCTGCAAATGTATTAATCAACGAACAATCTAAAATACAACCACTACATGCAAATCACAACATGCTCCATGGTCACTGCATGCAATCTCAAATACATAGACTTGCTTTTGTTTAAAAACAAATTATTGCATTAACCACTGAGTTCATGCTGTAACATACATTAAAATGCAAATTTCTCAAATAGTAATGAGGTAACAAGCACTTTCATGGGGTAACAAGCAATTTCATGACACAGTGATAAAATAACTAATAAGGAATGTCCAATATGCAGTCTGTATGATGCAAATTTTTTTTTACATAAAACCTTAAGTGAGATAATCCTAAGTGAGACAGTTCAGGTAAGTGTCCTTTACGAATTTATAATACAATACTATAAATGGATTAACCACTAGAGTCTACATCAATGGCTATTACAAAGTCTATCTAATTAATAATTTTAATGCTACATAAATTGCACAATTATATCACAAAAACTGATAGCCTCCTTGCTATAACCATATGGAGAACAGCCTACAAGAAAACAGAGCAATGCATCCAGTTTAAAACCTCTTACCTACTCCCGCAACCCCTTAATCCCCTTACCCCCCAACCCCCTTCCCCTACTATCACTTTCCCTTCCCCCTCTCCAAAACCCTTCCCCCACCCAATTATTTACCCTGTCTCTGTGGCATATAAAAATACAGAGGAAACATTGGAAGAACAGCAAAGTTATGAAATGTATACAAATAAAAAGAAATGGAAATCAAGCTCTTCAAAACAGTTACAAAACAGAAACATTTCCATGAGACTGAGTGTCTGTCATGAAATACAAGTCATCAAATCTGCAGAACCAACCAAATTCAACATTAAAAAACATATTGAAAATCCTCCAACCTCTACGTGTGACATGTTCACCTTAAAAGATAAAAAAGCGAGTAACTAAAAGAAATGCTTCATAAGGTGCACTCTTAAGTAAACTAAACTACACTAGTTACTGAATAAAAATACCACTACCAACTAAATGACTGAAATATTGAAAGCTACTACAGTAAATTAACTTAACTATGACTTTGACACAACTACTGACTATTACTGAGTATGACTTTCCATTGAAACCAAAACTTTAAAATAAAATCTTTCCATCATGTCAAGTGCAACAATACAGGCATCTAACTCCCACTAACTGTGGAATTTATCAGTTTTTGAAAAGTTCCATGCTTCTCTTTTGTGCTAATTGAAAAAGTTTATCCACTGACAGAGCTCAACTAAATCTATAAACAGCAAGTCTGTAGAGCTGATCCAAATGTCAATTACAGTCAACTATACAAAAATGCTTCTTTTGATAAAAAAAAAAATAAAAAACAGAAGAGATTGTATATAAATTACTTTAAGCATTGGACTGATTGAACAAAATTTAATGAAACCACCAAGAAACTACACCATGCTATTATTGTATCTGCACCTTCAATTTTGAATTCTAATGAGTCCAATGCTTAAATTATCAATAATAGAGCATATACTTACCATACTTACCACAAACTCCAGACAGTGGCTAAAAAAATAATCATTCATCCATTGACTGATTGTCTTCGTCTAAAACAGGTAATACACCTGGAAAATCAATAACAGCACGCATAATTTGTCATGCAAGAAATCTAATTTGACATCTATCACGAGGATTCTTGAAAAGAACTTGATACTGAGTATTTAGAGCCAAATTTCTCATTTCTGTTCCTCTTGGAAACGGGTTTTGCATCATAACAATGCCGTTGATGTTTAGATGAGATCTTCCTTTTGTGAACAATTTTCCCAAATCTTTAAAGTTGGCAATTTCATGCATTAAATCATCGACAATGATAGTTAATCTTTTGTCGGATCTTTTGATTTCTTCGTACAAGTTTTCAGATAGCTCAGTAATAAATCTACAATTCCTGTTAAAACTTTTTTTAGCGCACTCAAACAATTGGGGTTGATTTGTTCCAAAGATTGAGATATTGTCTGCCATTATCAATTATATTGTTATAATTTTTTAACAGATTTTTTACCCAAGTCGTTTCGCTGCTTCCACTTACTCCAGATAATATCAAAGAAAAAGGTGCTTTAAATCTCAAATCGTAACTCATATTTATAACAGATTTTAAACATCTCATACAACAGGTAACATCTATTTATAACAAATTCTTTACATCGAACTAATATCTATAACACTAAACTAATATTCATAACATCAAACTAATATTCATAACATCTAATTTTGAACATCTCATAACAACTATGATCTAACATTATAACAACATTCAGTCTAAACAAGTGTAATGATTAAATTGTTTATTATTCCGCTCAATATTTGCAGCAGATACATCAATTTGAAGAGACTTGGATGAGATAATTCATCATACAGATTTTCAACTCTGGATTTGATCGTTTGATTCAGTCGACCATTCTTCTTCTTCAGCTCATCAA
>JACTAT010000083.1:24616-258242 GCA_014526335.1 Chrysaora quinquecirrha | reverse complement strand
GAGACAGAAATCATAACATATGTTGACGAGACAGAAAATTGTTATGTTAAAAACACGTCTGATGGGCACTCAAAAGATGAGAGCTACTCAGATTCCTCAGATATGACCATCCATACAGAACAAAATTTGGCAGTTAACCAACTAAAAGTACATGTCAGTAAAGACAAAGTTCTTTTGGAAGAAATTAAAAAAATTAGGCATGAAAGATCCAGAAGATCAATGGAGCAAGAGAGTTCTTTGTCTCTAAACTCAGTGCATGAGCCCTTAAGACAGCATATTACAGCTGGAGATTTGCGAAATGTTGGGCATAAAAAATGTTTGACTGGCAACCTCATTGTTGTCATCCAGAAGCTCCTAAAAGATCAATATCCTGATGTTGGTGGGCTGCAAGATCCATTATGTGGTGTTCGACTGAGATTTCGCGTGTGTAAAGAGAAGCCATTTGTACAGATTTTGCATGATGGCAGCTACCACTGGGTAGCTATCAGTACAGTTAACTGCAAGCCTGGCGAAGTTATTTATATGGATAGCCTCTTCACCGGTAAGATTACACAAGACATCCAGCGGCAAATATGCTCCATAGTTCGCCATGAGCAAGAAACTTTATCAGTGAAGGTCATTCCAGTGCAACAACAAAAAGGCTCAGTTGATTGTGGTCTATTTGCCATGGCCTTTATTCAATACATACTTCTAAACAAAGAATATCCTTCTGCAGTCACCTTTGACCAGTTTGTTATGCGGCACCATGTGCTTCGTGCTCTTGCAGCAAATTATTTGGAACCTTTTCCAGTAATCAACGGAACAGCCAAAAGGAATGCAGAGAAAACAAAAAAAATCGAGCTCTATTGCAACTGCCGTCTACCATGGTTTCCAAGCGATGGTAGCAAAGTTAACAGGTATAAATTTGTTTTTAGATCATACATTTTGTGAGAACATGTAGAGGACGGCTAGAAAGTTGGAGGGTCATAAGTAGGCAAGTAAGTAGGTACAAGCCCACAGAAAATTTTTTAGTGACCATGCCCTTTAATTTGGCAGAAAATGGAGGAAGCCCCCTTTTCACTTTCATTTGGGGCAGAATGACTGGAAAACCATGCCATTTTTCTTATGACAACTGAAATGGCAGTTGATTCTCTAAATACATTATTACAACATTTGGGGCTCAGACTTAAAATATCAATAAACATTTGCTCATTCCTCAGTCAGAAGTTGCAAAAATAGAAGAATAAATTGAGTCATTCTCTGTGGGCTGAAATACTAGATATTCTAAGCAGACAAAAAGTCCAGTTGCTTTTTCGAAAATGAATATATGCAAAATTTGAATACTTTTTGCTTTTTTGTTGCTCTAATAATCTCTGAAAACACAAATTCTCAGCATGGCATATACACAACATAGATTATGGTATTTCAAAAATATTCTTCATTCATTTTTATGATTTAAGTGAAACATAAGGCCTACACTAACCAAATGCATTTTATCAACAGGCATATGGCACAGTGCAATACTTGCAGTGGGTTCTTTCATAGAGAATGTGAAAGAATACCGAAAGAAGTGTTCCAACAGGAAGATATCCTTTGGACTTGTCAGAAGTGCAAATGAACTCAAAGAAAACTTTTGACTTAAATGATTTTTGTTCTACTTTCTTTCTTCTCATATCAAACCATCCTGTATCTGTGTATACAAAGTACCTTACACGATATTTAATTTCTATGATGGCTGTTGTTGTGTTGTTACTCAACTTAAAAAGTTCTGTTCAATTTTAAACTTCCTCCTCTACACTATGGAGTAGTGTCTCAGTGTCGGTAGTATCAAGAGGTAGAAGAAGAAAAGGTGTAAATGAGAAGAGATACCTCTAACACCGACATCTACCTAATCATCATCACATAGCTCGGTTTACCTATAGGTATATGGTGATGATTATCCTCTCCTCTCCCTGTCCTGACTGACCATGGTGATATCATATCAACCTGATTGATGTCGAGAAAATACAACCATCTCTGTTTTTGGCCTATCTTTTCATTTCATCAATGAAGAACGGGCGAACGCGAAGTTAGCAAACTACATCAGTTACACTGTCTTGCCGTATGATAACTTTCTTTCTCGTCTTAAGATGCTGAAATAGAGTACAGTCCATTCTGTGCTCAAGATGAAAGGTGTGTGTGGTTGTTGTTCCTAAAATGATGACGTACGTCCACCCAGAAAGAGGCTGATGATGTCATAAGAATGTATGGTTCGAGTGCATACTTAAAATCACTAACCGAAAACTATATCGACGCAGTTTTTTGTGTTACTTCTGTGTGAAGTTCTTCAGCCAAAATTTTGGAAACCTAATTACATACTGATTCACCTTTTCTTACCTTTTTCACTTTTTTAACGTTTTTCACATTTTAACAGTTTCACTTTTTCCTCTTTTTTAACAGTTTTCACATTTTCAACGGTTGTCATTTTTGGTAATCGTTTTTCACTTTTTTCACTTATTTAACGGTTTCTACTTTTTCAGTTTTGTAAAGGCTTTCATTTTTTCACTTTTAAACGCTTTTCTAACGGTTTCTTTATCTAGATTCAAACAGTTTAGAGGTGACCTACATAGCAGAAAATCATGAAGCATTGGAGAAAGGGCTCCTGAAAATATAACAAAGTATGAAAAAAATTACAAAAATTCTGTGTTTTACAAACATATGGCTGAACAGCATGATCCAGTTAAGCAGGAGTTATTCATAAATACAGCTACTGACTAAATGTGAAAACTAAGCAATGCTGAGACAAGTCACTGAGGCCGTTTTTTTCAATTCATGCAATCCCATGCTAAATGCAAAAGGCAAATGGGGGTAATTAAAACAAATTTTAAGAGCATCGGAATAGATTCGAATCGATCAGTTTATGGAACATGAATGTAACGAACAATGTTACAGCACTAAACATAAACACTCTCACTGATGAGGCTACAGAAGGGTAGCGAAAATTTTTAGAAAAAAAAAACAACCAGTAATGCTTATTGTAATAAGGGTGTTAAAAAATAATGGTTGATATTGAAAATTACGAAGTTGCCAAAATATAATTTAAAGTAAAACACACGGGATCTGGTAAAATCTTTTGCGTATTTGGCTTCTGAAAGAAATAGTGAGGTTTTTTAATGGTTTTCACTATTTCGCTTTTTTAACTGTTTTCACTTTTTAACTTTGTTAACGGTTTCACTTTTTCACTTTTTTAAGGTTTTTTAACTGTTTCACTTCTTCACATTTTTAACAATTTTTACCTTTTTGACGGTTTTTACTTTTTCAACGGTTTCCAATTTTGTAATGGTTTTCGCTTTTCTACTTTTTTTAACAGTTTTCAATTTTTTAACGGTTTTCACCTTTTTCACTTTTTCCACCTGTGGAGGGAAAAACAGGTTACCCTGTTGAAAGAAAATGTGAACATGCAGCAGTGAGAGATTGGAGCCCAATTGGCACATGGGGGCTAAATCTGGCAAATATGGGATAGGAACGTCACAGATGTTGATTCAATCAGATATAATAATCTGTGTGACATTAACTCCCTATCCTAGGTGCTACTGCATCAATGGAGTCGTCCTTTCACTCGGATCCACCCTTTCACTCCTTCAATAATAATTAAAACAATTTTGTTGTTGTTGTTGGCTTCTATCTTTTATTTCTGTAATTGAAAAAGATTTTTGTTGAGAAGGTACAAGACAAGGGGAAGGTTTTAATGTCCTGTAGCAGGAAATTGTTGACATCTGCCCATGGTATGTTCGGCAAGAAATAATAGGATCAAGACATCTCATGGCAAGGATTAATGACTTAAGAGCAACTGTTTGCATCGGCTAAGAGACAATAAAAGCAGATTTAGGCTTTCTAATGGATCTGCTCCGTGGGAAAATGTGCAAAGGGCCTGTAGAAAAAAGATTATTACCCCAAGGAAAGAAACCGTTGTACACTCAACACTTGACTCAGTATCCACTGATGAAAATTGAATGCCCCTTGCAAAAGGAATGTCGTTATCTTCTCGTTAGAGCAACTGGCTTGTTTTTGTTTGTTTGTTTGTTTGAAAAAAACAACATATTTGCAATAGCTTCAGTGAAGTTGAGATAATCTAGAAACCACTTCCATATGATGGGTAGGTTAACGTGTGAAAAAAGTAGTATGCTGAGGAAAGAATGTTTTACACAACTTATATGAATGCATATCTGCCAATGACGATGAAGTCACCTCTCCAAGAGGCGCAGTCTGTAAGGGAGAATCAACATATCTCTCTCACCAGAGCAATTTTTTTCGACAGTAGCAACATGTTTGTGACATCTGTATTCGAATGGAGACAATTATTGTTTCTAGTTTGCATTGATAGGTGGTGAAAACCTGTGAAAAAAAAAAATGTTTGCATGAAGCGCCATGCAGAGAGACTGAAAATATTAGATTGTCAAGAGAGAATCAAGTTTATAGGGAGTTAAGTGCTTTCAGAGAATCAAAGTAACTTCGTGTTAAAAGTTTTGATGCAAATAGCTTTTTATATAATTATCCTTATTCTTATTACAATTTAACCGTTTCTTAGAGAACATTCGGATCTCTTGTAAGAAACAATGATCTCTAATCCGCTGGCCAACTAAGACATGTGGATACTAATAGAATGAAGGAAAATAGTATCACACTGGAACCTGTACCCAGAATGAGGCTTAATGTTGAAGTTGGCAGGAAAAATGTTGAAATGCTTTTGACCCTGGTAGTGCATATACAATTATAACAAAAGATACCTATAACAGCCTGGTAATGAAATCACCACTATCACCAATAAATAAAGCTGGAATAAGCATATCAGGACAGCGATTTTCATTTGAAGGTGTGGCTTTCATCAACATCAAATTAACAAGGGATAATGGATCCAAGTATACATTAGAGTATCAATCAATACTTGTTTCCTCATGTATCACCTCAATCAAATATTGTGTATCATTTTGTACAAATCAACTTGCCTTTCAAAGTAACTTGAAGAGATGATGAGAAAAACATTCAGCTAGAATAACTTTCGTTCCTGTTAATGATCAACGCATAAAAACTCACTTTTATAGAAAGAAATTGGAGCCAAAGCTACAGTTATACCCACTAACAGATTGATCATGCTCAATGCAAAGGCTGCTGGAGCAGACAATAAGGTATTATCACAGAATAAACTGTTTGTATTTGATCCTATAGAAGATGAAGAAGAGCCTGTAATTGCTGATTTTATGCTTGATAAAGTTCTTACTGGCATAACTGTTCCAGGGGCGGAATCAGCTACTGCTGTTACCGCTTAAGCGGTAGTCAGATTATTTTCCACAAAAAAATAGAAAATATATATATTTTCCACAAATGGCTTACATTTGAGAATAATCGAAAATTCATCGTCGATTGACTCATTCCTCCCACCTTCATAGATATTTCTGCTTCGCGAGTTTAAATTGGCGGCTTCATTGCATTCAACTTCAAAGACACAAGACCTTTGACCCAGGTTCATCTATTCGTCCATAATTGATGTTTCTCAAGACAACGAAGGTATTAGGATGGGGGAACTCAACTAGTGAGGACCACTGAAATGCTCGCAGAATGCTAGTTCAACGTGGGGGGATGCATACTGTATTGGTTGAAAACCAATCAACAGTCAAGTTGACTACGGCTCGATTGTTGTCGAAAAAAAGATAACACCCAATGGCAAGTGAGAATGACTGAACAAACATAGTTTTTACAGCTCACTACCGCTCGATTTCAGCTAAAATTTGGAGGAATGACTGTATTTCTGAGAAATGGAGAAGTGTTGTAATTGACAAACTCTCTCACATCTATCTGAGAGACCGTGTCATGTGCTTCACTTAGGCATTTGCAGTGTGACAAAGATGAAGCCTTCTTGGCCCCTGGAAGAACTAAGTGAAGTTATTGCCATTCCTGATCATATAGAAAAGGAGGAGAATTCATGCGAGCAACATCTAAATGCTAAAATATAGAGGAGAATACGCAGAGAAGATCTAAAATCTTGGTAGAGTGTCATGCTGCATTGCTGCAGTTTCCTGGTAGCAAGAATGTCAGAGCAAGCAAAAAGCGCCCTGTTCAGTAGATTATTAATTTTTATTTTTAAGCAACTTTCAAAATAGAAAATCGTTGTCCCATTTGAGCTTCTCCTCCTCCTACAATATTTTATCTATACAGATACATGACATGTATGTTTCTTTGGTAGATGCCTAGGCCCGTGTACTTTTGGTGTTATCCCCTTTCTTGACATTTGCCTATAGAACTTTGTAATGGCTTTCTTCTTTTATTCTTGCTATACCATGCTGCTGTTAGTTAGGTACTACAACTAGACCTAGACTTAGGCCCATCCACGCACGATGTCAAAGCACAATAATGAATTCGTAACTATGGAGGTGGCTAGAGAACTTTTACATACACAGTCAACAAGCTTCACTAATGCATTTAAAGTAATGTTTGACGATGTCAAGAATGATGTGAGAATGATTCAACAAGAACTATCTGACTTAAAAATAAGTCTGCAATTTTTCCAAGCTCAATGTGAAGATAAGATGAAGCAGGTGAATGACTTGGAAGAGAAATTGTCATCCACTGAATCTCAGCTGTCAACAGCGTTGAAAAATGCTTCAGCCTTGGAAGACAAGCAGGACTATCTGGAAGCTCAGAGTAGAAGGAATAATTTGAACATTGTTGGTGTGCCTGAAAGTAAAGATGAAAAGTCATGGGACGACACGGAAACTACTGTGAAAAGATTGATAAATGATAAGTTGGGAATTGATGAAGAAATTAATATAGAGAGATGCCACAGAGTAGCTAACAAACCTGGCAGACCAAGTGATCGCAGTAAACCTCGCCATATTGTGGCTAAAATTGCTAATTGGAAGCAGAAAGAGGAAATCGTCAAAAGAGCACGTGAAATCAAGCCTGAAGGTGTAAAGTTCTTCAATGATCTTACAAACAGAGCAATGCAGAAAATGAATGCCCAAATTCCAAAACTGAAGGAGCTCAAGGAGCAGGGTAAAATTGCTTATTTTATCGGCAACAAGTTGGTAGTCCAGGAGAAACCACCAGATAGAGAATCAACTGCCTCTGTGGAACATGGTAATGATGAGTCAGATAATGAGGTATCTTTTGAAAGTTAAACTCATGAATATTGAATTACTAACTTTGTTTTCCATCTTTGTGTTATTGATCAGTTTTAGTTTATTTTTCTTTATTAACATATTAAATGATAAGCTCTGCTAAATTCCCATGTGGCATTTGCCACAGAAATGTGAACAAAAATCAGAAAGCTATTCAGTGTGATAAATGCAATTTTTGGATTCACATTGCATGTGAAGAAATCTCTGATGCTAAATATAAAATATTATGTCAGCAGCCTGAAGATATTCACTGGATTTGCATCAATTGTGCAATACTTGAGAATGAATCAATTTTTCCTTTTTGGAAAACAAAGAGTTACTAAATTTTTTTGAAATTGATTTACCATCAATGACTGAATTTGAACCCTCATTCGAGATTACATCTCACCTTACCAATTTGCCTAACCTTAGTGATTATGATATTGATGAGCAAATGCCCCAAGCAATTGACTCTCGCTATTTTACTCTCTCTGAACTCTCATCAATTAAACCATCTTCTTCTGAACTTTCCATTATTCATACCAATATAAGGAGCCTGTCATTACACATTGATGAGTATATTAGCTTATCTGCCCAATCTAATTTGAATCCTGATATTATTGGAGTTGCTGAAACATGGGACTCTGAGGACAAACCCATATGCACTAATGTTACTATACCAGATTATACACTTCACAAAACGTCTTCTTCAAGTCAAAATGGTGGTGTTGGTTTATATGTTAAGTCATCACTTAATAAACTTGCAAGGCATGACCTAAGTTGCAGTACAGCTGATTTTGAAACTGTCTGGGTTGAAGTTGATAATAAAAAGGATAAAAATATGCTATTTTGCTGTGTGTATAGGCATCCTGATACATGGATAGAGAATCTTACATCTCATTTTCTTGAAATATTTTCAAGGATATCTAACAATAAGTTAGTTTTCTTATTGGGAGACTTTAATATTAACCTGCTGAACTATGACTCACACACTCCATCAAATGATTTTGTTAACACTTTTCATTCACATAACTTGCTACCCTGCATTCATCATCCTAGCTGAATCTCTGAAAGCTCTGAATCGATTATTGACAATATATTTACTAATGCCTTTCATTCAAATATAACCTGTGGAAATATCTTAAAAGCTTAATGAAGATAAATTTATTGAGGATTTTCATAAAATTGACTTCTCATATTTAAAAGATGCAGACATGGATACAAATGCTAAGTTTCAGAAATTTCTATTAGATTTAAATTCTTTGACCAATAAACATGCACCAGTGAAAAGGCGTACTAAGAGAGAAATGAAACTCTTACATAAACCATGGATAAACAGTAGAATTCAAAAAATGATGAAAGTTAGAGATAAAGCTCTACAAAAACCTAAATTAAATAAGTCTGAAAATAATATTAGCTTGTATAAAAAAATTAGGAACTGCATTTCAAATGAACTCAAAGAAAGTAAAGCCAGTTATTATCACAACTATTTCTCAGAGAACAGTAAGAATATAAAAAAGGTTTGGTCAGGCATAAAAACAGTCATTTCCAATAAATCAAGTACATCATCTACTATAAATAACATTAAAGACAAAAATGGAAATGTAACCTCAGATTCAAATCAGATATCAAATATTTTTAATGATTTTTTTGTCAATGTTGCTAATGATATTACAAAAATGATTCCCCAAACCCCAAAATCTCCTCTGTAGTATTTGTCTAACAGAATACACGAGTCAATTTTTCTGGAACCTGCTACCCATGTTGAAGTTTATGATCTTATAAATACTCTAAACCCGTCAAAATCTGTTGGCCCTAACAGTATTCCGATAAAATTACTTAAATTTCTTGGTTCTTCTGTTTCACCACATCTTGCTCTACTTGTTAATCAATCATTCCAGAATGGTATTTTTCCTGATAAACTCAAAGTTGCTAAGGTCATTGCACTTTTTAAAAAAGGTGACTGTGAATTAACATCTAATTATAGACCTATTTCTCTCCTATCTATCTTTAACAAGGTATTTGAAAAACTAATGTATAAAATACTTTATAAATTCCTTCAAATCCATAAAGCCCTGTATTCTTTACAATTTGGATTTCAAGAAAACCATTCAATCGACCATGCTCTTGTTAGTATGACAGAAGAAATAAGAAATACACTAGACAATAAAAATTTGGTGAAAGCTAGGATTTCCTAGGATTTTCCCAGTTTGCCCAGCTTTTTTCCTAGCTCAATTTTTGATGACAAATATTTTAACCCAGCTTTGTGGGAAAGCTAGGAATTATTTGCCCAGCTTTCTAGGAAAACTGGGAGGCTCATCAAACTTGCAGAAATCTAGCGGTGACTTTTCCCAGCTTTTCGGCGAAGCCAGGAATTTGAGCAGTGATATCAAATAACAATGTCCACCTCTTGGATTTACCCAGCAATTTTGAAAAGCTGGGAACTGCACAGGGAGTCGAGAGGTCTGTACTGAAATCATTTTGCTAATATCTTATGCTTTTCTTTCAGACAACTTCATAATGAAATCAAAAGTCTTCTCCTGCTCTTGTTTTAATTATTGCCACCTTTATAGCTTTTTACCCCCACTATCAGTGGCTAACACTGGATAAGAAATAGAACATTGCATACTTTGCTGCACTGTAAATGAACAAACAGATGATGAGCTAAGACTTTTCAAGATAAGAGAATTTTTGGTTTTTGTTAAATATAATTGTCAAATTTTGATCCTGTTGTGTATTATTCTTATTGCTCACTGATGAAGTTTTGTTAACCATAGCTCAGTATTAGTTTTTAAAATTTTATGCTTTTTTGACATTTGTTGAATTTAGATGGTTTTATGAAAGAAGATTTTTACCTTGAAAATCCTTTGTTAATTCAAGGGTTCCTGGTGTTTTTTACCTACAAACCACAATGTCCCCAGCTTTCCTAGCTTTCCCAGCTTTAGTTTTCTCCCTCTCCAGCTTTCCTAGGCAAATCCCAGAAATTGAAGCTGCGGAATTTACCCAGCTTTCCTAGGAATTTTGCTCATTTTCCCAGCTTCCCCAGATTTCCCAGCTTTCCTAGGAAAATCCCAGAAATTGAGGCTGTGAAATTTACCCAGCTTTCCTAGGAATTTTGCTCATTTTCCTAGCTTTTTTAATCCTAGGAATCCCAGAAAACTGGGAGAAATATCCCCAGTAATTACCCAGAAAATTCCTAGGATTTCCTAGGAATTTCCCAGCATTTTTGGTACAGGCACTTAAATGAGCTTTCAAAAAAACTAGCTAGGTGTTGTGGTATGTTTTTTAAAATGAGGAATATTGTGCCACATGATATTTTGTTATGCTTGTATAATGCCTTATTTTTATCATTTTTGCAATATGGTATAATAGTTTGGGGTCAAACATTTAACACCTATTTAGATACTGTATTCGACATGATAGTCACCACTTATCATGACAAGCCTTTGATATTTAGTTGGGCAATGTTTCGGGAGAGATCCGTCTCCCATCATTGATACAAGGAGTTATCAAGTTTCTTGCCTATTTATTGCAAGAAATCTGGGATTGAGTATCTTACTCAAGTATCTTACTCAATCCCAGAAATCTGGTTGAATAACATCAAAAGTTGCACTGAACGCAATTTTGGCGCCACAAATTTTAGAAATTGAGTGCCAAAAAATTCTGAGCTTCCTCGCAGGTCCGGTTAATTTCACACCTTTCAATCCGACCTTGAATAAATAGGCAAGAAACCACATTTCATTACTCAATCCCAGATGGGAGACGGATCTCTCCCAACGTATGCCCAACTAAATATCAAAGGCTTGTCATGATAAGTGGTGACTATCATGTCGAATACAGTGTCAGAAACAGCCTTGATAAGTCCGAATATATTTACCTATTTAGATCCTCTTTTTAAATACAGAAAAAGACTGTTAGAGCTATTTCTTTTCAACTACCTATTTCACCATCTGCTCCTATCTTCAAAGAACTTAAACTTCTTGAGCTATCTGATATCTTTAAACTTAAGCTGTTGACTTTTGTTTTTGATTCTGTTCATGGAAATCAGTTCATCAATACTCAACAAGGCAGGCCAGCAAAGATGATTTGTATTTAATAAATAGAAATACCCTTCAATATGGGTTGAAATCTTTGCGTTATCTTGGGGCTAAACTATGGAATGATATTCCAGTTGAGATCAGAAGTATACGTTTAAAAAGTTCCTTTAAATCTCATTTAAAGACACACCTGCAACATCTATAAAAATTGTATCTTTCTTCTAAATTCACCAAAACCTTAAAGTCTTTTTCAATTATATAATTCAATATTTCAAATAGTTCATATTTTGTATTTGAAAACACCCTTCTTTAATCCAAAATGATTAGAAAGGGGGGAGTCTCTCCTCGATTAGTCTATCTATTGAGAGACTTCCTCCTCAAGAAACTCAACCAACCATACAATTTTCAATGTTCTGTTATAAATATTTAATCCATATTCATATTTGTTTGTTGTCAATTCATGTAGCTGTATTATGTTATTTGTAATTTGTTTATTAATTTTTGATAACTAGTTTTGTTTATTGTATTAAGTAGTTTAATGCATCCTTTATTTCTTAAATTGTATGATTTGTTGAATTTCAAAAAATAAACTGAAACCGAAACTTCTTTCGGAATGGAAAAGCAAAATGGCTGAATCAAACTTTTAAAAGTCAGCTGAGCATCCTTTCCTCTTTTTGCATATTAAGGGCTTCTACCTGTCTACCTGATGCATGCAAGCAAATGATATGACAATGTTCACATCAACAGTAATCTTGATAATGATTATATTTTTTGCTTGCTACTACTTTTCATTTTGTCTTTGGATATGAAGCATTTATGATTTGGCAAAGGAAATTTCATTCTCTAATTTGGCCATTCTAAAACAACTGGAGATGGGAAATTCTTATTTAATGCTTTTTCCATTGGATTAATTGGAGATGAATCAAATTATCTTGGATGTCTTACCAGCATCGAACTTTTGCACTTCCCTAAGTTTATTGTTTGCATCCAATGATCGGAGTTCTTTGCAGGAAAGCAAACTTTGAAATTAAAATAATGCCTTCATGAACATGCTGTCATATGAGGCTGCTGATAGTTATATTAAGGGTGATCAGCTTCTTCCATCCATGCTGAGGGTGTACATATTGCTTTGTCAGGTGCAATTCAAACATCAATTGTATCCTTTTACCAATCAAAGATGACTTCAAAATTGATCGCTATGAAGCCCTCTTTAATTGCTCAATCTTACTAAGGTTGCAGGAATGTGTGTTGTTTGAGAAAATTTATATATTCGTTGTACTTCATTACTAGTTACAATCCGTATGTCTGGTAAATTTCTGGATAAGAAGAATCATTAGGTTCCTTTGATGCATAATGAAGCTGCTAATAAGTTGTCTTCTGTTGTAAATAAAGCAAATACAAAACAGGCTAAACGCAAAACAAAATAAGCTGCTGCAGAATCTTTTGGGATGTTCTTTTAACTGGACTCCACGACCTCACGACCCCAGAACATACGACCCTACGACCTCACGACCATACGACCCTATTTTTATTAATGATTTTTTGCTTTCATAAACAGTGAACTCTAAGTTGATTTTCATTAAAAAGTATCAAGATGACTTTGATTTTGATTTACAAAACCATTCAGAATCATTTCATAGGTGAACTTGACTTATTTCAGTAGCTATCATGATAGCCATGCGGTTTGTGCAAAAGTAAACAGCAGTTTGCATCATTGTTATTCGCGAGTCTTGGATTACTTTAATGGCATTTTGGTGCCTGAAGTTATTTCTAATATGTAGCATGGCGTGACACCAATGGAATGATAGGTAAACTTGAGCAACACAACGAAGCATTTTCGCATTGGCCCCTGAAACTCAAACAGTTTTATCTGTGACTATGAATGGCTTATGGTTGTGAAGGTTAAAAGTGATGTCGAGTTTAGTATGTAAAGTTTATGCATTTGATATCCCTCGACCAATTCAAAATGTAGCTAAAATCGGGACTGTAAACATAGAAGCTATTTTATAAAAACATCTGGCTGGCCTGCTTGTTTCTTGTTTTTGAAGTATTTTTTCAAGTACTTGTCACCCCCCTACCCTTCTCGAAAACATGTTTAAAATGCGTCTCCGAGCAAGAGCTTTTCGTTGGTGAATTTTGCTTGCGCGCATCTCAAACAGTTTGTGAGGTAGCCAAAAATTTTCAACCAAATTTCAGCCTGGTGTTTTTTATAAAGTATTATAAACGTGCACAAATTCTTTATATGAACGGTTTTTGTAGCTATGTATTTAGGCTTTAGTGAGGCCCGGAACGAAATTAATGCTGGTGGGAGCATTATTAAAAGCTCAAAAATTTTGCAAAATTTAGTCCCGTTTTAACATGGGACCTGAAATTAAAAACTTTTTCAGTTTTTTCTTGCTCTTAACTACTGGTTCGGCAGTGAGCATTCGCAAATAAGAAAGACCTCTTAAAATAAATATTATTTTTCTACGGACAAAAATATAATTTTCTACCTATCTTGAACAAAAATAGAATTTAGCATTGCAGGTACCGATGTAATGTCATATAGCATTGGAAAATGAATCTAGATTGATGAATAGCAATGTTTACATATCAAACCGCTTGTTTGACCTCTGGGCAAAATGTCCGGGATAACACGATGTACTGAAATAAGTCAAGTTCACCTATCAAATGATTTCGAATGGTTAAATAAATCAGAATCAAAGTCATCTTGATACTTTTTAATGAAAATCAATTTAGAATTCACTATTTATGAAAACTGAAAATCATTAATAAAAATAGGGTCGTACGGTCGTAGGGTCGTACGGTCTGGGGTCGTGGAGTCCAGTTAAAAGAACATCCCGAATCTTTCCTTTTTCTTAAATGTCAGCATCCAAAACGACGCAAAGCACTCTAGATAATGTTATTGTATGATTATTGAGGCCAAATGTGGCAAGTGAGAATAAAGTATGTTTTGCTTCTGATGCAAATCCTTACTTTTAAGCATTGCACCTGTGAAAAATGAACCATGTTCATCCAGACGAGATCATGACTTACCAAACAAAATGGAAACAAACCATCCACTGAATATTTAATCAGTAGAAACAAATCAACCTGTACACATTGATAACAATGATCTTGGCTTATTCTATGACACAGCTGGCAAATTTTCTGATGCCAGAAAGTATGACATTTTTTGCAATGTTTGGAAGCCAGATCCATTCCATGCTTTCCCACAAAATAAGGATGGTCGAAGGTTTCAGCATTCTTGGTTGAATAGCTTCTCATGTTTTGTCTTTTCTAAGGCTGTTGATGGGGCCTTTTGTTTACACTTTGTCTTGTTTGGAGGAAGAAACAGACAATCTTTCCAAATTGAATTACCTGTCTAAGGCTCCTTTCAATAATTGGAAAACTGCCCTGAAGAGTTTTAGAAGTCACTTGTCTGGATCTCCCATTCACTCAATTGCAGCAGTTAAAGCTACAGAATTCAACTTACAAATGGCAAACAAGGTCCATAGCATTGATGTCCAGATGAATAGCTTAGTTGCAAGACAAATTGAAGAGAATCGGCAAAAGCCTGTTCCAGTTGTTGCAATTGTAAAGCTCTGTGGGTGTCAGAATGTTTCTTTGCGAGGTCATACGGATGAGTCTGGTCACTTCGATGAAAGTAAGAACAATCCTGGTAATGTCCGTGCCATTTTGAGTTGTTTTTATACATGCGGTAATATATATGCATTAAAATAAAAGAATGCTGCGAAATCTGCAACATTGAATATATGTGGGACTATGATCACTGAAAAGATTGTCTCTGAAAACAAAGAGGCCAGATTCTTCTCCATTCTTGCTGATGAAACCACTGTCATCAGCAACAAAGAGCAAATGGCAATAGTAATTCGATATGTTAATAAGAAATCTCTTTTAAAAGAAACATATCTTGGATCTATTCATTGCAATGAGGGTCTTTCAGGCATTCAGATCTCCAAAAAGATTCTTGAAGCAATATCCGACTTTGGTCTGGACCCAATCTTCCTTCGTGGTCAGGGATATGATGGAGCTTGTAATATGGCCGGCAAATGTAGTGGAGCTGCAACAAGGATACAAAGGCAGCACCCCAAAGCTGTTTATGTTCGCTGTAGGTCCCATGTCTTTAATTTAGCTGTTGTTTCAGCATGTTAGATTACAATGACAGGCCATGTTAAATCCGTCAGTGATTTCTTCAATGTACACCCAAAACACTTAAGTCTTCTGGAATCAAAATTAAGGTGCTACTTCCTGATGCCCGTCACTCCCATTTAATTGACGTTTGCCGTACTCGTTGGATAGTACAAATCCATGGACTTGATGTATTTGTTGAAGTTTACAATGCTATTGTGTCAGTTTGCAGTATTGTATCAGTGATCGAGGAATGATTATGAACACTGAATCAGTTATAGATGCTTCTTGTTTGCTACACTGAATCGCCTCTTTTGAATTAATTTTTTGTCTTGTAACCGTCTCCTGATTACTAGAGGTAACTCGACCTTTTACAATGCAGCTACAACATAAAGAAATGGACGTTGTTGCATGCATGTAGAAGGTTACTGTTTTATATGCCATGCTTCACAGATTTAGGTTGGAGATAAATGACCTTACGATCAGTTTTACAGAGAAGCTGTTCAAATGGCCGAGGAAAGCTGATAGAGTTCCCACAAAGCAAATAACAGCTAGATTTCAAAGGAACAGAGATGACACTCCGTCTGATACACCATGTCAATACTATTTGCATGTTATCTCCATGCCATTCCTTGATCATGTCATCATGCAAATTCAGCTTCGATTCTCCAATATCAACATGAAAGTCCTTAACATTTATTTTGGGTTTCCCAGTAATGTCATGTTTAATGATGAATGGGTTGAGAAGTTCTCTGTGCTTTGTCAGCCTATGAGGACGATCTCCCAAAACCTCGCTACTTGCCAGTTGAGCTGAAAACTTGGCAAAAGTATTGGGAAATGTTCAATGGCAGTTTGTCTTCTTTGTTGTCTTCTCTTTTGCCGTATGTCAACAAGATTTTTTTTCCGAAGCTGTGTTGCATTTTCGATTGCAGCTACCTTCCCATTGACCCCGTGCTCATATTGTGCTCACCGTGCTCAATATCTGAGCTGCACAGATTTAAAACATATCCGAGGAGGATGATGAGACAGCAGAGACTCAATGGTTTAGCCCTCTTTAATGTTCACTGTGAAGTCGATCTCTCTGCATCTGATGCTATTGACAGATTTGCTATTGCACACCCTCGGAGAATCAGACTAATTGACATTTTGAACAAGCCACTGGATGGAGAGGAAGAATATGAGTGATTTGTTTCTATGGATTTTGATTTGTGTCGCAGAAACTGAATTTCATGTTTTAAGCTTGTAATTGAATCTTGGTAGTGTAAATCACAGGCATGTAGTTCACGTATTCCATTTGCATATAAGGTAGATTTAGTGTTCAAATTTGATTATTCAATTAGTTGAAAAGCTTCTAAAATTGATGAGTTGGCATAAGAATTTTACAATAAAAACAACAATTTTGAGGTTGAAAGACATGTTTCGAACATTCATCATTCATCTTCAGTTAAGAAATCATAATTAAATTACATCAAGAAGAATAAAAGTATATATTGAAATTAGTTACATAATTCAAAAACACGCCAGGAAAAAGTGATAATTACAAGCGATAAATCTAAAAAAATAAAAGTACAAAAAGGGGTTTAACAATAGCAAAAAGAAAAAGAAAAAGCGGTGTTAATAACAAAGGTTAAAATTGTAATGATATAGTTGTTTATTAAGCGTAGGTTTAACCAAAGAGATATGCAGAGCCTCCTTTATTTTAAGGGTAAAAGAGCTGCTAGCGTCACAAAAAGGAACAAGGAGTATAGAAAATTCTAAGTCGAGAAAAGGAAACAATTGGAATCAATCAAAAAAACTATCGATGGATTAGACTTTTATCTCGTACAGAAAGTATTACAAAAGAATGTGGAAAAGGAAGCTGATAAATTTATCAAGACTCACAAAAGAAAATGAAGAACTTGACGAAGAATAGAGTTCTACTATTCACTTTGACAGAAACGATCACCAATGTTTCTTCACAGAATCTTACATCTGAAGAATTGGACTCCCTTAAGGATGGTCACACATTCAATCTGCCCTCTGAAAATTAATGTTTCTGATATCCATGCTTGTTTTGAATGGTCGCAAACTCAATGACAGGAAAGTCAAAAAAAAAGAAAAGAAAGACATGTCCAAAATCAAAACTGATCTTTCATACCTGGCAAAATCCTACATCTCAGCGCACGGACCATCAGCAAAAAACATTAAGAAATTCAAGATTTTAAGCAACTTAAGAAAAATAAGGACATCGTCATCCTAAAGCCCCAGTATAGTGTTAAGTGAGAGTGAGGGAAGAGTAAGACTTGTTTTCTTTAGCTCTCAGCATATGTATAAATCTAGTATGTTTTAAAGAAAATTTAAGTTTCAGTGGATCTTTTTATGGAATCTTATTGTGTCTCGACTCTGAAGTTATATTATATAGTTTGAATATGAAATGAAATATGAGTAAATATCAAGTGAATGAAAAGAACACATGTATCACATTCAATGTTCCAGTCGAAGATTTACACTGATGGATATCAATATTTAATGAGAGGCAGGTAAATTTTCTTCAACGAACTGATGGTTTTCTACTTCAAATGAAAAATGATGATGCAAAGAAAACATCGTTCACAATTTTTGATAACTTTTCTAAGAAACCTAAGAAACCTGTGCTGACTCTGTCGATATTTTCCACGGGCACAATCATGGCACAAGGCCAACAAGCTCCACTTAAGGTTTGGAAAGATGCTGAAGTCGACATCTTATTCAAAATAAATGAAGGCGAAAAACAACCTAGCGATTCCATAGATTCGTTTATTACTTGCCTACGTGGGCAAGATTTGAAAACAAAAATCACACCAGTACTAGCTCAGGACATCCCGTTGCCGGACGGTGACTGCAGTGACTTTGAAAACGACGGAATCTCAGAATCAACGAAACTAGACCACGATAATATTAATCTGAAAGAAATTGTACTTCGTTTAAATTGCATTGAGGAGGAAAATAAGAATCTAAAAAATGTTGTATCAAAACTAACACCTTTCAGAATATACTATAGAAATCTTAACTTTAAAGACTGATAACCAAGCAATGCGTGACTCTGTAAATGCGCTCAGTAAAAGTGCCAAACCGAAGGTCGATTCTACTGAGCATGATGAAATATCAAAAAAATCCGCGTCTCTTGAATAGAAAATTGTTGAAATCACTGACATCACAAAAGATCACGATAAATTGAGTAAAAATTTCTCGAGTTTTATTAAAAACTATAACGATAGTATAACTTGCAAGAAAACGGGAGAAAGCAGATCTGTGCTATTCAGCAAGAGGTGGTTGTTGCGCAAGAACATGTTGATAAGCTCCAAACCAATTTTGCAATTTGAAAAACAAAGTTAATGATAAAATGAAACACATGAGCCAGATAATTAATAAGCAAGTCACCACCCAACCAGCCACACCTAACAAAGGAAATACTCAGTCTAGCCAAACCTCAGCTCATGCCAATCTTGAAAGGAATATAATTCATTCAGAAGATGCCGAAAAGTCACCAGCAAGACAACAGATGCCCTTGCCAAGTCTCAATGTTTCCTAGGAGGCAATTAAGAGCAGGTCTGGTGACAGAAAAGTTGATCTTCATGATAAAAAAGTTTTAATCATTGGAGACTCAATCCTTAAATACATCAATACAATGCGATTTGACAAAACAGGTTCAACGTTCATAAAAACCATAAGAGGGGGTAAAATCGAAGATGTTTCAAGCTATATATCAAATATTTTGCTGACCAAACTTGACACAATTGTACTTCATGTAGGAACAAACAATATATCTTGTGATTCGGTCTCCATTATAATAGAAAAATTGTTGCAATTTTCAAATCCGACAAAGTGAAACTTAAAAAACTGATTGCAAATCATAATTTGAATAATTACATTTACGATACAGTTAAAGATTCAAAAGTAAATGAGTATTACACAATTGATTCATTAAATGAAATAAAAAATATTAAAAAAATCGATCTATCAATATTTCATTTAAACATACGTAGCCTCAATAAACATTCAACTGAACTGGTCAACTTGCTCAGTGAAATAAAGATAAATTTTGACTGCATCTGCTTAACAGAGATAAACAGTACTAATATCGATATGTATACATTGCTTCTTGATAATTATGTTTTCTATTGTGTGATCCCTGAGCACGGTAAGGTAGGCGGTGTGGGTGTTTATGTAAAAAAGAACATAAGATTAAACATTCTAAATAATCTTAACTTGGTATGCAAAGATGCTTGCGAAAATCTTTGGATAAATTTGACAAAAGATAATAAGGAGACAATCTTAGGCATAGTTTACAGACACCCCTCTGGCGACATTAGAGACTTTAATGAACAACTGGAAAAATCGATTCAAGAAGCTCAAAAATTTTAACCTGATC
Source organism: Chrysaora quinquecirrha (assembly GCA_014526335.1). NCBI lineage: Eukaryota > Metazoa > Cnidaria > Scyphozoa > Semaeostomeae > Pelagiidae > Chrysaora > Chrysaora quinquecirrha. The sequence goes on along the minus strand of JACTAT010000083.1, from coordinate 238,572 downwards.
GTTGTCTTATTGTAGGGGACATAAATTTTGATATAATAAAATATAGCGAAATAGGAAAAAGCAATACTAAACATTACTTAGATATGATGCTTTCATATGGATATCTCCCTTGCATAACCCTACCCTCTAAAATAACTGACAACTCTGCTACACTAATTGATCATATCTTCGTGAAAGAGCAAACCTTAAATGATCAAACTATTTCAGGCAATATTTTCACAGATATCTCAGATCATTTTGCCAACTTTTATCTCTCTTTTAGTACAAAAGAAAAAAATGATAAAAGTAGAGGAAAAATTCGCATATTTGGCAAAAAGCACATTGCGAGTTTCGTTAAAATATTAGAAGAAACTGACTGGAATTCTCTGTATTCCACACAAGATGCTAATACTTGTGCAAATTATTTTACTGACATTGTTAATAAAGCCTACGAAAAAGCTTTCCCTATGAAATTTATTTCAAATAAAAGAATAAAGGACAAACCGTGGATCTCAACATCTTTGAAAAAGTGCATTAATAAAAAGAACAATCTATTTAATGCATACACAAAACACTGAAGTTCAGAAAATAAGGAGAAATACACAAAATACCGTAATGTCCTTGTTTCTTGTATCAGACAATCTAAAAAATCTTATTATAGAGAACTTTTTGATCAAAAATCGACTAGAATAACGAAAATGTGGACAGTTCTAAGAAAAATTTTAAATCCGGAAAAAAAATCCCAGTCTACCTTCATTAAAGAAATACTTTACGATGGCAAGTTTATTAAAGATGATACTGAGATAGCAAATGCTTTAAACTCTCATTTCTGCAGCATTGGAGCTAAAATCTCTGCTAAGGTACAAAGGACTAAAACTAGTTATTTATCCTTTCTTACTAAGCCATTGGATAATACTTTTTATATGGAAAAAACCAGTGTGAAAGAAGTATTGAATGAAATGAACCAACTAAAAACAAATAAGGCTGCTGGGCATGATGGAATAAAACCAAAAATTGTAAAAGCTTCTCTTCATTCACTAGCGCAACCTAGCGCAACCAACACATGCATTTTTACATTTGATAAAAGTATATCTGCATTGACATCTACATTAAATGGTGACTCCGGTTACTTTTTTAATGGCTAGCTGCAAACAAATTACTAGTTAATACAAGTAAAACAAACTATTGCATTTTCGCTCCCTCAAAAAATACCATAATCCCTAGCATTAAAATTGAAATGAGCGTTGAATTGACTAGAGCTCATGACATAAAATATCTTGGTCTAAAAATTGACAATAAACTCTCCTGGGACTCCCATGTTAACAAAGTAAAATGCGAAATAATAAAATATTCTTCAATATTAGCTAAACTAAGGCACTCGATACCAAAGGAATGCTTATTAACACTATATGAATCACTCGTAACCTCCAAGATAGCATACAGACTAGAAACTTATGGCACAGCTACAACCAAGAGACTGACAGAAATTAAAGTATTACAGAACAGAATCCTTAGAATAATTAACTTTAAAGATAATAGGTATTCAACAGATCGTTTACATAAAGAACTAAAAATAATTAAATTAAGTGATCTTTACCGTCTTAAAATCTTAAAATTCATGCATAATGTTAACTTCAACCCTACATTGTTGCCAGGAAAATTTCAAAATTACTTCGTTACAAATGAGCATTACCATTATGAGACCAGACAGAAACAAAACTACAGAATTGTTAAATCTAATAAAAAATGGGGAAACTACACTCTGCAAAATATTTGGGCTAGACTTTGGAATGACCTTCCACTGTTTCTTAAGACAACATCTAAACATAAAAAGTTTTGTAAATTGATCAAGCAAAATATACTCTCCAATTACAAAAGCTAAGAAAAAAAAGTAATTTATCTAGAAAATTATAGTTAGAGACTTTTTAGACTTTTATATATTGCGTCGAAATAACATTGCTTAGTAAGTAATTTATTTGTCGATCTGGTAAAAAAAATAATTATTATTATATTAATAAAAATCATAATAATAATAATAAAAATTGTAATATTTTGTTGAGTAGTTAAAAATTTTACTGCACTCTTTCTATTATCCTTTTCTTTATTGTTATCTAAGTAGTTATTGTAACTTACCTATTTTCAATTATTTTATTCAAACATGTTGAATTTAATGCATTTTGTTAATTGAATTTTTAAACTTTAATTTAGCAGCCCAAGCTAGATAGGCTCTGCTTCTCTTGGGTCGCGTAGAATACAAGTATTTTGATAGTAACTTTTTCTTTTGTAAACTTGTATTTTACAAAAAATTTGAATTGAATTGAATTGAAAAAAATATGGAAAGTAACGTTTCTGTGCACCAGACAGAAGGATTTGGGCCCAGTTATGTGCATCAGAATTTGTGCACTGTTGACGAATCCAACAGAGTGCATCAAAGACGCACCTTTTAGGGAGGTAAGCCAACAGAGTGCGTCAAAGACGCATCTTTTAGGGAGGTCTGGGCGCATGCATCCATGTATACCTAATAATTGTCTCTTAAATTGAATATCTGATCCTAATAAATTGAAAAAGTTAACTAAAGACCCCATTTCATGTAGGGAAAGCAAACTACAACGTAATTTAAGATCACTTAAGAATAAAGAGCTGTTAGATAATGATACATATGAGAAGATGTACCCCTCAGGTTCTCAATCCACTAGGATCTATGACCGCTCTTCTAACACACGTCCTCCTTTTCGGCCAATTGTCTCCTCTATAGGTACTTTTAACTATAATCTTGCCAAATATTTATGTTCACTGTTTGACACTCACATCCCTAATGAATTTTGCGCTAAGGATACCTTTTCTTCCGTCAATGAAGTAAACAGTTTAAACTTTTCTTATAAATTTATGCTTTCTTTTGACGTGGAAAATCTTTTCACTAATATTCGTTTAAATGAATCCATTGATTTAGTGGTACAGTATGTTATAACTGGTAATCCTGATCTTAAACTTAACGAAGTAAACCTTAAAAAACTTTTTCATTTTGCCACTTCTCAAATTCATTTTTTTAACGAACAATTTAACACTTCTGAGGTTTTATTTTACAGAAGTTTTGTTGATGATACTTTTTTTATTTAAAAATAAAGAAGATGCACTGAAATTCTTTAATTTCATTAATGACCAACACCCTAACATTAAGTTTACTATGGAAAACGAGTGTAATCATCAACTACCTTTTTTGGACATATTAATCGATAAAAGCAATAATGAATCAATTAAAGCCTCAGTGTATCGTAAAAGAACTTATACAGGCTTGTTAACTAATTTTTTTCAGTTTTACATCTTTTTCCTATAAATTGGTTTAATAAGGACTTTGGTTGATAGGGCATATAAGATAAATAACACTTGGTTTAGTTTTGATAAAGACATTAAACAGCTAAACTTTATACTAAATAAAAAACTTTACCCTACTTATCTTATAAATAAAGTCATTCACAGTTATCTTGATAAAGTTAACCATCCTTTACGTTCAAATAACAATATAGTTAACGATAAAGAATCTAACCGTATTTGCTATTTTAGGCTTTGTTACATTGGTAAGTTTTCAGTTTCAACTCAACGTAAAGTTAAATATTTGTTTAAAAAGTACTGTTAGGATTTAGACTTAAAACTTGTTTTTACTTCTTTCAAATTACATTCTATGTTTGGGGTTTAGGACTATGTGCCCAAGTGCTTACGGGCTTGTGTAGATTAAAACTTCTTGTGTGGCGGATGTTCTGCGTCTTATGTCGGAGAAACCTCTCGACATCTTTCTACACAAATCCGCAAGCATTTGGTCATAGACAAGAACTCGCATATTCGCAGACATTTTAATGAGCCTTGATGATAAAATAATTGATGATAAAATAATTTTCTGTAGAAAATTGAAGTGCCTAGATGGCAACAGCAAAACAAAAGCTGCTCAAGTCTTGCAAGACTATGAAGAGAAACTCAAAATCAGCAAAGAAAATGGCACAGCTTCAGATGTTCAACACCGAATTGACTTGAAAGATTCTACACCAGTATCAATTCCACCCAGAAGAATACCATACAGTCAGAAGGATAAGATAAATCGTCAGATACCGGAATTGTAAGCCAAAGATATTATTGTAGAGTAAAGATCTTCGTTTGGTTCAGCAATAATGACAGTAAAGACACGTGATGGCTTTTGCAACTTTGTACCGATTGTAGAAGACTGAATGCGCAAAATGTGCCTACCTATTTCCAATACCAGGAATTGATGAGCTACTTGATCAACTAAAAGGGGCCAAGTATTTTACACAATTGGATTTAAAAAGCGGCTATCACCATATAGAAATTGTGGAAGAAGACAAGTCTAAAACAGCATTTGTATTAACCAATGGAAAATGCAAGTGGAAAAGTTTGTCATTTGGCCTTATTGGAGCACCCTTTTCATTCGCTGAAGCAATGAAAAATGTCTTGTGAGGGACAGAAAAGTTTGTAGCTTGCTACTTTGATGAACTATTATTTCACAATACAGATTTAAAATCGAATTTGGAGCATGTAAATGAATTATTACAGCAATTAGCAGTGTCTGGGATGGAAGTAAACATGAAAAAATGCTCATTGGCACAGATAGAGATTTTGTTGGTCTTCAGCTGTCAAGTAAAGGTATTGAATCTCAATGGTAAAATATCATGAACAATTATATTCATTCCTTGACCTCGCTTAATTCTATCGGAAATTTATTAGAAATTGCTCTGCAGAAGTGGAGCCCTTGTTTTCACTGTTGCGAAAACAGAAAAACTTATATTGGGATTCTCATTATGATAAAGCATTTCATTCAGTCAACCAAAAATTCGTTTGAAAATGGAAAATTGGAAAATTCTCGATTGGTAATGTTTCCAGACTTTGAAAAGCTTTTTAATTTGATCACAGATGCTTCAAACAAAGGGACTGGATGTGTTTTAGCTCAAGAGCGAAATGGAGAATAACTACCAATTCAATTAGAAGGAAAAGTTCTCAGTAATGCTGAACAAAGATTTTAGACTACAGATAAGGAATTACTGACTGTTTATATCGCAGTGAAGAAAACGGTAGTGTATAGAGGTAGACATGAATTTATTGCATTTACTGATCACAAACCTTTAACTCATCTGAGTGTTTTCAAATATGTGTAGTGAAATTAAACCTCGTAATTTCAGGCCTTTTCCTTCACTCTCAAGATATTTTCTTTCCATCCATTCATTCTCAAGCTTTCTTCCACTCAACGCCGCATCTCATTTCATGGACATCCCTTACATCATTCGCAGTACTCTCATCACTGTCTTCATCACAATAGGTTATTCCCATTTATGTATCCTATCCCATTTTGTTATCGAGTCAGCAGTCAAAAGTCTAGGCCTAAACATCTTTTATAAGAAATTGAATATAAGAAACTCAGCTCATAGAAGATTGCCTAAAATGAAGGAACTCTTGTAGCTAAACAACATTACTTTGACTGTTCTTGTGAACTCCTAAGAAACTCTGAGTATTTAATAGAAATCTGATAATTTTATAAAAAGTTCAAGTTTTTTCGAGTTCTTACTTCTATATATAAAATATATGTTAGTGCCACTTACAATGTAAGTTTTACATTCATTAACAAAAAAACATTTATGTGTTTATTTCATCCAAATGATTTCTTGTTAATTTGCAGAGTTTATTGTTATTTCAGCTTGCTTTTTCCAAAACACCAAAAGCAAACAGCTGTAGATTTCGAGTTGGCAATATTTCATAGAAAAGAATTTCTACAAGTTCTTGATGCTCAAATATCGTTGCTTGATGACATCTTAAAAATTGCTTTCAAGATCAATGAGCCCGCCATATCTCTTTTTTAACCCCCATATGACCGTGAATGTAAGTTAATGTATCAAGACCGTATTTATCTGTGCTCGGACAAAGATTCGCTTGAGGTGGAATTGAATGTTTTCTGTAACCATCGTTCAATGTCAAAACCAGACATCAGTTCAATTCCTGATGCCTTCAATTATTTCACAAAGTACGAAAATATTTTTCCATTGACATTAAGGTGTTACAAGCTTGCCCTCCTAGCTCCAGTTACCTCAGCTTCAAGAAAGAGAAGCTTTTCAAAACTAAAACTGATTAAGACTGTTATTGGTAATAAAATGCACCAAAAGAGACTTCAGAGTATTATGACACTAGCATGCGAAAAAGACTTAACAGATTAAATTACTGAGGGCATATTGTCACAAATTGGCCCAAACTTCCAAAATGTGGTCACATAATCAGACTTTAAAATTTATTATATTCTTTAACATCTTTTATAATATTTGCTGCGTGCATCCAGTCCAGTGCATCTAGATAGCACCTGGCCGTTTTACGACAATATTATTGAGAAAACATTATGTCGGTTATAGTAGTCTTTTTGTTAAATTCTTTTATATTCTTTGTGAGTCCTCCTCTTTTCCCCGGAAATCTTCCCTGACACTAGCAAATGTTCACGTCACATTCATTTTTGCAAGAGCTTCAGGTCACATGCTGTTTGGACTTGCCCCAAGTCTCAGTTTTGAATAATCCCAGTAACCAAACTGCAAGCAAAGTGAGCAACCCCTCCGGAGGAGCGAGCAAGCAAAGTGGGCGAGTTAAAACTTAGACTTGTGGGAATCAATTTCTCAAAATGGGTTGTCTTTGTTTTGTTAATTCTGGTGGACAGAATTCTGTCCAGCAGCATGTCTTTTTTAAACTAATAAGCCAATCAATTATCGAGTCCTTTTTGTTCACTATTTATTTAACAACAGATGCATGTGCGGGGGGTTGTTTCATCATGAAAGTATTCACATGCAGTTGATTTTAGGTTTCATGAAAAACAAAATGGCGAATGATAAAGCTGCTTGCGCTGACTGTTTTGAGAACATAATTAATAGAGTTGGCAATATATTCAGATACAAAGCTGTAAAAGAAGAGCAAAGTAAGCAATCAAAGCTATTACTTTGGGGAAAGATGTCTTTATTGCGCAACCAACAAGCTATGGGAAGTCAGCCATTTTTCAGATGGTACCCTTCGTGAAATCGGCATTGGAGGAGCAAAATCTGGAAGCAGGAAGGATACCCGTTAGAGATTCGCAACCTCAGTATTGCGCTGTAGTTATTTGCCCTCTAAATTCTTTGACTCAAGACCAAGTACAAAATTTAAAGTCTTTGAATATACCAGCTCTGTCTTTTGCAGACTCGTGTGTCACTGCTAATCACATTCGTGAAGGAACATGCGCCTTTTTATACACATCACCGGAAACAATTTTGGGAAGGAACTCAGGAATAATAGCTTCCAAGAACGACTTGCCTGTGGTCAAATGGTAGGTAACAATTAAGTATTTTTTAATCAGGAGTTCTCATAGTTTATACATTTATTTACAGTTAATGTTTGATGACAGGGTTCTCCCAGGTTCTCCTCATATGAATGTTCATTTTTATTTGATCATTAAGTCAACCATTACAGTCCTAATAACATCAATACCAATGCATTACCAAACAAAAAAGAATAATTATGTACATAACAGCTGATTAAGAAAAAACATCATAGGGTGACTGGATAGATACAGACTAATGTTGCATGCTTTTTTTGTATTGCTGTTCATAACTATACTAAGGTTGTCTGCCAATTATTTGGCAAAGTGCCAACTATTTATATACGTGCAATTATATATGTATCAGAACTAATTGTCTTGTACATTTTATCTATGCCCCGGGGTTCAAAAAGTCAGAAAACAAAGAGATTCCGGCACTTGAATGGGAAACTAGCAGAAATGAGGTCCTTGTGGAGAATACCAAGAAAAATCCATACATTGCATTAACAGCTACAGCCACTTCCCATTTAATTGCAAGCATCACAAGCAACTTGCAACTGGAAGCTCCACTGAAACTGATACAATCCCCACAATGCTCAAATAGAAGATATTCAGTGTTAAGAGTTGATGAGGATGACCCCACCAACTTGTTTGTCTCACTTATTGATGAGTTGAAAAGCAAAGGAAAGAGCATGGACCGTGCAATTTTTTTTGCCAAAGATTAAACTATGCAAGATCTCTTTACAGCCATATAGATAAAAAGCTCTCAACCAAATTCGAATTAGAACATCTAAAACCTTATCAAAAATACCAAGGTAACACAGAGGAAGTCATCAAAGCAAAGATAACTGAATAGTTTACAGATAGTAGAGGAGTTTTTCGCCTGCTTATTGCAACTGTTGCATTTGGTATGGTGGTTGACTGCCAGGAACTACGTTTAATTGTGCATTATGGGCCACCTGGTGACATGGAGTGTTATTTTTAAGAGACAGGACGGATTAGAAGGGATGGACTACAGAGCCATGCTGTGCTTATCGTTTATCCAAAGTCTATTTCAAAAACAACAAGCTCAGAAATGAAAGATTACTGCAAAAATGAGGACAGATGTAGACAAGAGGTTTTATTCAGCCATTTTCCAGGAAAATTTGAAAAAATAATCCCACTTCATAATCGCTGTGACATTTGTTCTCGTAGCTGCAAGTGTGATCCTGCTACAAATTAATGCAGTCTTAAAACCCTCTCAGGCCTGAACTATGTTCCAATATGTAAAAAATTGTTTCGGGGAGATTTGGGGCTGGGCCATATGGCCCTTCCAGGCACTCAGGGTATCTTTTCGAAATTCCTGTTTTTAGGTATCATCTTAAAATAGCTTCCTGTGATGAAATTGCATGTGTCACTTACTCATTTTCATCAAATTTGTATTAAATAATATGAATTTTATTGTAGTTGGTGATTAAAGTATTATTTGATTGGGCGTGGCCAAAAAATTATGATGCGCTTTGGGTGTGGTAAAACAAAAACGTAAAAATTTTCCTTGACTAAACAGACCGAAATTTTTATGAAAAATAATAAGATATGAGATAATACCACAATCCCAAATATATTGAAAACTATTAGCTAAAGACTAGTTTAAAAGTTTATAACGAAAGAATAGTTCAAGAAAAATGTCACTCTTTTGCCCTTAGCTGCTGGTCACTTGGTATGAAAATCTTTAAAGCAGTTTTTGTTGGCTGTTAAACAAAGCCCAATTTTGCATTTGGTAAATCCAAGCCTTGTCTTTTCTCCACATTTACAGCACCTTGGCCTATCTGCTCTGTGCTCTGGCCAATGCTCTCTCCCATCATGCTGAATATTTTCCTGGGGAGCAGATGCTTGGGCTCTTCTTTGCTTCTTTGCACAAGCTGGTTCATCTTGTGTCAGGCTTGGCCTTCCTCTTCCCTTTTTTTGAGTGCTTTCACTTACCAAAGATGTTGCAATCTGTGCTGTGAAATGCAGTAGGTCGGTTTGCTCAGCTTTTGGTACTCCATTTTGCTTTGAAAGGCAACGATATAGACACCATGCATTTATAACGCTGGTTGCCAATAACCAGAAAAAGATTCTCAAATAGCCTTTTTTGCTCTATGATGTAGGCGATAAAGTGCCTGAAGCATATCGAACAGGTCTACACCTCCTATTCATCCATTGTAGATTTGGACAATAGTTGGTCTTTGGACCTCTACATAATTCTTTTCTTTGCTGCTCCATCTTTCTATGTATTCTACTGGTGATGTTAATACATAATTTGATGCTAATTGCACAACCTTGTTGTCAAACCACCTGACAATAAAGAGTCCTGAATTCAGGTCAACTGCACCATCAAAAGACCCCCTACCTTCCTTCTTCAAATCATTCTCTGCTTTCAACTTGCAACCCTTCATCCGGTTTTGTCTAAGGGTTCCAACAGCTAACATCCCCCATTCTTTTCGCTTTACCAGAAGTGACATATGGTTGAAATAGTTGTCAAAAAAGACTTTATAATTTTGATGCTTTGGGAGATTAGAACACATTCTGATGACTATGTCACCAAAACTGAGTCCAATGCTCTCAAAGTCAGGCCTTTGTGGATTTGGCACACCTTCAAGCTCAAAATTATAGCAAAAGCCACTGACTGAGTTGCGGGAAAAGATTTTAAATCCATATTTTTTTGGCTTTTTAGGCAGGTATCTCTTCAAGCTGCTTCTCCCTTTGAAAGGTATAATCTGTTCATCAACAGAATTGTTTTCCTCTGGCTTTATTTTTTAGACAGTTTTGGCCCAAATTTTCAAAAAGTGTTCTCATTTTGAAAAGTTTATCCCTTTTCTGATCATTTGGGTTTGGCGCATCATGTTGTGCATCAGCTTAAAACGATCCCTGCTCATCACACTTGCAATCTGTTCATACCAAGTGTCCTTTTCCCAGTACATGTGGAATCTAGGCATCTGAAGAATGCACATCCGCAAAAGGATTCCAAGGAAATTTTCAACTTCATCTGGACAAGTGCCAATTGAACCCTTGTTGACATCTTGCTGTGTTGAATACAGATTGATCTGATCAGCAATGCATTTAATCATGTCCTCATCAAAAAATGAACGAAAAAAGTCAATTGGACTTTGCAGATTTTCAAATCCTTCCAAATCTTCTTTACCTTTGAATTCCAGGTTCTTATAAACCGGTGGTCTCCCTTTTCTCCATAGGTACGTTCGCTCTTTGGGAGCTTGTTCAGGCTCATCTTCACCATCCGAAGTTGTGACCAACTCTGCCAATGGGACAAGATCAGCCAGGGGAACTTCATCATCTGACACATATTCATCATCATCATCGTCATCATCACTTCATGCTGTTTCATCTTCTGACTAAAAACCAGGGGTAACAATTACCCATCTCTCCATCTCACTATCTTCTTCATGCTCTTTAACAAAAGCTTCTGCCATATTATTAAATCTAAAAATTAAAATGAAAGCAACCTTATCACTCAAATAAACTCTTAAAACCTTAACATGTTTGAATATGAAAATGACATAGAAACAAATTCAAAAATAATACTAACAGAAGAAGGACAGTCAGTTTTAACAGAGAGGTTAAATGACTACCGGAAAGATATTATCAGTAGTGCGCAAGTGTCACATGTGTATAGTGGTTTTGCTATAGCAACTTTCCCCTTTCAATCAAATCTGACGTACTGAAATACACATTAATATTCAACAAAGGCATAATTGATGATGTATATGCTATCATTGAGGAGGCAGTCACTGATAGAGAATCATGCATTGTAAATATAGGATCTGATCTCATTTCAGAGGATTCAGCAATGATGGATTCAGCCGCTAGCTGATCGAGAAAACGCTTCCTTGGTTCTGATCTCGTTGTTTCAATTTTCTGTATGCTTCGGTAGCAATTAGCAATTTAAAGAGTCAGTTATATTCACAAAGTAATTATTCATTATTTGAGCAACATCCTTGTTGTTTGATATTATCTCGTCATTTTGGAGTAAGATTACTTTGCCCTAAACTTCTGTCATTAAAATGTGGTTTAATCATTGTGATGTAGCCAAGGTATGAGGTGGTATTGGAGATGTTGTGGTTGGAGTTTGTGTGATCAGTTTCAGATGGTTTATGGGTTGCTGTGTTGACATCTCGTGGAATGGTTTTGAATTGGATGTACAGAGGAATTTTGAAGGGAGCTTAGAGGTGTATCTTGAGGAATGAATTGAAGGTTACTGAATTTGTTTGGATGAAAGAACATTTGCATAATATTTGTTGGTAAATTATTAAAGACTGGCGGTTTTTGATTATCATTGTGGTATGAATGGTAGTTATCATGAATTGGCTTTTTTATGTCCGAAGGACATAATAAAAGGGTGTTCGTGGAACGCATGTATGTATAGACGCTTTTTCTTGCCAAAATGTAACAAAAGATAAACCACAAATATGAGGAAGTAACTTTTGAAGCCGCCGTAAATGGATGTTAGCATACCAATTATTTGATAATTAGCAGCAATAACGAATTTGTAAACATCTAGATGAGTCATCGTGGTTGAAGTTTTGGCAGAAGATTCTCGAAGCTCAATTAATTCTCAAAGCTCTGTATTTGCATGTTCCATAATCAAATACTTTTAATAACCTTTTGCGTTGCGCATGTTGTTGCCGATGTCCGATGTCGTTCACAGATCAGTGGATGTCGAGGTCATATTTATTTCGATTGGGTTGTTGTTGTGAGAAGATTCTCGACGTTCTTATGCGGACCAATTTTCGTTTTAAGATGGGAGGAAATTCATCATCATCATCATCATCATCAGCATCATCATCTTCAACATCTTCCTCAACGTCGTCATCATTGTCGCGAATTTTATCGCCGTGCTTGAGCGCTATAGGTGCTGCAAAAGAATTGCACGTAGCTGAAATGAAGATGATTATGACGATAACGACGATGAACGTAATGAAGATGATGATGATGATGATTACGAAGATGATGACATCTTGCAAACATTATTAAAGAATTTGTGAACATTTAAATAATTTAAGAGGAGAGGAATTGTGGCACAGTAGAAATTGCTGCTGATCTCGTGTGATTTTGTTTATTTTTACTGTCGTCATCATGATCATAACAAGATATTTAGTGGGGAAATCCCGAAAGAAATGAGAGTTATCAACTGCATCATGGAAATGTTTTCTGAATGATGTTGATGATGACGATGACAATGGTGATGATGATGATGCTGATGATGATGATGACAATGATGATGATGATGATGATAACTATAAAAATTTTGATGATGATAACCATTCGATGATGATGATGATGTCGATTGTGATGGTGATTATTGTCCTTCGGACATTGCGATAGCGCGGCTATGTTTAGGTATTGTTTGTCATTGATTTTCTTTTTCAAATTTTTTGCTATTTTTCAAATCTTCAACTTCTTTTTTCAGCAATTGAATTTCGGCCAGCAAGTTGGCTTTTTCAATTTTTAATTCTGTATTTTCTTTTCATAGTTTTTAAATGTCATAAGAGGCATTTTCTTTTGATGACGTAATTTTTTCCATTTGTATTTTCATAAACTCAATTTCCTGACAGACAAGCTTTAATGCGTCATCCAAATCTGATTTATTTTCGCAATGGAAGTCACCTTCAGAGTTACTGATAAGAATAGGAATGTCATTTTCTGGATTTTCTCTATTGTTTTAATACAAAAGCTCTTGCTGTTGATTAACTATATTTAATAAACATTTTCTGAAATCATTGGTTTCTTCAACATAAGCCATTCAATGGTTACGGCTACCATTTTGAAATAGGTAGAATTTCTAGCCATAATGACGGCTCGCTGTAAACAAGAAAAATCGAAAAACTTCCAAGGCTTGGTAAAACACATCTGTAAGAGTAAAACTACCGTTTTAAAAATAATTAAATATAAAAATTATTAAATATTTGATATAAATGCTTACGAGTTTGATCAATTGAGTTTTTGTTTGTCATTTCTTCCGATCTTTGCTCCAACCAAAAGTTGGCCTAGCCAAAACGTTGATCGGCGAAAACTGTTATTCACTCTGTACAGGGACATCTAGAGCAGATCTTTTTAGTTTGTTTTTACCACTATGGATTGAATTCTCTTTTGTGAAAATTTGGTCATCATAGACATCCATTTCATATAGTTACATGTGCTCAAAGTTTTCAAATCACATGTTCTCCTGCGCATCCTGCGTCATTCCATTTGACCCATGGAAAACAATGCGGATGTTACGCAGACATACGTACATCCGTGTACATGTTATTTCTGATTTTTATTGGATAAAAAAATGGAGAAAACCCTCCAAGCAATATTTCATTGGTTATATTACAAGGGGGATCTCACAAAAAGTACGCACTTTATGATTCACATTCGCTGGCTTTAGAAAATAAACTTCTGAAAGCCTTTCCCATCATAAAATCTTCAAAGTTCTCAGATTAATTTTACAGTTTATCGAAGAAGTCTTGTTTATTGAAAGTAGTGAATATAGTTGAGATGTGCCTAACCAAGCCTGTTGTGTTGGGCCCTGTGATAACCGATCATGGATACCAGATCAGCTTGTTATAAGAGGTCATGTTAAAAAGCTTTTTTTTTCATTCTTTTCCTAAAAATGAAGATTTAAGAAAGATATGGGACAGACTGATAGCAAAAGGGTTGAAAAATTATGAGGAAAGGAAAGGAATTTATGTGTGTTCAAACCATTTTAAATTAGGAAAATCAGCTAGCCAATTTAACTGTCCGACCCTTAACCTGACGAAGAGCGACGCAGAAAGAAAAACTACACCAGTTAAAAGAAACCCAAAAAAGAGAACCAAGTCACCGTATGATGAAACATGCCTGCGCCGTAGTCCAAGAAGAAGAGCGGCTACTGCGAACCCTACTGAAGGCTCTGTCGATGATAGAGATGAAGATGATAAACAAAAAGAAGAAGAGACAACAATGGAAGGATTTTTGGTCTCACTTGGTCCTGAGTTCCAGATCCAGCAAGTTGCGAGAGATGCAAAAGTCCAGTACTACACCGGTTTTGAGGGAGCAGGGATGTTTAAACTGATATTCGAACATTTGCTTCCAATTGCAAGAAGAATGCAGTATTGGATAAGAGAATCAGAAACGCGACTGGAGGAACGAAAAGGTGTTGACCTTGAGTATGAGGAGCTCTTACATGAAAGTGGGCTAACTAGAAAGCGCCAAGGCCCGGCAAGAAGTTTACGGCTGGAACAGGAGTTTTTGATGATTATGATGCGTTTGAGGGCGGACCTTAAAGTCCAGGATCTTTCCAACAGATTCAAAATATCTCTAGGGTCTGTTACCTCGATACTGTTCACCTGGATACGTCTCATGTCACTGGAACTCAGATGCCTTATCAAATGGCCTGAAAGGTCCGCTGTACGGAGATACATGACTGACGGGTTCAGGAAATATTATCCAAAATCCCATGTTATTATAGACTGCACTGAAATGTTTATAGAAACTCCATCAAGCCTTGACCTCGCTGCATCTTGTTGGAGCCAGTACAAACACCACCCAAAATCAAATATTTGGTCGGTATAACTCCAAATGGAGCAATCAGTTTTCTGTCCGACTGTTACGGTGGAAGAGCTTCAGATATTTTCATAACGGAAGACTGCGGCTTAGCAGAGAACCTTCTCCCAAAAGACCAGGTTATGGCTGGCCAAGGTTTCAAAATCAGCGAATATTTGGCTTATTATCAATGCACGCTTACAATTCCACCATCTACTCAAGGTGATTAGCAGATGCGCAAAGAAGACGATGTGAATCAAACTTCCAAAGTTGTGAACCTTAGAATTTTTGTAGAGAAAGCAATAAGACAAATGAAAGAATATGCTATATTGAAAACTGAACTTCCATTACTCCTTCTACCAATTTGCGATGACATTTTTACAATATGCGCTGCTATGACCAATTTGAAAGCACCACTACTAGAACAATGAATATATAAATTTTTTTAAATTTTAGAGATATGTAACTTAGCTCATAATTATATAACTATTTCAGTTATTTAAATTATATTGATGTCTGCATCAAAGTCTTCCTGAATGCAAATATTGCAAATCCAGTCACCCTGTGGATTGTCTTCAAATTAACGCATGGCCAATGGTACCATAGTTGGCACGAACTGCATTCAGTGCTGTTCTCTGTGTCATTGTAAAACTCCTTTGGCTTAAGAACTGGCTTGTCGCAACTTCGACAGAAGTATATCATTCTCTGTTTCAAAAGAACTCGCGCAACATATCCGTTGAAAAACAGGGTTGCATTTCTTTCAAGCAACGACCAATGTTCTTTGTCGAACTGAATTTTTTCCATGAAGAGCTCTCCTCCTGGGTCCAAACAACTAAGAAAGCATGTTTAGCCTCAAGTAATGCTGTCTGCGCAGTGACTTGACTGTAGTTTTTATGTTTTCTTTTCAGTTGAATGCTGCCATTAATCTTTTCCAAAAAGTCAAGTTCCCCATATGCCTCAGCAACACTTTTCTCTCTTATTTTAAAAGAGCATTTGTACTCCACTGCCACATTACCAGCACCACAGTTTCTACCAATGAATATATTATCTGGTGTTGCTCTGATGAATGGAAATGATTTACTTGCAATGACTCCACAATCTAACAGCCTTCCATTGTCATGTTTTTTCACTTCATTTTCAGCAAAAGCCTTTCTTGCGTCTTTTTCATGGCTTCTCCCATATTGACGAAATCAATGCTGACGTCCTGAAATATACGCAAAAGAAGTGGCGTCCTCTTGACTGTTTTGCTTCGCGATTTTGCAATTTTTCTACTTTGCTGCAAACGTCTTTTACCTTCGTCCCAGTAATGCACCCTACTTGCTGTTCCTTCCAAGCGGCAAGCCTGCCTGCGCCTTGTGGATCTTTCTAGCTCCTTCAGCTGATTTTCACTGAATGAGAGTCGCTCACAGAACATCGTCACCAGCTCTTGCTCAGTTTTGCCTTCTCTCTGTTCGTATATTTCCTCTCCTATCACTGGCAATGGTTTCAGGCATCCATGTTTTGTGGGGGGCTCCTCACACTTCAACACAACTGCGATAGGTTGCTCATCTCTTACTTTAAAACACAAGCAATCACCTCTTTCTGCACATTTATCTCTGGCTTCCACAGGGCGAGGATCATAGTTGGTTTTCCATTCGCTTTGCACCAGCCTTCTTTTTGCTCGTTTCATGACGTCGTGCTTTTTTATTGCGACATCCTTTATTTTCATGTACTGCACCTCTCTCTGAGTGCTTCTGTTCCATGAGCATGCCATATCAGTACAAGCAGGATCTATCAGCCCTCTAGCATTTGCGAACTCCACTTTATAGGCAATTGCTATCACATGATTGCAACACTCCGCAAATCCAGCTGCAAGCGCAAAGAATTTCTCCACTTCTCGAGCACAGAAGCCACACGTCACCTGGATCTTCGCGCAGTTTTTGTGAAGGAGTTACTTGGCCTTTCAGGATCACTTTGGCAGCTCCAATCAGCTTAACAAATATCTTATGAACAAATCTGCTCATAAAATGTGAATATGCCTTTTTTGCTTTATACTGACCAATATACTCAGTTCCATAAGCTTTGTTTTCAATAACAAAAGCAAAGATTTTATCGGAAAACAAGACAAGGCCACAATGAGACATCCTTCGACCAATTGCTGCTTGGCAATTCCATAGCGTCTGGCATTTTATAATCAGTGAGCATCTTCGCATAGGTGTTCTTTAATTCCCTCTCTAATTTGTCTAGATCCTGCCTGACGGGAATCTTTTGCTAAAAAGCAGCTTGAGCTCTTGCTACCAAATCCAACTTTGTACCAACCTGAGACATCGATCTCATCGCGAGAAAGTACTTCAGTTCTTGTACGCTCATTTCGAGAAAACCTTCACAAGTTAAATTCAAATTTTTTGCCATTTCCAATTTCTGAAAAGTTTACTAAGTGAAATATCTAAGTGAAAAAATGTGTGTTCAGCTTATATCCTAAAAGGGCGTAGTCTTTTATTAAGCCGGTGAATCATAAAGTGCGTACTTTTGTGAGATCCCCCTTTGTAATTTAACCAATGAAATATTGCTCGGAAGGTTCTCTCCATTTTTTTTATCCAATAAAAATCAGAGATAACATGTAAGTGGATGTACGTACGTCTGCGTAACATCCGCATTGTTTTCCATGGGTCAAATGGAATGACGCAGGACGCTCGGAAGTACATGTGATTTGAAAACTTTGAGCACATGTAACTATATGAAAAGGAGGTCTATGATGATGAAATTTTCACAGAAGAGAGTTCAATCCATAATGGTAAGAACAAACTAAAAAGATCTTCTCTAGATGTCACTGTACGGAGTGAATAACAGTTTTCGCCGATCAACGTATGGGCTAGGCAAATTTTGGGTCGGGGCAAAGATCAGAGGAAATGACAAACAAAAACTCAATTCATTAAACTTGTAAGCATTTATGTCAAATATTGTATAATTTTTATATTTAATTCTTTTTTAAACAGTAGTTTTACTCTTACCGATGCGTTTTACCAAGCCTTGGAAATTTTTTGATTTTTTTGTTTACAGCGAGCTGCCATTATGGCTAGAATTTCTACCTAATTCAAAATGGTAGCCGTAACCATGAAATGGCTTATGTAGATAGACTGTTGCAGACAGGATATAAATTCGTATGTCCACCTGATGTTCCTTGTTTTTTCAATTTCAATAACTATTTCATCTACAGAGTTATCTTCAGTATTTATCAAATCTGTCCATGCATTATCATATTCCTCATCCTCTCCAATTTTATCATAAATCTCCTTGTGCTTGTGATACGATAGTATTATCATATTATAGATAGATATTATAGATAGTATTATTTTAAGGTTTTGTCTTTTTTTGATGCATTAGAAGAACTAGGCTTGAGACATTGTTCTTTGCAAGAACTACATAAAACAAGATCATCTTGACATATTTTCCCCCAAGATATTTTGTAATCGACACACATGTCACCCATATCAGGCCCTAGATTAAGTTCAATGTCTCCGCTTAAGCAAGGTAAGCCTTTTTTCTTCCTCGACTTTTTAACCATATTTGGTATGGGGGGGGGGCGTTTTCGTTTATCATCTGCATGAACTACTTAGTAGCTTTGGTAAAGGTCTGACTTTTCGTATAATTTATAAAGGAACATTGTGGTATGGGTTATGGTGTTGCGGACTTAGTCACGTGACCAGTAAATGCCCATATTTGGAAGCAGGTAGTGCAAATTACCCTTCAATCGGCTATATCTCTGTCAATCATTATCATATATGAAAAAAAATATATATGGTTGGACTTCTCTTGGCAAGAGCTATCATTTGACATATCATTTGAATCTTTCTTGTATTGTTGGAAGATTTTGTCACCTGTCACGTGATCAATTTAATTATTGTCGTTAATTAGCCTAATTAGCAATTTTTTTAAATTTTTGGAGTGAGTCATGCATAAGGCTGTGTAAACTATGCTTTTGAAGATTTTTACTGAAAATAAAGCTTGTTATATACGTTTTCCAAAATGCTGAGTAAGCAAAAGTTTTTTCCTCTTCATAAAGCCTTATAAAAGTTGATAGGAAACAGCAATTAGCTGATGATTAGCTTAAATGAGAGAAAAAGTTTACTTTCTACAGAGATTTGAACATTTATAGTGCCTTTTACCTATTTTTAGTCCGATGCTAGGCAACGTGTCACGTGACTAATTAGTATTTATTAGTTACAATTGAGTACTTGCACATGTCTACCAAGTTTCATCTCAATCAGACAAATAGCAGCTTAGATAACTAGGGGGGCAAAAAATGCCCCCCCCCATACCTAGAGAGGCAGAAAATAGCCCATACCAAATAGGGTTAAAGGAGGCATAATCTTGAAAGGAATTTTCTTTCATAAGATACCAAGATTTCCAAGAAGTTATCAGATACTGTATTTGAATATATAACATTATTATAGTTAGCATCATACCTGACTTTGCTACTTAAACTACGTTGATACCGTATAATCCACGTATACAGCATCATCAAAGTGACAAACCAGAGCAGGAGCAGCCGGCTCGTCGCCATTACTTGTTTTGACTACTGAATTTTGTATACATGATTTTAAATTTTTATGTCCGAAGGACATATTAAAACGGTGTCGTGGAACGCATGTACGCATAGAAAATAGATAGATAGGCATATAGACGCTTTTTCCTGCCAAACCGCGTAACAAAAGATAAAACCACAAATGATAGGAATTAAACTTTGAAATCGCCGTTAAGTGTTGTCGTTAGTGGGCATAATTAACAAAATGCAATTGCTTGCCAAAAACATCAATTAGTATAAACTGTTAGTGTAGCGCAGTGGAATAATGCGCTTGATTTTTGGGCTAAGGGTTGTGAGTTCGATCCACTATGCAGGAACATTCTAACATCAAGATTTTCGAAACTAAAAATTTGACAGCATGATTTTCTCGCAAAAAAGCCGGCTCGGTCGAGCTTAGAAAAAAAGGTTTGACTACAATATTGCAAAATGTTGCTCGAATCTAATTTGATTTGATTTCTTGTTTTGAAATATTTTCATACAATTTGATTGGGTTGTTATTGTCAGAAGTTTCTAGAAGTCGTCTCAGGTATAAGATATTTTCGTGCTGAAGAGAGGAGGAGATTGTGGCGCAGTAGAAATTGTGGCCAAGTTAAACAGAAGAATTTTTTGCAAAACAGTTTGCGGCTTCGAGAATCATCTGAAAATGAATGACTCAAAGTTGGCAATCAATTCTTCTAAGTGCTACTAATGATCGAATATAGTCATCTGCATAGTATGCGAATTCTTATGATAGCTTTTGAAGGTTCTAGAATTTAATTCATCATTTGAAACGAAGATTACAGGCTTCGGTGCACTGAACGGACTCATTTGTTACATACACAGTTTAACCGATGAGTTCGAATTGATTAGTACAGTATACGTAACTACAGAATTTCGATTTTCGATTCAAAGTTTTGGGATTCTTCCAGGAAAGGTTCATCTGATCATCAATTTCATCATTCGCATTATCATCATTATGGATCACCATCATCATCATCATCATCATCATCATCACCATCACCAGTCATCGTCTTCAAAATGATCATCATTGTTTAAGATGATCGTGATGATCGTGTTGAAGACGATGATGATCATGTTGAAGATGGTGATCATCATTGTCCTCTTCAACATGACCACGTATCATCATCATCATTATCATCATCATCATTATCATCATCATCATCATCATCGTCATAGCCATGAACATAATCATCATTCTTATCATTTTTGTCTTCTTCTTCGTCATCTTCGTCATTATTATCATCATCTTCATCGTTATTATCATCTTCATCAGCGTCCTTCGGACATTGCTACAGCGTTGCTATTTTTTCGCTTGTATACTCACATCCTTTCTTCGCTTTACCAACATACTTGGCAAATCATCAATTCTCCTTTGATTCCATCGCAAAACAAGCTCTGTTAGATATTCCGCTCGAACTGAAAAAGGCAAAATTTATGATATGGTTATGAGATATTTGATCCTATTTGGCATAACTTTCACTGGACAATATCATTGGGCAAAATAGTCATTAGAACGGTGCAAAAAATGATAAAGTAAAAGCACTTCCATTCAAACAATTCAATCAACAACAGGCATTAGCACATTTTTGCATCAAATATTGCTTGTTTCAAGCTAAAAACGTAAAAAAATTGCGATGAGCAGTTACCTTCTGGTCTCATCCGGCGTGTAAGAGTACTTGCAGTCGAGAGCATGCTATTAACAATTTCGCAATCTTCCCCATGGCTTCTACAACTTCCTTCTTTATATCTACCGCCTTCAAATATCTGCCATAAAGCAAAAAACGTTTCTTCAAGGATGAAACTGATGATTTGTCAAAAAACATTATCTCGATTATTAACAAACTTTACAAATATCTACTTTCACCAGAAGATTTACCTGACACGTCCAATCGTGTCCCATTCCATGAATCAAATTCAAAGCAAATGTAACTTTGGCAGCATTTTCTGGATCTGTCCTCTCCACCCACGACTTATACTTGCAAGCTATATCTTGGAAGATAAAAGTTGTGCCTCTCTCAACAATATCATTTACATGGAGGTAATGGTGGTAAGCAAATAACTCTCCCTCAAACATGTTGATTCGTTTTTGAGCAACCTGATGTCGGCAGCTAGAAAACATGATACCAGTTTCATCGAGAGCACATTTTCTTTTTACAGCATTTGCAGCAGCTTCCCACACAGAATTACCACACTGGTTGTCAGATTTGATTTTCTGGTAAAAACATAAGACTGGTACAACTTTGTGTAGCTCCTTAACCATTTTTTCGCATTGTATTGGAATTTTGTAATTTGATTCTAATTTTTTTCTACGTTTTTAACCTTTTGAAACAAAAAAAGAGGGTATATTTTTCCATGGTGGGCAAAATCTAGATAAGTACAGACTTGCTTGTATACTCGCAATCTTTTTTTCACTTTACCAGCATACTTGGCAAATCATTGATTCTCCTTTGATTCCATCGCAAAACAAGCTCTGTTAGATATTCCTCTCGAACTGAAATAGGCAAAATCTAGGATATGGTAATGAGATATTTGAAGATTTACCTGACACGTCCAATCGTGTCCCATTCCATGAATCAAATTCAAAGCAAATGTAACTTTGGCAGCATTTTCTGGATCTGTCCTCTCCACCCACGACTTATACTTGCAAGCTATATCTTGGAAGATAAAAGTTGTGCCTCTCTCAACAATATCATTTACATGGAGGTAATGGTGGTAAGCAAACTCTCCCTCAAACATGTTGATTCGTTTTTGAGCAACCTGATGTCGGCAGCTAGAAAACATGATACCAGTTTCATCGAGAGCACATTTTCTTTTTACAGCATTTGCAGCAGCTTCCCACACAGAATTACCACACTGGTTGTCAGATTTGATTTTCTGGTAAAAACATAAGACAATGTTTTTGGCTTTGATAAACAGGTGAGTCATAGGAATCTTGTTACAAGAGATTGGAGTTTGATATATTCTTGATCTTTAATGTTTTAAAGGTTTTCTGGAACATTAGTGCAAGAGTATTAATGCTTGAGCAAAAAATTGTAGCGTTTGAAGTACCTGTTTTAACTGAACTTGGCTGCAAGGATTGGATAGTCTGCGAATTTGTGCTTGGTAGCTCTAGTTGAAGGTCATTTGGGGACTAGCTGCCGGTGCTGGAGTTTATGGTTGAGGGGCATTCTTGTTATGAATAGGTTGATTGTAAGAGCTTTATGCGAACTACTTCGGGCAACCCTTTTATAAATTGTCAGCTTAAAAGAGTGTTTTTAGCTTTGTCTGCCATGTCAGGACCACCCTAGTCGATGATCTAGCAAAAGTTCCACAGGAGCAGGGTAGGATCTTCATGCGGACGCCTTCATTCATTCATTCATTTCATTCATTCATGCAGAAAGGGAATATCTAAATCTGCGACAAACTACTTTCGGGCAACAACCGGGCATAAAAGCCTGCGAAGATTGTCAGTGAGATTCTTAAATTATCCTTTTAACCATTGGCGAGTAAAAAATTTTACGACAATGCTTGGCCACGACGAAAGGCGGGTAACTTTTTTAATTGGGTGTCAGCAAGCAAACCATTCGCAGTGGCGCAGCACTCATAACTGCGAAGCCACGCAACAAAAACTCCAAAGTCGTTTTTTTCAGGAATTACAGGAAGTTGGTAATGTGGGGCAAAATGAGACACTTGAAATGAGAATAGGTGAATATAACAAAAAGGGCTATGATATGATGTTTGAAGTATATAATCTACAATAAAAAAGCAAAATCTCTCTAACACATTTTTAACTTAAGAATTCTCTTCTCTATTTGCAATAGGTCGCTTGTCTCATTTTGCCCTGCATAGAGGGGGAAAATGAGACACACCATATTTTATACATTCTCAACCCCTAAAAGTCAACATTGATAGGTAAAATTTATAAGAATCACTGATAGGATGTAGATGCATCAGGAGTGGGGGCATAGTCAGTTGGCCTCCCCCATTTATTTTCAAAATTCAAAAATCTGCTGATTGAGGTTCGCAAACTATATAACCTGTCGGGGCAACAGCAATGTCTGATTCTACATAACCATCCTTTTAATACGCCAGGCTCACACGGTGATACCTGGAAAACATCATTGTACTAAATCCATGCCAGAAGGTACTTAACGGGCACGCGGTGACTAAGTAACCAAGGAACGATGGCCAGGCTCACGCGGTGATACCTGGAAAAACATCATTGTACCAAATCCATGCCGGACGGCACTTAATAGTCAAGCAGTGATTAAGTTGCCAAGGAACGATGGCTAGGCTCACTTACGCGGTGGCTCAGTTACTGAGCAAATGACTGCCGGGCTCACATGGTTGCAGTGATATCTGGAAAGAATTGTACCAATCATGCCAGAAGGCACGCAACAGTCAAGAGTTGACTAAGTTACTAGGCAAACGACTGCCAGGCTCATGCAGTGATACCGAATACGAGGTGACTAGATTAACAAGAGATCACCGTCAGGGTTGTGTGGCGATCCTGAAAGGCATTGAGCCAAATCCTGCAAGACGGCACTTTGCAGTCACGCGGTGACTAAGCTACCAAGGGACAACTGGCAAACTTATGGAGTCATGGTGATTCCTGAAAAGCATTGTACCGCATCATGCCAGAAGGCATGCTCGAGGCATCTAGCAGCAACGTGGTGACTGGGTTATCAAGGGACCACTGCCACGGTCATGCAGGGATACTTGGAGGCATTGAACCAAATCATGTTAGAAGGCACTTAACAAACACATGGTGACTAGGTTACTGCGCAAATCCAGGCTCACACGATGATACCTGAAAAGCATTGAACAAAACCATGTCAGACAGCACTTACCCGTCACGCAGTGGCTAGATTACAAAGAGACAACTGCCAGGCTCACATGGTTGCAGTGATACCCGGACAGCATTGTAACAATCAGGCCAGAAGGCACTTGACAGCCAAGCGGTGGCTAAGTAACCAAAGAGCTGCTGCCATGCTCACGCGGTGATACCTGGACAGCATTGCACTAATCATGCCAGACGGCACTCAATAGTCACGCGGTGACTAAGTTATCAAGGAACTGCTGCCAGGCTCACGCGGTGATACCTGGACAGCATTGCACTAATCATGCCAGACTTTCGAGCACCAGGGATATGAACAGCAGCAAAGGTAAAGGAATGAAGAATAGCGTGTATTGATAGCTCGCAGAGCAGGAAGGACAAGTGAGAGTCCTTACACAGTCCCTGATTTAGGCAGGCCACGACTGCCATATTGTCAAATTTGAACAAGATACGATGCCGAGCCCAGTCATCACCTCAAATATGAGCTGCCAGTACGATCGGAATGAATTCCTTGACTGCAATGTTGAGGTAGTCTGCTGATTTTGGCCACGCTTGGGCAAACCAAACATTACCGTTGATGGCCGCAAAGCCTAGGCTTCCTGCTGCATCTGATGAAATCGAGATACATTGCTTGGCTTGAAGCTGCAGATGCTATAGGTGCAGGGCCAGGAGATGTTGTTGGCACAGATGTACCATTATCCCGATCCGTGATCAACCCAGACAGACGATTTATGGCTGCATACAAGCTGCATCACTTAATGGCGACTTATATGGTCAGTATATGCATGATCATCACGTCCTCTGTGATGACCTCTCTTTGTGTCTTCTGTAATTTTGTCTGTTCTGCCTTCCTCTATTAAAATATAAATCAGAAAAGAGTATCGATTAATAATTTCCATAGAAAAGGTCAAGTATCTTTAAAAGATCATAGTCATGAACATATTAAGCCATAGAGAGATTTACTCCTAGCTTCGATTAAGCTGATTTTCTACTTTTGAACGAATGAATGAGAAATGAGAAGAAAAATTTACCATTCATTGATGTATTAGGAACAGTATTCGAAATGTCTAAAAGCTCTACATCAGATTCGCTTATTAACACTCGGTACGGGTCACTCGCTTCAACAAATCTGTTCAGTTCATTTGTATTTCCAGGTACGGGCACAAATTCCACATCATCAGACAGCATCTGCACGAAAGACTTGCAGGGTGGGAGCTGTAATCCTTCATCTGTAAAATTCCAAATAAAATTTTTTATGACTAAGATATAAGAAACAACAAAGAAAAAATATTTAGCATATAAATAATTTATAATTCAAAATAATTTATAATTTAAAATAGAGTTTTTTGTTTTTTTGAAACCGATTTTTGACAAACTTAACTTAAAAAAAGTATTAGCTATTCCCGATTAAATGCTTGCTGAAGTAATACTAGAGCCAAGTATGAAGCTGCAACCCTTATCGTTGATATTTATATAATATTCAGCATAAATTCTTAATATACTTTTTACTTATAGAAATAAGCTTAAAGGCCTAAAAAGCAACAAATAAAGTTTTCAAATCAAGATAACTTACTGTATGCCATTATTCTTCTCTGTTTCGTGCATATAAACACTGAACACTTCCAAGTAGCATGCTGACGTTCCTTCTTTGCGTAGCTTATAACGTGTTTACGCTCTTATTCTCCTCTGCAACGAACAATTTTTTTTCACGTGGTTTTTTGGTACGCTGATGCCAATGGAATTATTTTCGAGATGTGCTTTTGCCTCAGTTTCGGCACAGCGCGATGCCACTATTTTTGCTACTTGATCGAATAGCGAATAAGGGATCTAATAGCGATCTTGCTCGTCGATCAAGTAGTCGCTATTCGATCTAATAGTCGCTATTGGATCGCTTAGTTGCTATTCGATTCAGACCTTTTCCCGAACTGCTAGAGAAGACTTCACACACATGCATCAGTGCTTAGGCCTGTCTAGACATTGAATCAACTTACCGTGGCGATTGCAATAGCCCCTGCCATTTTCATTACATTTTGGTTGTCAAATTGAGCTTGTTCTCCACCTGTTAAAGGAAAATGAAAGTTTACAGCAACGGGGTAGGCCGTCAAGTCAAGCAGAAGGTATACTAGCTACTAGGTATTAAAAAGGTCTAGGCCTAGAGAAGGCCTTCCTATACCTACCTATACCTAGGCCTTCTCTGAAATCGGAAACGATAACTTATTTCAACTTAAATTAACACACCATTAAAAGCTTTAGATAACCATGATGAGTTCTTGGGGTTGATACTGACAGAGAACCATGTGTAAATCTTGAAGCTGAGAAACCGTCGTCATAAGAGATATCGTCTTCCTCTGGCCCAAGACAGCAAGATCAGTGGGTGAAGGTGAATATTGACTGAAATTTGATTCAGGAACCTCTGCCAGCTCGTCCATGAGGGTCCTATTTGACCTTTCAACTGTACTGGATTCGAGATCATAACATTGACTGATAGCTGCCCTTAGCATTGTCCCAGTATTCATGATGAAGAATGAAGATCCAAGCAAAAAGATAGTCGCTTTGCAGCCAGGGAAGTTGCAGGAATGTCATGTAAAGAAAGACACAACCTGCAGGGCGCGACTTCAACGACAACTGCTTATTACATTCGCATCCTTCAGCCAATCAGAAGCTGTAAAATTCGAGTGCACAGAATACAGGGGCCAGAAAGTTTTCTTGGGGAATGGCTTTCTATGCTGCTTTTCATCTGAACAAACAGTTTTTGTCAAGCTCTGTATTGACTTCATTTTAAACCCATCAACCATTGATTTCTCTGATAACAATTTTAGATTATTACAGCCAAGGTGACCATACCAAGCACGCCACAATTTCATTGAATCTTTATTGGCCCCAGATGATCCCATGAATGCAGAATTCATCCCGTCAGTATTGAGCTTGAAAATGACCTATTTTATATTCTTTATCATTTAGAATTGTTGTACAATCATCACCCTTAAAGTGTTTCAGCATTTCTACTTATCATTTTTGGCACATACAGAACATCTATCAGAAAAAGCTTGTGTTCCATATGCAAATATGGAATTATTATCAGCAACCTTGACTGGAATTGGTCTTTAAAATTCTGTGAAATTTATCATGTTCTGTTTGTCAAAAGTCATATGCTGAGATGCCCCAGAATCAATCCACCAGTCTTTGATCATTGAATGTTCAGTACCAATCGTAAGTGAAATTTCACCACTGTTTTTATCTTCTACATGGGCTTTCTCTACTTTAATGAAATTGGCTACTTCAGGTTTGGCTGCTTTCTTTTAATCAGATTTTTTATGTGTCCAAGAGTCCAAATTTTTGACAGTAAAACACTTTCATTTTGTTGTTTTTGAGAATTTCCTTTGTGTTTATCTGTCAACAAGGAGTCTTGTTGCTCAACTGTTATTTCACTTCCATTCTGTGATTGAATTA
Source organism: Chrysaora quinquecirrha (assembly GCA_014526335.1). NCBI lineage: Eukaryota > Metazoa > Cnidaria > Scyphozoa > Semaeostomeae > Pelagiidae > Chrysaora > Chrysaora quinquecirrha. The sequence continues at coordinate 210,897 of JACTAT010000083.1, read as the reverse complement.
ATCTATCCCTTACGTAATTCCATGTTAGCCTTTCTTGGGCAATTGTCTCAAGAGCAGTTATTCAATGACTGTACTCTTCCGATAGAGCACTTTTCAAAATAATCACCAAGTCCTTCTTTTGGATTGGATCTACCACCCCTTCGAGATGCTCTGCCAATGTTTTCAAATAATTAACATGATTTATCATGTTAGTCCATTTTTCCATTCTTGCATTATACAGCTTTCTGTGATAGAAAATTTTGCGTGTCAATGATTTCTTCTCAACGTGTTGGGCTAAACTTGACCATGCTTTGCTTTTTTTGCTGAACTAACATAAATTTGAGTTTCCGTCGACACAGACAGACAGATTGTAGCCAGCGCCAAATTTTCCTACTTTCGAAACTTTTGTTGATCTTGAACTGAAGCCTTGGCATTTAAGGTTTCGTCTCCAGTAACAATTCCCCACATATCTTTAGCTATTAAGCACACCTTCATTTGGAATTTAAGACACAATAAAACTTTTATATTTTTATATTATAACACTGGTGATCTTTATAAATCACCAAGTATTCTTGACCGAGTATCTTTACTCCTCGCAAATTCGAGATAAATAGCATGTGGGAATTTGATGACACAGGATCCTATTTAGGACATAGGACCAGGACCCATGAAGAGGACTGATGATCAGGATCCATTAGGAGGACTCAGGAGTAGTATATGTGATGTTCAAAGGTCGTTTTTAATAGGACAATATATATCCCCTATATACTAATTCAGTGATCGAATTTACGCGCAATTTTTATCCGAGTGAGTCCTCCGTTGCTGTGCAAGCCACCCCATTCGAACTGCTTTCTTTTGTTGCAGACCGAGGGATAGGCGTGCCATTGCCATCTAATTTTCCCCTTCTTCTCTCTCTTCTGGGGTAATTGGGGCTTCCTGTTTTTGACTTTCGTAACACGACATTTCGAACAATTTCACAATTGTCTTCACAGCATGGGTTTTCGTCCTAAGTCGTGGAGGCGAATTGGCGCCTTTGTTTTAAATCGCCAAGCCCTCTTAACAAAACTTACCCTGGGATTTTTTGTGGATTTACATATTCTGGGCATACCAGACGAATTACTTTTGAAATGATTCAAAACATTAAGAATTCATCAGCGAATTTTTGCTCTCAAAAACATCTTCCCCTCGCTTTCCTCGCTGTTTGCTGTTGTGCGTGCACGATCACTGACATGACTTCCGCAAAACATGTAATGACAGCAACTTCCGCCTTTTCACTTTGAATTAAATTTTAAATCAAATTCTGTTTAAATGTAGCATTATTCTTTTCAAGTTTCAACATAAATTTTAACAAATTAAATCCAAAGAATGTTGAATTTAAATACAAGTTGAATTTAAATACAATTTTTATAACTCTATGGGTAGTCACATAGAATTCCAGACTGAGTAACATGGATAATAACCAGACTGAGAAACATACTAACGAACAGGAATGACGACCATGAATAAAAACAAGACTAAAGAATATGCCACAGGAACAGAACTGAAGAACATAAGTAACAACAAGACTAAGAAACTGGACTGAGAAACAGGACTGAGGAACATGAATCAGAACAAGACTACGTAACAAGACGAAGGAACAGGACTGAAGACCATGAAAAGAAACAAGAAGGAGTAACATAGCACAGAAACAGAACTGAGGAACATTAATAAGAACAAGACTAGGGAAAAGGACGAATAAACAGGACTGAAGAATACGAGCAGTGACAAGGCTTAGGAACAGGACCCAGAAACAGGACTGGGGAACATTAATTAGAACAAGCCTAGGGAACAGGACGAAGGAAAACAGGGTTGAATACCATGAAAAGAAACAAGACGGAGTAACATGGCAAAGAAACAGGACAACAGGACTGAAGAACATGAGCAATAACAAGGTTAAGAAACAGGACTGATGACCATAGTAAAGAACAAGCTAAGGTAGGACAAAGGAGCATGACTGAACAGCAACAAGAAACACAAAACTAAGGAACATGTGCAGCAAATGGTCAAGTTTAAACTGCTTTATTCTTATGTTGCAAGCAACATTAAGATGCATTTTAAGTTGAGGATCGGATTGAAATTTATTTTGAAATTTAACCCTAATCCTACCAGGCTTTTTTTGATCTACCACAGCCGGTGGTCTCACTCGGGCAAGGGCTAGTGTCAATTATAAGCTGGGCATAGATTTAAACAAATATTAATCCATTTAGTTTTAGTTTTAAAAAATTTCAGAAGGTGGATGGCAGAATATCTAAAGAGATGACACCATCAGAGTTAATAGCCAATGTAGCTGATCACAATCATTTCTTTTTGGTATTGGTTCCTACCAACGAAGCTAAAGGAATATGGAAAGTGCTTTATAGAATTTTGCAAAGGTCATTTTAGATTATGGGGAAGCAAATATAATGCTACGTTACCTTAAGTTTGTGTGTAATGGGGAAGTTATATATCCATTACCTGGTGTGATTTTAATCTATACAGTAGCATTTATTGAGAAATTTAATTAATGTTGAATAGATGATTAATTGATTTTAATGTTCTAGGTTATATCAAAAATTAGATTAGTTGAAAACATAACTAAGATTATGAAGAGTTGTCCTCCAGAGAAGCAAGAAAATGCCAGCATAATAGCCGAAGCAATTATTAACAATCCTAAACACCCATCAGAAGTAGACAGCATGATAGATTAATGCATAAATAACTCTCGTTTTTCGATTTTTTCACGTCTCCAAAAGAAAAGAAGTTGCAAACCATAGAAAAGAGGCAAAATAAGTAAGTGAATTTAATATAAATGTTATTATGAACACTTTTGGTTATATGTTTCATTTATCTAATTATTATTTAACCAAAATTTCTCAGCACTATGAGACTTGAGATCAGTTTCAAAAAAACGACAAAAGATTCTAGCTTGAAGGACATGTTTCGGATTCATCATCCATCTTTAGCTCAATTAACGTTTACACTATGTGATTATTTATAACAAAATTAATTGGCAAATTTACAAAAAACAGTCACAATATTTGAAAATACAAAAGGTAACTTAAAATTTGAAAATCGAGAGTTTAAAAATACAATAGTAGCTAATGACAAGCTAAACAATGGTAAAAGACACATTATTTGTACAAGGCACATGACGAACAACACGAAAACAACACAGGGAGGAAAATTAAAAGTTCAAACCTAAATTGACATGAAACAATTGTTTATTTAAATCTGGCTTTTCCAAGAAAATACGGAGAGCTTCTTTTATCTTTAGTTGATAAAACTTTTCTGGAGAATCCAGAATACTGAAACAGTTCTAGTTTGAGAGACTACCACAAGATTCAGAACCCCGCAGATGCTTGTATATGTGAGAATTCAAATTCCTAGATATATGTTCACAAACTCGGTGACTTAAACTTTATCCAAATACTTGTTAACGACTGAATAAATTAATTTAGTAGGGAAAAGATTCTTTTCTAAAATATATTTAAGTTTCTTTAAGTCCTCATTGAAGCCTAACCAAGTATTATTTGTCTTATACATTTTGTCCACCAAGGTATGAATAAGACCAAATTTGTAGCAGAAATAACTGAAACCAAGCTACAATCCTCGCCCAAACCTGTTGACACAAATAGAAAATTTCAGGATTTTTGGAGAAAAAGCTGCTCACTTTCCTTTCAATGTTGCTTTTCTAGCATAACACCCCCTTCCCCCCCAAATTCAATGTTGGGAATTGAAAATTATGACTCCTGGCACTTTATAAACTGTAACAACATTGGATTGGGGGGAGGGGGGAGCTAGGAATGTCATCCATTTGTTGGCGTTCCAATTTTTTGTAACATGTGTCAAGAGTTTCGGCGAGGATTGTAGTTAGTTAACAAGCCCGTGTAGGTTTTCTAACGGTAAATAGATGTCCTGGAATCCTTGTTGTCAATAAAAACATTCAAAGTTTTTGGTAATTTTTTGCATTTCACATCTGCACTGATTGCTTGCTTGTTTCTTTCCAGAGTCTTGAACGCAAAAACAGTACAGTTTCAGATACTAGTGTGATTATCACAATAATGTGCATCATTTTGTCGGTTACGTACACAACATTGTTAAATTTGACATCAATTCCGCAAGGTTGGGGAAAGCTAGGTTCCAATTTTGGCCCATCAGCACTTGTGTCTTTTCCATTTCCCGCAAACACCATCAAACTTGTTGCGAATTAATGTCATAAGCATATACTCCACGACAAGTTTTGTAGCTTGTAAGGCATTACTTCATCCTTCTTGCTTGAGAAAATACTTGTTATCTCTCGAGATGCAAACAAACTTTGTCCATACCAGATGTCGATGCAATGTAAAGGCTTTCTGCTAGAGTCCAGATGCTTCTGACGTCCCTCAAGTAATCTTTAAAGCTGCATTATTTACAGAATGAATTGAGATAACCCGCATTCTTGATATTAATAAGAAACTTGTCAATATGCTGAATGACAAAAGATTGTTTGAGACTCTCTTTCGTTTTGAAAAAGTTTCTCTCAGCCCCTTTCCTGAGTTTTAATGACGCACAAGATTCTGCAGCTAAAAAATCTTGTACCTCTTTCAGGCTTGAAGGTGAGAATTATTTCTCTTATGACAAAATCCGTTTGATGAATTTGATGAAGTACAGTTTAGTTAGTACTTTGATGAATAATGCACAAAATTTGAAGTCACCATTTCATATCCCATTTCACCAAATAAGATTAGTTCCTTCCAAGACATCTCCTTAATATTCTGCTATTAAAAATATCATTATCACCTACAAATATTACATTGAAAGGCGAGAGGAAAATCATGCTTCAGCCGCTATCGCCAACATCGACCACAACACGTCTTCTACTTTGGCCACAGAGACTTTTCAGGGCACCAGCATATCAGTTTTTCAGCATCCTGAAGAGGACCTTGAGCCAGAAATATTCGTTGTTGATGAAGGGATAGAAGAAATGGATGTAAAATTACAGCTACCAGAGTATTATATGGCAATCGTTTCAACAAAAACTGAAAATTTTGAATATCCATTACAGTTGGTAAATTCAGAATTGAAGATCCTAATCGTACATCCACATTATTGCCACTGCTAGAAGAATCAATTAAATCCCATGCTATGGTGCATGATATGATGGACATAGTTATGTTGATTCTGCATCAACTGAGCCAGGAACAGCCTGCAGTTATAACAGTGGACCAATCCATTCATGCAGTAGCAAAAACAGTTCAATGGTCATATCCTGAATTATATGGAGAGGACAAATTATTGATGATGATGGGAGCATTGCGTATCAAAATGGCAACCCTTAATGACTTAGGAGATTGGCTTGAAGGAAGTGGTTGTGTTGAGGTCCTTATCAATAGATTTTCAGATACATTCTCCAGGTCGCACAGACTTGTCTTGCCAAGGCTAATCTGATACTATTGGCTGCTATTTTATCTGGGTGCAAATGAAAAGCAGCTGAGTGATATCTTGTCTTTCCAAGGCTAAACTGGTACTTATATGTGCTGGAATTGCGGTGTGCAAGTAAATCACACCTGCATCAAGGGTGTCATAGAAATCTCGCCCGCATCGCGGGCGTCAAGGTAAAAAGCTAGTCTGCTATTAATTGGGAAGACCTTTTAGACCAAAAAATGGTATATATACCTGTCTTAAAACCAATGAACAAATATAAGTCAATTGAAAAAAGTATAAGTTATATACAAATGTCTGTTTTTGTTTGGAAAATGAAAATATCTGCTGGCAGTGTTAAAGTTTTTAATGCCGGGTGCATTAGTTGATAAGCTCAAACACCACGTCAAGGAGCACCCTTTGTTTGAGTTTTCCATTTTTTCTGAACAGCTTCTGATGAATTTCTACTGTTCCCGAGAAAGGAAAGACATATTCCCATAGGCATGATCGGAGAATATGCAAAACCAAAACTCGTTGCCTGTATGAAGTACCATGGCATGCTCATGCAAGGGGGAGCTGCTGCAAGGTGATATTGCGGGATCTCACTGAAGTGTGAGATCTGGTCCCCCTTTGGCCATGTAGGTGGCCTGGGCCAGGTTAGTGCACTGCGACATACAATTGCAACATGTATGCGTTTGTTTTTGTGATCTCGCTGTGGCACAAATGTGTGCTGCTACTCACTGTGGCACAAATGTGTGCTGCTTGTGATGAGGTGGGAGATCACTTGGCACTGGTTTGGCGCTGGGATGAGCATGGCTGTAGTTGCTTAATTGATTAAGCGAGTACTTCATGATAGACGATGTTCTTTGTGATGTTGTCTTGTGATGTGAAAACCTTGAGGCCGTTGAATGACTGAGCTCTCGACATTGCAACATAGAGCTGCCCATGACTGAAAACTGGTTGGGGAAGGTAAACACCAACATGACTCAATGACTGGCCTTGTGCTTTGTTGATGGTGAGACAATATGCCAATCGGACTGGAAACTGCAGTCGCGCAATGTTGACTGGCAGAGTGTTGTCTTGTGAAGTCACAGTGACTTTTGGTATCATGACATATTGTCCTCTGTATTCTCTGGAAATGATTTTTGCACAAATGAGGTGATTTCTGAGGTCTTGAACAATGAGTCGTGTGCCATTGCAAAGTCCTTTCTTTGGATTGATGTTCCTCAGCAAAATGATGGTTGCTCCAAGCTAAAAAAAATTGAATAATAAACTTTATGAACCTGAGAATAAAAATCTGGAAGAAAATGAAAAAATGAATATACAGCAAAGTTTATGATTAATAAGTGTGAGCATACCTTCAATTCGAGGTTGTGTAATGGCATTCCACTTGGAGTCTGTGCATTGAGGAATTCTATTGGGTATGCTGCTGCTTCATTGGGGTCATCTGTAACCACCCTGTCTGTGCTCAGATATGTGCGGCTATCTGTGTCCAGCTGCTCGAGTACCAGAGAGTTGATCTGATGTGAGAACTCATTCTTTGGAGTAAGACAGCAACGTTCTGACATAGTTTCTGGGTCAACCATGAGATTTGGTTCACCTGGTTGTGTTGGTGGGTACACAGACTGAAGCATATCTTCAAGTGTTGGTACCACAATGTTATCAGGAAGAGTGACTTGATCTTGTTCATCATGTGGCTCTTCACCATTTCCAATTCGTAGCAACCAGTCTGCGAACTGCCGGTATGTGTTGTCCCGGACAGCTCTCATGTTGGTTACAAGTTGAAATTGGTGGAAATGTCTCCACAGATGTGATGTTTTCAGACACTCTTGAACAATTTGTTCTCTACCTGCTCTTAAAACTACAGGAAGTACCTGCCTGAAGTCACCTCCCAATAGTATGTACTTACCACCAAAAGGTGAATTTATTTGTGTTATATCTCTCAAGAGAATGTCAACAACATTTAATGCTTTCGCAGGGATCATGGATGCCTCATCCCATATGAAAACTGTGGTTTCTAAGAGCCTGCGGGCCCTTGCACTTTGGCGCTTTATATTGCAAGTAGATTGTGGCAATAAGGGAATAGGTATTTGGAAAGTTGAGTGTGCTGTAGCACCATTGATAAGTAGTGTGCTAGCTATGCCTGAGTAAGCTACACAAATAACTTTGATACCTAATGCCTGCAGATTGTGTACTATGGTGTTATACAGGAAAGTCTTACCTGTTCCTGCTGGTCCATCGACAAAGAAGCAATTTTGCTGCGAGTTGGTCTGTACTGCATCCATGACTGTGTCATAGATGTGGCCTTGCTCATTATTCAAATTCGCATGCATTTCTTGACCAAGTCGCTGCTCTTCTTCTATATCTATGTGATGGATATCATTTTGTGGTTGCACAAAATTTTCTGGCAGCTGTGGAAGATCTGCGAAGTCTGCATCTCTTATTGATTTCCCATGAACTCTCAGATTGGTATCAATGTCCCACAACAGAAGATGTAAATGCCTGTCTTCGAAAGTTATGGTAGGATCATTGAAATGCTGCTGATCTTGATGAATGTAATCCTCTGCCATGGCCTCCTTGAATTCATCTAAGAGTGCTCTGATATCTGATGGTGTTTGGAAGACGATCAGGGTAGCAAATAATTGCCTCATTTGATGAGGCATGTTCATAAGCTGTGCTTCTAGTAAGCAAGCTCTGTGCTCTCTGTCATCTTCAAGCAGTCCCATTGCTCTTGCTGCTTCTTTAAATGTGCCATGTGTTTGGCCCTCCAGAGTTCTAAGGCTCTCAAATGATTCTGCACCTCTACAGTGTAGCAGAAGTAACCTTAGTGCAAACCTTTCTTGCTGTGAAGGCTGAACTTGATATATACGACCAATTATTGATGTCGTAATACGTTGTCTTTGCTTCCATTTTTTTGTACTTTTGTCAAAAGTATAATGTTCTGGAATTTCATGGTAAAGGTACTGACGTGCCTGCTCATCTTCTTGATTTAGCTGAAACCATGCAGTGAGTGTTGTGTTGTTGTTGACATGAAGAACTCTATCCTCTCTCCCTCACGGAAATAGATGTTTTGCTGAAGGGGAAGGTGGATTGCAAGTCTTATGATAGTGTGACTTCTGTCATGTAACTTGAATTGCAAGATTCTGAAAACAGCTTGATGTGGTCCAACATACCTTGCATTAAGGTATTGCATGATTTCATCATGGTGGAGAGTGTTTTCTCTGATTTCCAGATGAGCACAATCATAACCTTTGTTGATATACTTGAAGATGTACTTCACACTTGCAATTGATGTGCATATTTCAACGTTGATGTGGCAGTTAAATTTCATCAAAAGCTGTTGATTGTGTGGTACAACCCAGGAATCATTCACTCTGTGATTACGTAGTTCTGCTGTGTGCTGCCCACGTCTTCTGTAGAGTGGGTAGCCATTGACATTGAAGTCAGTTTCCTGGTTGATCGCTTTTGGGAAATCTTTTTTGCACTTCCCATTAACCATACAAACACATGTTGGATTGAGTTCCCCACAAGGACCATGAATCATGTGCTTCTTGACCAGCTGATGTAGTTGTGGGTTCACTCGTGCATCCGGTATTTCAGCTGATACCAGTCTGTCCACATCTGCTGCTGTGCGAGGTTTGTCTTCCTCATGAAGAAATAGCAGAATGTGTGCATGTGGTAAACCACGTTTCTGGAACTCTATTGTATAGACATAAGCCTTGACACGGCCTAGCACATGTCGTTCCAGAAGATCTTTGAGTAGCTCTTTGAGTTTGAGTTCAAAAACTCGAGTAACTATGTCTGGTCTGTCATTTGGTTGTTGGTTGGGATAAATGTTTTCAATTACTTCAGGCCACCTAGGATTTGCTGTCATGGTGAGAAACACATCTGGTTTGCCATACTTTCTCACAATGGTCATTGCATCTTGGTAATTTTGGAACATGTATCGCTCACTACCTTTGAAGGATGATGGTAGGATGACTACACGGCCAACGTTTGCATTGTTTTCTGCTGCCCGTGTCTGAACATGATCCATGAGGCCTTGGTATGATTCTACTCGCAATTCTGCTTGATGTTGTCTGATGTATGAAAGCTCGTTACCCTCAATCTTTGTGTATGCATCCACTAAGTATTGTTGGAAAAGAAGACTGGCTCTGTGAATTGTGGAGAATTCTTCTCTGAATGCAAGTCTGTATGCATAGAATTCATTCAAACTCAGCCGGTTTCTTCTGTTACGAACTGGATGCTGCCGTTGTTGTTGGCGGTTTTGTATTTGGAGATCTGTGTGCCAGCCAAATTCTCCATGGAAGAACAGTAGAGGGTATGTCATTGGATCTGCATTTGGTGATGTTGCTTGTATATGTATAGTGTTGTTATCTGCAGTTGGATATATGACAATATCCCTGTCTGCTGGATTTGGGGGTGCTCCATCATCACCAACATAAACTGCAGCAACTTCTCTTGCTACGGGATCATCATAACGACGATCTTGGTGTGGACGTCTTGCCATTATCATGCGTACTGGAGGAACTTCTTGATTGTTTGCTGCAGCATTGTTCCTTTCTCTTTCAAGAATTTGGCCCATATTTCTGAACTGTGTTGCAAATGGGTTCACAGCTGTGAGCTCATCTTGAAGCATACGCAAGATTTCATATTGCAAATTGATATTCTCTGGATTTGCGATCCGCTCCATTAAGGCCTGATTAGAGTCCAGGATGTACAGTTGTGCATACTCTCGTCTTTGACCCTCTGGTGGGTCAGCTTGACTTGTCAAGTGGTATGCTTGGTCATGAATTGTTATGACTTTTGGTCCCCTACCAGGGTGACGATCAATTGGAGCATTCCAAGATGCCATTGCAAGCACAGAATTATATTTGCGGATGTTGTCTTTGAAATGGTTAGAATAAGGAGACAGGCCTTCATAAAGTTCTATGATGGCATGTGATGGCGGCTCTATTCTTGGAAGTGAAACCTTTCCAGCAAAACAGCATTTGTTGTATTTGTGTGAAGCGTTCTTTTCTTCTGGAAAGTATAGAGCAAGACAGTGTTGGCAAACATGATCCATTTTACCAAGAACATGTGGAGTTTGGAAATCCTGAGGCTGCTGAGGTTGGGCATCTTGGTTGTCTTCTTGCATTGGTTCAATGTCATGATTTTGCTGATGAATATCTTCCTGATCAGGCTGTTGATCATCTTGACCAAGCTGATGTTGCAAGTCTTGTAATTCCTGAACTGGATCTGCCATTGGAATTTGTTCATTGTCAGGTTCATTTGCATTCTGGTTCTGTCTATTGCGCTCAACAGCATTATATTGTCTCTGGCGCTGTCGCTCTCTGCGAGGTAATATTGTTGCTCGCCGTCTGCGTGGCATGATAGTAAAACAGGACTCTTGTCTTTTCTTTGAAAAATTGAAAAGAAATAAATTTGTAACTATTTTTTTTTGAATGATGCAAATTGTAACACATTGACATAACTATTGCTATCTTTATAACAAAATATTCAAATGGCGCTCCCCCAAAGTATAACATGGTAAGCATTGTCGCATATGAAAAAGTTGACGGTTAAATGGGAAGAAATTTCTTGTATGGACCTGTCTTGTTCCCTCCCTGGGTCTCTTTCCCACGTAGTTATTTATTTTTCTACGAAATTCGAAAGAGAAAACTTACCTCGTCTCTTATTATCCTTCCAAAGTATTTCGAAAGTATTTAAAAGGAACGAAAATAAACAGTATGGAAAATGCCAGTAAAAGGAACACTTTCCTGTAAACTTTCGCAAAAACAACACTTTTCAAAGGCCCTCTTTTGTGTATGAGAAGTTTTTTCAATAAGACATACGGTTCTTTTGTTCTTGGAATTTGTTTGCTCCATGAGCTTGAATTCAAAGTTTAAAAGGACACTCAAAGTTCAAAGGACTGGGCTCAAAGTTCAAAGGACTGGGTCAGAATCACAGCAGTTCAAAGTTCGAAAAAGAAATGAAACAATCAATTTATTGTCTTCAATTACCCATTGGCAATTGAAGCCATTTAACGACGCCCAAGGCGCAGTGCAAACGTTTTCAGTTGCACGATTCATTTGCAAAATAACAGGTTACAAAACGTTTCATAACTGTTACAATAAGAAATGAAACAATCAATTTATTGTCTTCAATTACCCATTGGCAATTGAAGCCATTTAACGACGCCCAAGGCGCAGCGCAAACGTTTTCAGTTGCACGATTCATTTGCAAAATAACAGGTTACAAAACGTTTCATAACTGTTACAATTTTGTTAAAACTTTGGGAGAATGGCGAAGGAAATCATGGTAACGTTAGAAAAAGACGGGAAAACAGAGTCAAAGGTATGCAGTATTTTATGTACTTCCAATACGTTGAATGTTCCTTGCTGTTACTGTACTGTCGTTTCTTGGCTATAACTGTCATTCGGTCATGAAGGTAGGCCTAATTGTTTTGTTTCATTTCAGAAAATTACATTCAAAAAGTTGGGGAAATTTAAAAGTACAGTGGCCATGTCACTAAAGATTAACAGGCAAACGAATTTTTGCTTTGTCGACAAAGAGGGGAATACAATTAGTAAACAAACTATATCGTAAGTTTCCAAGTTCTCATAATTTTAATATAATTTTAACTCCGTGAAATGTTGGAAACATGTTTTGCCGATTTGAAACCATATACCTTGTAATAAATTTTCCTTCATTTCGCTTTAGTCAACACGAACAGCTATTTATTAAAATAAAGAACAACAAAAGGAAGAAAAGAAACAAGTCAAAGTTAGAAAAGAAAGAAAATGAAGTTAAAAAAAAGGTGCCTGCTACCAAGCCTTTACAGGCTTTACTGGAGATGTTGAGGGAAATGGACAGTTGAAGGGACACTTAATTTTGTAGAAGTACGTCCTGTTTATATTAATGTAAATATCTTTCCATTATAATGTACTTTTGTATAATCTACTTTGTGTAATATACTTTTGTATAGCTACTTTAAAATTTTAAATCTTTTCTTGATGTTAGTATGAAAAAGATGTGACAATAATTATTTTGAAATTTGTATCCTGTGTACACTCGAGCTTTTATTTTCCATAGATTGTAAATATCGTACATCTGTACACCTACAGCGACACTCTGTTAATAAGCGCTTTTCGCTTCCCTTGCAAACAAAAGGATTTTCCAGAGAAATCTATGAAATCAATAGAAATCCGTGCAAACGGTTTACAACTACCACAACCACAACGAGAGGCATTTCACTCTTTAAAAAGTATCAGGGATTTAAATTAAACAAAAGGATTTTCATGAAGACAATAGGATTTCCAGCAAAGCTGAAGGAGATTACCAAGGAGTGAAACGTTTCCCATTCAAATGTATGCAAATTTTGCAGGAATGTTCATTTTCAAAAATCCACATAAAACCCTTGAAATTAGTTGCTTCATTCCATGCGCAGCACTGAAGTAATAACGCAAAGCTACTTGTGATAAAAGATGCAAAAAAAATTTCTGTCAGCATGCACAATGATAAAAACTTTTCTCCTGAAAACAACAGATTCGCAAAAATGCATCAATGTAATATCGATTATTTGAAATAATTAATAAGTAAGAAACTACACACACGATTTATCCATTAAAGATAGATATGAAACACACGATTTGTCCATTAAAGATAAGTAGAAATCGAACACACTTTCTACATTTAACTACTGTTAATGGTTAAAAAAAGATAAGTTCTATACAAACTCCAAACATCTCTTTCTGCTTCTGGTTTTACCAATTAACTCTTTCGATGGTGTTTCGTCGTCTTTCCTTTCGTTTACTTTTCCATCATCATTATTTTCCTGCTTCTCCACCTGTTCTTTACATGCCACTTTTTGCTTGTCTTCATTTTCTTCGCCAACAATTTTAGAAATATCTGCTTCACCTTTCATCTCTTCTTGGAATTCTGTTTTATGCCCCTGTTGTTTTTCTTTTTCCTTTCCAACAACTCCACCTCCAATTTCTCCAAAATCTACGTCGTCGTAAGTTTTCCAAATCTCATCGTTTCTCTTCTTTTCCTCCTCCAAAACCTTTAATCTTTTCTCCATTTCGTTCACATCCGTCTCGATCTCTTTCAGCAATGCTCCAATAGTAAATTCGCTTTTTTAAAATTTTGCCTTGTGCATTCTTATGCCCGTCTCCCACCTTTCGTTGGCGACTTCGTGTTTCCCTATACTGCCATAATACATGGCATTCTCGACGTACATCTGCAACCCGATGTAGTTATCTCTAACTGCATCCTGTGCTGCATTGACTTTGAGCTTAAGTTCCCTAATTTTATGCGCCATCTTTAAATTTTAGTTATGAGTTTCAATGTTCCGAACAACTCTGTGGCACAGTAGTGTTTGTTGCATATTTAATGTTGTTCAATAAAAAATACTGGAAACAATTACCTTCCTAATGAAGCCCTTATGATTTAAGACATAATAAACAGTGGGATTTATTCTTCAAAAAAATCACACTAATGTGTTAATGAGTGTTAATGGGGAGGAAAAAGTGTTGTCAAAATTTCAATTGCTATTATGTTATCCCTATTAGCCTTTAATCCGATTACGATGTGTGATTTCTCCCACAGTCAACATGTGTACTGTACACAATCCCTACATTCCCCGGGAAAGGGGGAGGGAGGATACCATTAGGATCCGACTGGAGGGTGTGTACTGTTCTGAGGGGGGCTTTGGGATTTCACGGGTTGCGGGTTTGGCCGATTTTGCCCTCGGGTTTTCGGGTTTTACCAAAAAATCGTGCGGGTTTTCGGGTCGAGTATATTTAACGGGCAACTGGTTTTGCCATTTTTCTAGCTCGGGTTTCGGGTATTGTTGCAAAAATGTGCGGGTTTTCAGGTTTTAAACCTCACAAAGGATATCGATGTGTAAAATTCTTAAAACAGTGGTTAAACCTAAGGTCATCCGGGTTTTCGGGTTTGTCCCGATTTTCCTCCGGGTTTTCGGGCTTTGATACCCCCCAAAGCCCCCCTCTGTACTCAATCCATACCTTCCCCGGAAAAGGGGAGGGGATTCCATGAGCAGCCGACAGAGGGTCTGTCGGTTTGAAGGAATTAGCTATTTTATACAGCATTGTTTCAATCATAGAAATTCACGTAAACAAAAAAACTTCTGCAGGACAAAAGAATCACTGTGCGTATAGTGAAAGGAACATAATAGATGGCCGCCATGAAAATCAAAACTTTTTTGAGCTGAGAGAAAATGGAAATTTTAACCAACTTATAGGTTTCAAAACGCTTAGCAAAATCTTTAAACAGTGTCCGGCCAGAAACGGGATCGATTAAAGAAAGAAGCGCATCTCCAGGTGGCCCAGGGAAAAAGCCTTTCTTGTTCAATCGAACAAAGGGGCATAACAATGGGGCAAGCTAATTTGCATTTAAGCATATTAGTAATATAGGACATTAAATGTTTACTCTTGACCACGTCCATCATGCAAGATGGCTGCCTGTCTTTATTAATGATTTGAAGTTGTTGCCTGTGACAGGAGCTTTTTGAACCCTGCTGCCATGTCTGCTTTAAATATTGTTTTCAGTAAACTAGAGAAGTTCACCGGTAACAGGAACATCAACCTCAATCAGTGGCTTAAAAGTTTTGAGTGTTGTTGTGTCATCGCGGACAAACAAGATGACCGTGTTCGCAGTCAGATTTTAATGCTTTGTGTTGCGCCAAAGCCTGCCTGGATCAAGGATTCCAAACAAGAACCTAAGAAATTTAGCGCCCTAAAAGAACAGTTACAAGCTATCTTCGACTGACCTTCAGATCGTGAAGCAAAAATGGTGGATGTTGAGCAACCCATTCAAAACATGGACGAAAGCGAAGAGGAGTTTATGACAAGCTTCATACAAACATTTTGTGCTGCCAATCCATCTGCCGAGAACGAAGAAATAAACCGTGCAGTTAAAAGAAAATTGTTACAAGGGATCCCCGTGAATTTGTGACGAAACCTTTTCATTTTCTGCAAAAATCCTAACGATCTAACAGTAAGTCCACAAGATCTTCTAAAGGCCAGTCGAGATGCCATTGTCCACCTGTCAGCATCCACATCCGGTCCATTCGACGAAAAATATCCCTCCAAAGTCCTTGCTGCCAGCCCCACTACCCGCCCGCTAGCCTCTTCAGCCCCCCTTGCCGATACTACCCTCGACACAATCATGTTGCTGTCATCGAAATTCGATGAGCAAGCCAAAAATCATACAAAAGAAGCTGGAAGCACAACAAGACGAAGTAAATGCTTTGAGAAGCCAATTTTCGGTTCCGCTGTCATCACCAACACAGCAATACCAACAGTTCCAGCCGAGAGGAAGACAACAACGCCCACGTTACATGCAGAAATCCCGCAGGCTGTTTCAATACGCTGCTACACAATTCCAGCCAGATGGATTTCACATGAACCAATCTTCTGATGTCAACATCCGTTGCCATTTCTGTCACGGCGTCAATCATTTCAAACGGGACTGCCTCGCTTTTAAACAACAACAACAACCACATTTTGATACATCCAATCAGCAGTCGGAAAACTTCTGGGGCTCTCTGTAGAGGGTCATACCGACAGAGCCCAACATCCAACGACCCCCCAGATAATGAAAACTTTGGTGAAGAACACCACCCTGCTCCCCTTCTTTGGCTATCTGGAAAATTAAATGGACAACCTCTTCACATGTTATTGGACTCTGGAGCCACCATTTGCTGTCTTGCCCTGCACTGTTTTACTTCTAGTCCGAACCTACGAAATCTTCTTGTTAAACCATATTTTGGTCCTAGCATAATGAGTGCTAATGGCAAGCTACTTAAACCGTATGGACATGTTAACCTACCTTTAACTGTTGGTGATCCTGCAATCTGTTACACTGTTGAATTTGTTATTATTCATGATTTGCCATACTCTTGCATTATTGGTTTGAGTTTTCTTAACCGACTCCAAAAATGGGGTATCGACAACACCAACCACACCATTTTCCTTAACTAATCTGTTGTTCAAGTGTCCAGTGACATTCCCCACCAGGAAACTTTATTCCTCACAACTAGTCAGAAGGTCACTATCCCTCCTGGGCAGTCCTTAAAAGTCTGTAATCGCCCGTGGCTCAGCATTGAATTCATTTCAACCTGTGACAGACCTACCATCTCTGATTGACGGTCACAAGCCTATAGAGAAACGTCTCAAAATCAGTGTTCTTCCAACTATCCAACATATTTCCCACCAACATTCCAAGGCCTTACTCACTATCAGCAACCACTCAACTACTCCAAAAACCATGGGAAAGGTACTAAATTAGCAAGTGGGACATGTGCCTTTGAAGAAATTACCTGCGAATCTCTGGACAATGTTAATTTTGTTACCCCATCCCTTTCCAAACAATCACCCAAGAGCTGTATCGATGTTTTGACCTCAACAATGCAACATCTCTCTCCACTGCAGCGACAGCAAGCCACACAACTCTTAACAGAATTTCAAGATGTCTTTTCTTTATCAAATTCTAAGATAGGACGAGCAAACGTTACCCAGTTTGCTGTCCAACTAGAACATTCCACGCCTATCTCCACCCCCTACATCGGGTCCCTCTCCACCAGCAGCCTATTGTAAAAGAACTTCTCAAACAATATCAAGAATTGGGTTTAATTGAACATTGTTAGTACAAAAGAAAAATGTAGCCAATAGTGCCCATGTAACAGATAGATTCCGTCTTGTCGTCGACTACCGCTTTCTCAACAAAGCCCTTGCAGATTCAGGGTGGCCTGCACCCTCCCTTCAGCAATGCCTCGATTCTGTCGCTGGCTCCAAGTTTGTTAGTTCCATGGATTTTGACAGTGGATACCACCAGATTCCGTGCAATGAAAGTTGCAAACCATTACTTGCTTTCTCACCTGGCTACGGTTTGGGCCAATGGACATAGACAGTGATGCCTCAAGGTATAAAACCAGCCTCTAATCATTTCCAGAAAACCATGGAACAAACATTTTCAGATCTTTCTGACTGTATTTTACCCCCGTTCTTTGATGATGTAGTAATAAAGGGAACTGACTTTGATGCTCATCTACTCAATGTCTGCAAACTACTTACACGAATACGGAATGCTGGTCTTACTCTTAACGCTTTGAAGTGTTATTTTTTTTCAAACGACATTGCCTTATCTTGGACATGTTATTGATGACGGTCATATTCGCTTGGACCCCACTCGTGTTCAATCTATTCTTGATCTTCCAGCCCCCACGACTGTTTGTAAATTGAAAGAATTCCATGGGATGGCTCAATTTTGTGACCACTTTCTCCCACACTACTCTGAAATAGCATCTCCACTTCATCACCTTACTGAAGCTGAAGTTCCTTTTCGTAGGACTAACGAGTGTGAAATAGCCTTAAACAATATAAAGCATTTACTCACCAATGTTCCACTTGTCTGTGCTCAAGACAGTTGAGATTTTTTCATTTTAGAAACCGATGCTTCTGACAAGGGAGAAGGTGTTGCCTGGAAGCAAGTAGCTACACCGATAGCAACGAATACATCATTGCCTACGCAAGTCGTAAATTTAACTCCACTGAAGCAAAATGGAACATTGTTGAAAAAGAAGCCCATGCCATCATATTCGCCACTCAGAAGTTTTGGCATTATCTTTTTGGAAAGCCATTCTTGTTGCGCACGGACAACCGCATCAACACTTATCTTCAAAGCAGACGGTCACCGAAAAGTCGGAAACTTCTCAACTGGGCTCTTGAACTATCTGAATTCGACTATGAAATTGAACACATTCCATCAAAGAACAACACGATTAGCGATTGTCTCAGCTGCTTGTATACGGTCAATTCTATTGCCATGAATTTACAACCGGAATTCAACATCGCTGACCTCATCGCCCATCAGACTCAAGATCCTTCAATCTGTGAAGCGAAATCGTATCTGTTGTCCAAAGAACAGTTTCACAAGACTTGGAAATCTATAACATTACCGTAAACATCTTACTACATCTGCTGAGGGTATTTTGCTATGGAAATCGCTTCCAGTCACCCCAGAGCAATTATGTTCAACAATTCGCACCTGCCATGATCATGCTTCCTCTCGCCACTTTGGCATAGATCGCACCTGGACACGACTCTCCAGTACCTATTTTTGGCCTAAGACACGTGATGACGTCACTAATTGGGTCAAAAGTTGTCCCAACTGCCTATCCTTCAACCCTCCTCCACACAGGTATAACAAAGCACCTCTACAGCCTATTGAGTCATCTGAACGCTTCCAACTTGTATGCTACGATCTCGCCGGACCTTTTTTTTAGATATACGTGCTTCTTCTATCGCAATTGCCATTTATGATCAGTGGATTTGCTGCTAGGGAATAATGCAACGTTTGCATAGCGTTGGTGCCCCGAATGTGGATGGCTGTATAATGCATGAAGTCTGCAATATACTAGGCATTGGCAAATCCAAATCGTCTCGTCTTCATTCCCAAGGAGATGGCCTGTCTGAAGCTATGGTTAAGCAAAATCGTGTATTCAAAAGCAAGTTGATACACATGGTCGTAGCTGGGATCAACACTTGCAATCCTCAGCTTTCGCTATTTGCACCAGTGTGAACACAAGTACCAGTTTCACTCCTGTTGTTTGGTACCAAACTTACAACACCAGTCCATTTATTAACAACACCCTCAACTCGCCCTATACCTTCATCACTGCCGCATCATATCAAACAGGCACAGAATTTCGCCAACGATTTGGGTGAACGTATGAAGCAAACCATCACTCAAGTACAGGCTTCTCTCTCAGCTAGTCGAAACAAAATGAAGAATGAATATGATCAACATGTCAAGGAACACCATTACCAAGTTGATGATAGGGTAATGTTGTGGCACCCTGATAAGAAGAAAGGGATATCATGCTGTTGGCAGCCAAACTGGTCTGGTCCTTGGACTATAACTAAATTGATTGGGGACGTGAATTGCCAACTCAAAAATTCACAAAGCAATGTCACTCCTGTTGTCCACGTAAATCAATTAAAGTATATCGCACCACGATTCGATCACTTAATAGCTGAGCCTATAACAGTCAAACCAACAACACCACTACAAAGTAACGCAACTGACCTCTTTGACACTCTCATTACTGATCAAAACCCGAATATCGAACAAAATGCCCACAACAACAATCTGAACAAGGAGGAAAACGGAGAAGCAGCACAAAATAGAATCGCTGGCAGGAATGAACATGAAAGAGGTGCACATGTAAATGAAAACACTCCCATTATGACAAGAGGATGGTGTAATGTAAACGACAACAATATTATTCGAGCAAGGACAAGATCATCCGTAACATAGTCTTATTATTGACAAGAGGGGGGATAATGTTATCCCTGGAAAATATATACATAAATTAGCATAAATTATCTTATATTACATAATCTAGACCTCATACTTTGTATCGCTCTCTGATATTTTATTATAGTATGGTGAGCATATGTTGTTTATTATTGTGTCCTTTGACTTGATTATATCGTGATAACACAGTCCCGAGATGGAGACTTGAACAATTTCTTTACCCATGAAAATCACTCATATCCTCCTGCTCTTTCTAAAGAGGGCAATAATGCGTTGAGTACGGCAAGTTGAGAAAAATCCTTGTAATCTCTGGAATCATTTGGATCTACCTATCTTTCAGTAGTACAAATGACAGCTCCACGAGGAATCACGATGTTTGGCAAGTATACTTCAGATGTATTCACAAAGGCAATTTACAAGAGTTTTCAGCAGCAAGAGTTGTGCCAAATTGATGTTGTTTTTGACCTATACCTTAAAGATAGCCTAAAGTCGGAAAACGCAAGAAAGAAGAGGTTCAGGTATGAGGGTTTCAGTCAGAGAGACAACTCCAATATTGGGAAAGTGGCAGCTGTTCTTCGTGATGATGATAAAAAGATGAATCTTCTTGGTTTATCTCCTGACAAGCTTGTTTCACTTTGCCAACCAAATTGAATTATCCTTGCTACATCTTCTGATAGAGCATTGTGCAGCGCAGACATCGATTTAACTCATGTATCACCGTGTAATCATGGGGAAGTGGACACTTAGGTCTTCGCCCATGTGAAGCACGCAGCAGACTCTGGCCCTTGAAAAATCGTTGTGAAAACAGTGGATACAGATGTTGTCATACTTGCCATTTCCTTGTTCCCGCTTTGCACATAGAAGAGCTGTGGGTGGAATTCGGCATTGGTAAGCACCAGCGTTGGCTTCCGATTCATGAGTATGCCACCAACCTGGGTGAATCAATTTGCAAAGAATTACGTTTCTGGTTTGCTTTTACTGGATGTGATATAGTGTCAAGCTTTGCTGGCAGAGGAAAAAGATTTCATGGACAGTATGGAGATCACATCCAGAAATAAAGAAAACCTTCGAAAGGTATTGACTTGTTTTTTTTTATTTGGGTAAGAGGTGTAAGAATATCATTTTGTAAAACTGTCAAAACGATCTTGTTGGAAGGATCTGTATGCAAGTAAAATAACAAACTGATTATGTTTGATACATGCAGGTAGTTTTATATGCTAGCAGTGTATCCATTCAAGAAATATGAAATGAAAACGTTGCAAAAAGATTCCTATTTTTATATTTAGGATACCTTTCTGGCTTCACCATTTTATGCTCTCCATCTCAGCAAAAATCAGATGAAGGTTTAAATGCTATTGACAGGTACACAATCTTACTCTATGATCGTACAAGTACACTTGAAGATGTAAATGAATGCCAAAGAGTTTTATTTGCAAAAAGGCCTTTCAAGTGAGAATCTGCCGCCAATTCAAGATGTGCTAAAACAGCATTTAAAATGACCAATATACCAAGAAGGGTAAGCTTTTGGATTATATTTGTTCATTATACATCTTTCTCCGTAAAATGACATACAAATTCTGATAAAATATCTTTCCCCTTTAGGATGTTTGCTGATGGGCACATTGACTTTGTTAGCAAGCAAGCAATCAAGCAACTTTTATTTATTAAAGCAGTCTATGTAAATGACAGCTATATAGCGTATGTGAGCCTATAGAAATTGATTGATGTTTCTGTTTCTTCAATATTTTTACTAATGTTTTGCTTTAAGATACATTTGGTGGCAAATTCCAAGTTCTTCGTTTTGAAGTTTGGGGTTGGAGGAGAACTGATAAAATCAAGCCCTCCTGGATAACCATACCAGAAGCAAAAAAAGTGTTGCTCAAGCTTATCAAATGTAGTTGCAAGAGAGGTTGCATTGGGAGGTGCAAATGTCGTCAATATCAGCTTGACTGCACAGAGCTCTGCCAGAGCAGTGGACAATGCAGCAATGACTGAATAACAGCACCTTTCGCAATGATTTTAACCTATACTCGTTAACATTTAAATAGAAACAGAAAAAATTTCTGGTAAGATAGAATTATTTTGATGGTAAATGCGAGTAAATGCCGCTTTAAAGAGACTGAGTTTCATGGCTGTATCCTCACAGTATGGCTATATCTGCAGAGGAGTTATGATAAATACTCCTTTGAGGGTGTGGGACCAGGCTAAATACCCCTAATAAGGAATTTGACCGATTATCCCAGTTTAAAATTACCATTAACCCTCTCATGCCCAGGGTCCCAGTAGGTCCCAGGGGTAAAAAATTAGTCGAAAAAATCAAAGATGCCAAAATAGGTTGAAAATCACATCAGGGGGTACGTTTTGGGTGCTCTACTGATGCGACTGCTCACAAGCTGATTCAGCGGAAAGATGTCTACATGAAGGACAAGTCTCACAAGCTATTTCCAGCTGCGCAACGCTTGCATCTTCTTCTCAGTGGTCAATCTCATGATATTTTTGCCGTTGATATTTTTTATCCACAATTCTGTTACGTTTGCTTTGCTCTTAAACCTGTTTCTCAAGAAGAAGAAGAAAATGCAATAAGCCCTTTTCACATTCGTTTCTGAAAACGAGGCCCGAAATCGAGAACAAAGCTAACACTGTAAGAAATGAGCAGTCAGCAACAAGCAAAGAATCGAAAAGGTGTGATCAGTCGAGATTAGTCATTTGTTGCTCTAAGTTTAATCTTTTTCTGAATATATTGATTCTAAGATGGCTGAAAATAGTGCCGAAATAAGTTCTAAACCTCAAATGAAGAAGAAATCGTCTTTAGGAAAACAATGTGCAGCGTTTGGATGCTTCAATTTTCAGTATAAAAAAGATGGTTCGCCGACGGGCCTACACTTTTTCACATTCGCCCAAAAGAATCCAAGAAAGAATCAATGGTGTAATCTGATTAAAAGACGCGATGGTTTTGATGGCTTTAAGGTGACTCCTCATACCGTTTTGTGTGAAGAGCATTTTAAGGCCACAGATATAAAGAAAAATCCACTGCGCTGGAAGTTGATGGCTGATGCGGCTCCATCACTGAAGCTATATGTAAACCCAAAGGCCACCACGACCACCACCACACAGATGATGCATAAAGTGCCTAAAGATCGTTCTGCAGTTTTTGAACCACAACCTTGCTCTTCAACTGCATCAGATAATTGCTTTAAAGAAGATTTTGGCTTGTCTGATGCTACTGGAGGAATTTCATCAATTAATTCTCAGACATGTCACACCCAGACTTGTTTTTCTTTTGTCAAGACGCCAGTTTACCTGGATGATGATGATGATATGCAAATGGAAGGCTCTAATCTCATGACAGATCACTGCTACGCACCTCCTCCATCTTCCAATGAGTCAAAAGAGTATGTACATCTACAACAGAGAATTGACGAGCTGTCTCAAGAGGTCTCTGAATTGAATGCTAAGTTATCCCATGCTAAAAAGTCACTCTTCTCCATTGACAAGCTGAAAAATAATGACGGAGTTGTCAAGTTTTATACAGGGTTTTCCAACTTCTCTTCTCTTGAAGCTGTTTTCGATTATTTGACACCAAAGTTGGATAGCTTGTCTTATTGGCGTGGATCTAAATCACACAATAAATCTAAAGATAAACCAGACAGGCCTGAATCAAATAAAAAATCTGGCCCCAAACGCAAGTTGTCTCATTTCGAAGAGTTTTTTTTGGTTCTCATGCGTCTTAAAGTTGGCCTCTTTGTAAATGATCTTGCAGACAGGTTTGGTATATCCAATGGTCATGTCTCAAAGATTTTTACAACTTGGATCAACTTCTTGTACCATGAATTGCCTCTTCTCTTCCCATTCCCATCACAAGAACACACCAGAAAGTTAATGCCCAAAGAATTTAAGATGTACCCATCAACAAGAGTCATTATCGATTGCACTGAGATCTTCACTGAAGTTCCTTCATCTATCAAAGCACAATCACAAACTTGGTCCGACTACAAGCACCACAACACATGGAAAACCCTTGTTGGAATTTCTCCTACTGGTGCATTCACTTTTGTTTCAAAACTATGGTCTGGGCGTGTGTCAGATAAAGAAATTACCAAAAAATCTGGGCTCATCCCCCTTCTTGAACCAGGTGACAATGTCATGGCAGACCGTGGTTTTGATGTTGCTGATATACTCCCAGCTGGTGTCACATTGAATATTCCACCCTTCAAAGGCAACCGTGCTCAGCTTACACCAGAAGAGAATGAAGAAACAGCCCGTATAGCTGCAGTACGCATTCATGTTGAAAGAGCCATTGGTAGAGTAAAGAATTATCACATTCTAGAAGAACATGAAAAAAAGCATCCAGGATCGCTTGTTGAACAGTTTCAAAATCGAAAAAGGAAAAGTGAAGCGGTACAACAATACAAAGAGAGACATGCAAAACAAGTCACATTGTTTCCATCAGGTAAATAAAATTTCTTATTTTTGCTTTGCTTCCAACAATTGAATGGTGCTCTGTAAGAGGATTTGATCATGCAAATCTAATGCTAAAAATGATGCATGTTTTTACAGCTGAAGAACAAGAAGTTATGTTAAAGAGAGCGAACAAGAGAAGAGCAGATTTGCTGCCTGTAGCAAGAAGACGACCTCTATGCAAAAAGTGTGGCAATCCAAGAAAAGGTCATCCAAAGAATTCATGTCCCTAAAATCATTTTGCTCAAATCAATTTTAATCCATATTTTTGTTATTGCTTCTATTGTATTAGATTATCTAGTCCTTGTTGAGAAATGTATTACTTACCTTATAATCAGGCATGAATAATTAAGATCCTACAAAATTAACTACCCTAGTTATATATTACTTATATATTAGTCAAAGTAATTCAGAAGGAACGCATTGTATATAACACCATTACCCCGAAAAGAAAAAGCAGTGTAAGACTTAAGATTTTCATACTTCCATTAGGTTCTCCTTTCTGCATCTTTATAGCCCTGAGCAGCAGCACTTTGATATCTTCCACGGATGTTGTGATAGATACAAGCTGGGAGAGGACGGGAGTTATCCCATCCCATGTATCCAAATAGCCATCTTGCCAACCAACGATATGCAACTGCCCGCAAATATCTGAACAAAAGACTTTTTGTTAGAATATTTCAATTTTAAAAACCGTTTGCAAATTAAATGCTTAAAATTTAAATCACTAATTAAAAAATGGTCATAACATTGTTGGTATATTTACGTACTCACTCATCCCTGTCTTTCGATGATATTTTCTCCCTTGTCTGTCTTTTAACAAGGGGCCAACATTCTGAAGCACAGTTCTATTTGACATAGCATTGAAATCATCATGTTCTGTAATACATGATATGTGCTCAATGCTACCATCAAATTCAAGTTTGCCCTGTGCTTCGCTGACCTCGCTGCAACATCGATATTCCAGGGCCCCAACAAGATGTTCAACACTGCACCTTCCGCATCTACACCTGATATTGAAGAGAAAGATGCAGACAATTCACTGTTTATTTCAACTCATGCATACACAACACATGACAGATCTCGGTTGAGCATTCATATAAAGATTTCATTTCACTTTAAAATACACTTACCAGGAGCCGACTTCCACGTCCCCTTTGTATCTCTCTCTTAGTACTGCAGGAGTTAGGCCATCGTGGTTGCGGTCCCCAATATTATCTTCGCTACTTGAGTCACTATCTGCTACAGGCTCGAACTGGTATGGCCTGACTGGACCACCATAAACTGCAACCGCTCCCTCCTCTTCCTCTGCCGATATTTCTGACAGTGACGAGCTTTCTTCTTCCAAATCAGACATGATTAAACAAGTTCCAACCTTCCAACAGTCAACAGACTAACGATTGAGGGAATTTCTTCTTGCTTGTCCATAACTTTACGTCACAGCCAATAGCTCGTTCCCAAGCCCCTTTCTTAATTCTTATTCAAAAAATCTGGCAGTTTTGGTACGTTGCAGCGCTTTTTTGCAGGCTTTCTCGTTAGATAAAAAATAACAAAATTATTTTTCTGGGTTTTTTTTATTGCAGAAAACGATTAAGCGAAAAAAAAATTGGTTTCATTTCCTCTTTAACGCCTGGAAAGAAGGATTATGTAAGTGTTTCAAGAGGTGTGCATCAGCAAAAGAGGTTATTGTTACTAAACCTTAATGAATTATATGCAGCATTTAAAAGCAAGTTTCCAGATGAGAAAATTGGACTTTCGAAATTTTGCATGCTAAGACCAAAATGGTGTGTACCCCCAAATTGCGGTTAATTTTTCTAACCATTTCTGCTGTTACATTGGCCACTGGCATGCAGAGGGTGTCTTTGACAACGTTTTGGTGTCATTTTTGGAATCTACACTACAAACTACCCCATATTGGACACTTTTTAAGCAGAATTAAGAACCAGGAATTAGAAACAACACCAATTTCCAAAGGCCAATGCTGCGAAAAAAGGGCGTTGCCTTTTGATATTTTTGGGCGTGGTCATTGATTGCAACATCGATATTCCAGGGCCCCAACAAGATGTTCAACACTGCACCTTCCGCATCTACACCTGATATTGAAGAGAAAGATGCAGACAATTCACTGTTTATTTCAACTCATGCATACACAACACATGACAGATCTCGGTTGAGCATTCATATAAAGATTTCATTTCACTTTAAAATACACTTACCAGGAGCCGACTTCCACGTCCCCTTTGTATCTCTCTCTTAGTACTGCAGGAGTTAGGCCATCGTGGTTGCGGTCCCCAATATCATCTTCGCTACTTGAGTCACTATCTTCTACAGGCTCGAACTGGTATGGCCTGACTGGACCACCATAAACTGCAACCGCTCCCTCCTCTTCCTCTGCCGATATTTCTGACAGTGACGAGCTTTCTTCTTCCAAATCAGACATGATTAAACAAGTTCCAACCTTCCAACAGTCAACAGACTAACGATTGAGGGAATTTCTTCTTGCTTGTCCATAACTTTACGTCACAGCCAATAGCTCGTTCCCAAGCCCCTTTCTTAATTCTTATTAAAAAAATCTGGCAGTTTTGGTACGTTTCAGCGCTTTTTTTGCAGGCTTTCTCGTTAGATAAAAATAACAAAATTATTTTTCTGGGTATTTTTTATTGCAGAAAACGATTAAGCGAAAAAAAAATTGGTTTCATTTCCTCTTTAACGCCTGGAAAGAAGGATTATGTAAGTGTTTCAAGAGGTGTGCATCAGCAAAAGAGGTTATTGTTACTAAACCTTAATGAATTATATGCAGCATTTAAAAGCAAGTTTCCAGATGAGAAAATTGGACTTTCGAAATTTTGCATGCTAAGACCAAAATGGTGTGTTACGGTTGGATCTTCAGGAACTCATTCTGTCTGTGTTTGTTCGATACACCAAAGCGTGAAATTACTGCTTAAGGCAGTCGATTTAGAAAAGTCCTACCATGACCTGATCGAAATGATTGTATGTGACAGGAATAATAGAGATTGTATGATGCATCGCTGTCCTAATTGCCCTGGACCAAGGCCCTTGAAAGAATTTTTAATTAGAAAGCGAAAACTGAATTTAGAAAATGAAGTTGATGGTGTAGATACTATGTCAGAAGAAGTTAACCCTGAGACAGTAGAATATTACATAACGTTAAATCAGTGGTGCAGTACAGACAGGACGGAAATTATAAAACAAACAGCAACGGTTGATGAATTTATAGACATTTTAGTTGAAAAACTTAACAAAATAACCACACATTCTTTTATAGCTAAAGGCCAAGCTCAATATTTAAAGCAAAGAAAATTAAATCTTCTTGATGACGAAGCAATTGTCATGCTTGATTTTGCCGAAAATTATCAATTTTTATACAAGATGAAATCCAAGGTTTCCATTGGAATAAGTCCCAATGCACTCTTCATCCTGTAGTGATTTACACCAAGAAAGATGGCGATTTGAATTCCAAATCCTTGTGTTTTATATCCCATGATCTTGAACATGACGTTGATCTTGTACATTGTGTAATCAAAGAAACAGTGAACTATCTAAAGGACAATAACTCAAATTTGCAATTCATTTACTACTTTTCAGATGGTTGTGCTGCACAGTATAAAAACTGTAAAAATTTCTTAAACATTTGTCATCATGTCTCGGACTTCAACATCAACTGTCAATGGTCTTTTTTTTGCAACAAGTCATGGTAAGTCCGCTTGCGATGGTGTTGGAGGAACGGTTAAAAGATCAGCTTGCCGGGCAAGTTTGCAAAGGCCATCTGATGATCAGATCCTTACTGCTGAAAAACCCTTTCATTTCTGCAATAGTGAAATAAAAGGAATTCTATTTCTATTTATTGAAAAAGGTGCTGTGGAGTTAGAGCGACAAGTTATGAAGGGAAGATATGAGATTGCCAAAACCGTCCCAGGCACTAGAAGCTATCACTAGTTTGTCCCTGTAACAAGAACAAGCATTGGCACAAAGCTTATATAATCTGATACTAATTTTGCCACAAAATTTGATTTCATTTCACCATCAAGTGCAACAGTTGTTATTTCTTTGAATACGTTTGTAATTTGTAAGTATGATCTGGTGTATTGGCTTGGCTTTGTTCATGAAAGAAACCTCAATGAAGCTGAAGTTAAGATACGGTTTCTTCATCCGAAATGCCCCGCCAGGTCTTACTATTGGCCAGAGAGGGATGCCATTTGCTGGATTCCAGAGGAGCATGTCCTATACAATTTGAATGTTCCAACAACTGCTACAGGACGGCAATACAAGCTGTGCAGTAGGGACGAGAAAGTTTTGACCACAATATTGCAAAAGTAACTGCTGTACACGTTTGATATTTTCTTTGTAGCACTTAGTTTTTATTTTATATAGTCTTATTGTAGATCTTAGGGGTGCACTTTATATATTTGACATGATTTATCATTAAGATGCATAAAATAGAATTGTCAAGTGTGAAAATTACATATTACTATGATTAACTTGTATGAAAAAAAATTATAATTTGCATTAATTGGTGAGTTTTTTTAAAACACCTTTAATTTCAGAAGTAGATGGAACACCACAACCATACCAATGTTTTTCAATACAGCACTATGTCTACTTTAAACATGCCAAGTTTCACTTTAGGGTCTTTGGGACCATTTTTGGAATTTCATGCTGAAGTACCCCCAAATTGCGGTTAATTTTTCTAACCATTTCTGCTGTTACATTGGCCACTAGCATGCAGAGGGTGTCTTTGACAACGTTTTGGTGTCATTTTTGGAATCTACACTACAAACTACCCCATATTGGACACTTTAAGCAGAATTAAGAACCAGGAATTAGAAACAACACCAATTTCCAAAGGCCAATGCTGCGAAAAAAGGGCGTTGCCTTTTGATATTTTTGGGCGTGGTCATTGATTTTCAAGAGTATATTTCTGAAAGTATAGGAGATATTGAGCTGAAATTTTTGGGATGTGCTCAATGCTCATAGAGATAATGCTGGGCTAAAAATGAAGGAAATCTGAAGGGGTGGGTGTCATTTTAATATAATTTGTGTTGAAATGAAATGGAATGGCCTGGCCTTGATAATTTGAAAATCTCTATATGTGGATTTTGAATTCACTTTTACGAGTTAGTACTAATACTTTCTCCCCTATGTTATACCCTACCTTATCATTCAGCAACTAGTCGTCATTGTTGACATTGCCGAGGGGAATCGAAGCGCAGTGATGTCATCATGAGCCTCCAGACACAGTGACATCATCAGCTAGCGCTATAGTGGGATGGTTTCTAAGATCTTGTTTGAAATCAATAGCCTCATTTGAAATAGCCTCGTTTAAGATCAGTAGCCTCTAATGTGATAGCCTCTCAGGAATCAAGTGACATCATCAGTCATTAGCCTCGTTTTAAAACCTCGCATATTTGCGCAGAATGAGGTTTGCAGACTCAGGGGTAGGCTTGCCATTCGCCCCTAATGTCTCTTTCTTCTCTCTCTTCTTGGGGCTTCCCGTCTTTGACTTTTGTAACATGACGTTTCGAACAATTTCACAATTGTCTCCAAAGCATGGGTTTTCATCGTAAGACATGGAGGTGAATTGGTGCCTTTGTTTTTGAATCGCCAAGCTCTGTCAACTAAACTTACCCTGAGGTTCCTTGTGGGTTTACATATTATGGGCATACCGGACGATTTACTTTTGAAATGATTCAAAACAGTTAGAATTCATAAGCGAATTTTCGCTCTCAAAAACATTTTCCCCTCGCTGTCCTCACTGTTTGCTGTTGTGTGTGCGTGATCACTGACATGACTTCCCCAAACCTGTAGTGACAGCAACTTCCACCTCTTGGCTTTGAACTAAATTTTAAATCAAGTTCTGTTTTAATGTGACGTTATTCTTTTCAAGTTTGAACATAAATTTTTACAAATTAAATCCAAGCAACAATGAATTTAAATACAATTTTTATAACTCTATGGGTAATCACATAGAATTCCAGACTGAGTAACATAAATAATAACAAGGCTGAGGGACAGACTAATAAACAGTACTGACAACCATGAATATAAACAGGACTAAGGAATATGACGATTGAGTCCAAGAATCTTTGAGAAGAGGAAGTCTTTGAAAGCAGGGTTCCTTGGGAGGCGGTGGTCTCACTCAGGCAAGGATTAGTTGTCTATATATATCGAATGGTAAAGCGAAATCAATTAAGTTGAAAATATGTCATGAAGAGGTCACATGAAGAAGAAAGCTCGGCTGCTAATAATAGTAAGCAAAGAAAAATCGCTTGCAATGTATGTGGGAAATTGTCCGACAGAATGTTAAATCTCATATTACATAAGTGAACAGCACATGATATACATCCATCAACAGCAGAAGATAACTTATTTGGTGGAGATAGGATATGAACAAGATGGATAAGAAAGCAATCAGGATATATAGCAAAGAAGAAGATATTAAGGACTGGGAAAGAATTACACAACATGCCACTCGAAAAATTGAAGATGAATTACAAGACCACAAGCAAGGAATAAAGTATTATGTCACTATGGATGTAGAATTTGAGAAGTATGGTGATAAGCTAATGGTTACAGAATAACGACCCACATTCAAGACAACTGTACAGGCGCTGCTAAGGTCAGAGTATGGCAGTGTTAAAAATAATTTAGTTGAAGCTATCAACATACTACTGAATAAGGTTAAATGAATTCTTGAAAAATGGAAGTGGTTGGATATTTGCAAGGTTTACCAAACTACAGTAAAAGTGTATCCAGTAAAAGCGACAGATAAATAGATGCTTGATAAATTTGAAATAAATAATTATATTGCAATCAATGTCTATTTGGATGAAGATGGTACAATTGTACCAGTAAGAGCAACTGAAGTTAAATGTGAAAAGCATGTGGATTTGCTATTGATAATCAATGATGATAATGAAAGTCACTATTGCTAGATATAGAGCTTGGGTCATCTTTTAGCTGGTCAAGATAGTGATAAACATAATGTACAGTGCTTTTACTGTCCTCTATGCTTATCGTCGTGTTCAACTCAAGAAACTTTGGAAAAGTATAAAAAACTAAGACAGAAAGTCAAGATCTCCCAAGCTGTTGAATATCCTAAAGATACAGGATTAAAGTTTGAACATTTCAAGCGTCAGAGCTGGCTGCCATCATCTATGCAGATACTGAATCCATTATGGAAAGCTCTAACAAGGAACCTGCTTATCAAGGACACAAGCCAATTAGTCATTGGTGATAGATGGTAACAACCTTTGGAGTGTTATACTGGCGAAGACTGCATGGAAGTGTGATGAAGAGACTAGATGAATTGAATGATAAAATCCGAGAAAACCATGCCGATGATTAGATTAACACCTGAGGAAAACGGGAGACATGATATGGCTACACACTGCTATTGCTGCAAGCAGTTATTTGATGGTATCAATAGAAAGAAAGTCAAAGATTATTTTCACATTACTGGGAAATAAAGAGGACCGGCTTGCCAGTATTGCGACGTCAATCATCTGGATATAGTAGCAAACAGTCACCCAATCCCGATCCTCTGCCACAATCTGAAAGGGTATGAAATGCACCTGGTGCTCATACTGATGCGAATGAAGATGGTAAGGAAACAAATATTCATGGAATCGAATACATAGACTCATTTTGCATTTCTGAGTAACACTAGCCAACAATCTGCCAAAAGAATAATTTGTCTCTGTAAAAGGCTACCTGCATGATGAGGTCACTTAACAAAAGTATCCTGAAATACCAAAGAATGAAAAGGAAAGAGTCACAGAATTGAAAAGAGAATGTCAAGGAATGGTTGACCCTGGTGTAGCATGCAAGAACCTGCTAAAAAATGGAGATGTTCTAGATTATAGAAATTGGAAAATACCATCAAAGAGAGATTTGGCAGGTGTTGAAGCTGGAGAAGAAAAGGTTTTTGTCCCTGCGATTGGGTGCGTGGTGCGGACAGGGCGGGAGAGACATCTCTACCACAACATGTTCAAAGTTAAACGGATTTCCTTGATAAGCTCCATTGAATGATGAATTATTGACTAGCACAAGAAACAGTCTGTTTGGCATCTTGCCGTTGAACACATTGTCTTGAACCCAGCTGGTTGTTGCCGTATTGATCAAATAGCTCACCATGTGAAGTTGACAGACAAGGTTAATTGCAATAGTTTTCATCAGCCTTCTTTCAATCCATCGTAACACAGCATCTTTAACATGTATTTCATGAAGCACAGGTTTCACTTCGGAAATGTAGAGACATGAAGTGGTTTAATTTTTCCTCATCAAACAAAACACATCGGTCTTCGGACTCAATCATCATTGAAGACGAACGCCTGACAGCAAGTATTTGCTTTGATTGCAAATGTTAATATGAGGCTTTGTCAACACTTTAACCTTTTCACCATCATAAAATGGTGCAAATCGTACATTTAAACCCTGAGTTTTTGATGATGCGGTTGTTGGAAAGTCAATATCTTGTTTACCAACCATATCACTGACCCAGTTCATCTTTTTTATAAAGTTTCAAGCTTTGATTTCATCAAATGTCAGAGTTGTTTCCAAGGAAGATTGGTAGGCATACATTCCATTTGCTTCTGTGACGGGAGTGTCATTCAAAACCAACTCTATCTGTTCCACATAGATTGACCAATATTATCTATTACTTCTGCAAATTCAGTATAAGTTTTTCCAATATCGCTTACATATGTTTTTTAATGGCCAGAGTTGAGACAAAATAAGAATGATTCAAGTCAATCATATGATCGGGCTTGGCAGGAATGTCAAACACAACAGTTTGTTTTGAGTGCAGCAGTTTGTGGAAAATATTCAACATCTTTAAAATACTGAACATTGTTTCGAATTATTGGCAAGCAGAATAAATCCAAACTTTCACTAGGACATTCAGTATATTCTGGTTTTATGCTCATTGTTGCAATTTCTTCATCAACAGGTTCTTCAACAAAGTTTTTTATGAAATCAGAACTTTTACGCTTAGCTTTCTTAGCTCTTCCTTTCTTCACCGACTGCTTAGGTATGAAGATACCCTTCATGTTGCTTTCTTTTATAGATCTTCTAGGACGACCCCTTGATTTCTTACCAACAGGTGATTTCTTACCAAAAGTCGATTTCTTACCAGCAGACGATTCCTTTGCTGCATTTTCTATAAAATCGACAATTTCTTCAGTAGCTTTTTTTTATACCTCTCATAGAAGATTTAGCAGTATCTTTTGCAACTTCTCCAACCTTCTCTCCAGCTAATATCCGACCAACTGCCTTCTCTCCTTCTTCTTATAAAACAGGTTTCAAAATTTTCTCAGCAGGTTTTACACCTTGCTTCTTTAAAGTTGGTATTGCAGCTGTAACAGCTCTTTTAAAATAGATCCAGCTTTACTGAAAATACTACCCTTCCTCTTCCACGCTGGTAGGTGTGAAAATACGGAGTTGATTTATAAATTGGGAAATGATACATGTTTCCTTCTAAAGTGTAGCAAGAATGTTATCTTTGTTTTGTAGAACTGTACCTCTTTCCCCAACTCGTTGTAGACTTTTATAGTAAATTTGTTGATATCATTGTGCATATGCATAGTAGAACAAATCTTCAAATTCTACAACATTTACAACATGCTTGTTGATGTTCAACGAAATGAAGCATAGCAGCGGTGTGCTAATTGTTCCAACTACACAATAGTCTAAAAGCGAGCAATATATAAACATATTCTTCCCTTCTGCTTTGACTTGGAAATGTTTATAACCCACAACATCAGTCATTCTTTCAATTGTGTTGAATCTATAATCTTATAATGGCTTGTCTAGATAAGTTCCAGTAAATGGAAATGGTGTCCATCTCACATCTCTGTGATAAAAATTATTCACACTATTGTTATATTCTTCTGTAGCTTCAACAAAACTAAACAATTTGCACAAATCTTTTCCCAATGCAACTCTATTAACATACTTTGGAAAGGTTATCTAGATTTTTGAATCTACAATTGAAAACTTTAGCAGACCTTTGTAAGGCAAACATTAATCTTTTACATATTCTTTTACTCTTCCCTCTTGTTTGCGAATGTATTTTTTCATAATTGAAACAATTTCTCTCATGGTTAAGTTATGAACGGTATCTCCATCTGAGATTTTGCAAATAAAGTCGCTAAGACTTACATAATACTCACGCTTATCAGCAGCCTGACTCCATAACATTGTATATTCATCTGATATTACCAATCTCACATTAAAATGTTCAAAACCAACCTTGTCAGTACCAATTTGGAAAAATCCCATCATTCGCCAGGATTCATACTTCCCATATTTAAATTCTGCAGGATTAGATACAAATCTATCACTCAGTTCATAGACAATTTCCACCAATGTCACCTCCTATTTTCTGTGTAATGTAATTGTTCTTTTAAGTTTTATTATTGAATCCAAATCACATGGAAGATAAATGTCATTAATCGTCTTTGCTGAAAAACATGTCAATCTGAGAATTGTCTTCAAAATTATCAAATATATCTTCCAATGATTTTGATATCAAATTATTTTGATATCAAATGATTTTGATATCAAATGATTTTATACAGATCTTGTTTCTCTATACTCTGCAAGATTTATAGTTGATCTGTGAATCAATTTCGAATCGTCAATAACTAAACCCAATAGAGGAACAGCATCCTTACTTATAATAAATCACAACAAACAGCAAACACTTTTTCATTCTCATCTTTTTGTTTTTGATATAGCGTGCAAGCAATTATACTAAATTTTCAAATGGTATCCACTGGCAGTGGATTTACAAAATTTACACATTTATTATTTAAAGTTACATTCATATTACCGGTCTATTTCTAACTGTTAGTGATGTTTCTCCAGTATATTGCTTTGCGGAATAGAGAGATGTTAATTGTATAGGATTCCCATCATGATTTACCAATCTTATTGGAATTTGTTGAAACTGCAAGCTCTCCAATGGTGTGAAAATTATATTATTTGAAGCATAATATCTAACATATGTATTGAGATCTGTATTGTAAAATGTTAGTTTTCTCAAAAGTCGCCTTTTCTCAATACCATCAAGATAGTTGCTTTCCAATAGATGGCATTCTATATTCATGGATGTATGTTCATTTAGATGAACACCATCGTTTCTTCTACTCAAACAGTTGATCTTGCCTCCAGTTAGCATTTACCATCTGCCTTCTTTTTATATACAATCAGATGTATAGCCTGGTGAGGTTGTTTGCTATCAGAAGTCTTGTATTCAAAGTATTTCCATATTGAGCCATTTGGTAGAGTGTGATTTATTTTATCTTCTAAACTGAGGAAATGAACCAAAGGTCTTGAAAATTTAATGAGAAAAGCACTGGTAAATTTCAACAGCTTTCCTTTACATGTAGAATATCCTAATGATTTCACATCAATAATTTCTAACTGGATCTTTCCACCAATCAATGACACTGATAACATGTTTTTCATCTGATAACCAAGTTCTGGGAAATTCAATGACCTGTCATTGAAAAGCCTTTTGAATTCATAATATATGAAGGTATTATCACGTGTTTCAATAATTCTTTATCAAGGTAGATTTTTTCATTGAAAGAGTCATATATGCCCCAAGTAAGCAATTTTCTATCTTCATCTGGGACTGTTACATACTTATTTGCTATTGAAAGCCAATATTGATCTTGCAGTGATTTCCTCCTCTATCCCGTAACGTCATTTGAAACAATGCCATTTCCCATTTTGTTATATTGTTTGATTGAAATACGTGAGGTAAATCAACTGTGAAATCTACTAATTTCATTCTATCAGTAACAAATCCCGAAGGAAGAATTCTTCATAAATCATATTGTCTGCAATTGACATTCAGCCACCCACTCATCAAATTGTGGAGAATAACCTAGCCATCTGATTAAATAGAAGTTCTTGCCTCTTTTTCTGTTAGTTTTTAACACTTGCTTGACAACAAATGTTTTTGGAAGATGCACATGCTATAGTTTTTCTTTGTAGAAACGGTCAGCCATCTTTTCACCTTGCAGATCTTCATTTTCATACATTACTGGATACCTTCCTTTAAAGACTTAACTGATCTTGAATATTTCTTCAATGAAATTTTGCAAGTAACCTTTCTTAAACAATCTCTTTTTCAATCTTAATCTTACATAATCTCCAGTTTTGAAAAGCTTTCTATTTTTTCTGGTTTCTTTTTTAAACAGTATTTCTCAAACAGTGTTGGCATTGTCTTTGTCGACTTTGGAAGGTCTTGTACCTATAGCTCTGTGGTATGTATTATTGTATGCATCGACAAAATCTTGTAAATTATCAATGTACCTCAATGTATTTTGTGCTGTAAAGTATCTATACATTCGCCCTTTCAATGTTCTGTTAAAGCATTCAACAATTGCTGCCTTTACCTCAGTATTTGCAGTGTAAAACCCAATATCCTTTTTCTTCAACAAAGCTTGGAATTCTTTGTTTATAAACTCGCTTCATTTATCGGATTGTACCTTTTTATGTTTTCTTTCTGATAAAATTTCTTTAAACACTTTCAGCATTTCCTTTGCAGTTTTAAAGTTGCAAAAACAGCGGAATCATTTTTGGGCATACTTAAAAGCTTTTTTCGTTTTGAAACTTTATTCTAAAAATTGTATTTCGGATTCTTTTTCTTATGTTAATGTTAACACATTCAATTAGATGCAGCAAACTCTTTTATGTGTTCTTTCGACATCAGCAGCCTTTTCACTAACATACCTTTGGATGAGACTATCGGGATTTGTGCTAAAGCTCTATACCAGAATAAACTTGTCAGTCCGCCTTTCCCCAAGGAGGTATTTGTCTAATTGATGGAGTCTGCTACCAGGTCAGTAGAGTTCAGCTTCAACAATGAGATGTACTGACAAAGGGACAGAGTCTGAGTTCCTGGGGAGCCCATTTGGGCCAGTGCTAGCAAACATCTATGTTGGTTTCTACGAAGGTCAAGTTTTCAGCTCCACATCAAAACCTCCGGTCTATTTTCGATATGGTGATGACATTTTTGCCGTTTTCAAAACAGAGTCCGATTCTAATGTTTTCTCTAAAAACTTAATGCCTTGCATCCGTTTCTAAAATTTACTTTCAAAAAGCAGCAAAACAACTCTTTGCCATTTGTGGATGTTTTTATTGAAAACACTGCTACTGGATTTCTCACCAGTATATATAGGAAACCAACCTTTAGCATCCTATATACACCGTGGGATTCCTTTAGTTCAAAAAAACAGAAAAATTAACCTCATCAACAGGCTAATTTATCGGGCACTTATAATTTGCTCTAAATTTTGGCTAGATTCGGAATTGGATAAAATACGGTCTATTCTCATTGAAAACAGTTACTCTGAGGACATTATTTCCAATTGTTTTTGCAAGAAGATCGCAAGTTTCTTGGCTGATAAAAAGTATGGTCCGCAAAACTGCCCTGTTTACCTAGAAATGCTTTGGATAGAAAACGTCTCATTGCGATTTTTAAGTCAAATTAAAAAGGTCATTACTAATTGCTTTGCTGCTGCCAACCCTGGGTTAGTTTTCGGCACTCGGAAAGTTCTAACATCCACTCAAATGGATTGCGTACCTACCACACAAAAAGTTTGGTCATTTATTAATTTTAGTGCCGGTGTGATGCCAGGTACAGTTGGTCGTACTTAGCTGATTGGATACAGCAGCATGTTCCTACTAATATTCGTCTGCACAATAATGGCAAAGAGAGCAACAGCCTAGTGGGTGTAAACAACAACCTAGTCACAAACATGATTCTGCCATACGACAACATCTAATTGATAACCCAATTTGTGCGGAAAATAACAGTGAGGATTGTTTCAAAATCATTGGCAAAGCAAGATCTTTCTTTCACTTAGGGGTTTTGGAATCTGTCTACATCAATGCTAAAAGGCCGGTTCTGTGTAGACAGAAAGAGTTTATTATCTCACTTGGAATCTTCAAATAAATCCATTGGTCTTCCCACTTTATCGGATTAGCTGATCAGTGTTTAAACACAATGCCAATCTTTTCATTCTTTCTGATTGGTGCATTTCAAGCCGCATCTGGGTAAAGTCTATTGTTTCAGTTTGTTTCTGACCTCCATACTATGAGGAGTGTTAGACGAAAAAAGCTTTTAAGTATGCCCAGAAATGATTCCGTTGTTTATCGCAATTTTGAAGCTTTGTACAACTCAAAGGCTATTAACAGTTTTTCTTTTTAGAGGTTTTACCCACACATACTTGCCAAAAGTATCAATGCAGCATAAGAGGAATACAATGTTGTCGTTTTCTTTTTCAGATACACCATATCAGCAAGATCACATTCCCATAAATAATCATTGTTGTTAGCTAGTATCTTCTTCCTACTTGGTCTGTACAGTGAATATGCAAGACTGGTTTTACTCCATTCTTCAACATCTTTCCTCTTAAGATTAATAATCACTTTTTTTATTCCCTATATGCTTTATCCAACACTATATCTTTGAAATAAATTACAACTGCTAGCTTCAATGTTTACCGAATTCAAGAAAATATTATCAATCAGAGTTGGGTGCTCCCTGCCTACATATCTAGAGGGTTGACGAATTTGTCAGCAATTATGTTTTTATCAAAGCACAAAAGATCAATGTTGAAATCTCCACTTATGAAAACAATTTTATTTTCGTTACTCACTTTTGAATGTTGAATGTAAGTAATTGATGAATTCAGTAGGATTATTTTGTGGGTGATTATAAATTGGTACCAGAACTATATTGTTATCCTTTGAATTGTCAATTTCAACCAAGAAAGCCTCAAACTCACACTTGTCGTTCTTGAAAGATTTATTCAGCTTAGAACGTTCTGTTACCTTTGTTTCGTCTGTTCTGAGCATTCCAATTCAGACAAAAAGAAACCAGAACCTCCATATTTTGTTTGGCTTTTTTGGCCAATATAATTATTATAGCCAGGGATAACAAAATTTTCAAAAAGATCTTTGTTTGAATTACTGTGCCAGCTTTTGGTTACAGCTATGGAATCAAAATTGTGATCAAGTTCATTACACAATAGTTCGAGATTATCTTTATTTTTTAGCAAGGATTGAATGTTAGTTTGTATTAAACTAAACCTTGTATTACCATTAGACTTTGAGCTCTTTGATAGTTTATGGAAGTTATAGATAGTAAAGTAGTCAAAATCTGTATGAAATTTAGCATAGTTATCAATATCATTGTCAAAAAGATTGTCATGTTCTTTTAAATCAAGTTTATTCATTGTTAGTGAATCAAAAAGGCGGTAGTCTTCTAGTTTTAAATCATTTCCTTTACATCAACAGTTATAGTTGGAGTTAAAGGTTAGCGATGCTAACTGTTGGTTGTCAATATTACAAAATTTAAACTTAGCTCGCAAGCATGTCACGCAATACTAATGGTTTGAAATGCTACTTGTGTTCATTGTTTGCCAGGACTAGAGTGCCGAACATTTTCAATGAATCAGATGTTTGCAGTCATTACAGAGAGTGGCTTTTCTAATGTCACGAACAGCTTTCTTACATACATTAAATTTCCTGATATAACCATGCTGTGCTGACGTAACAGCCTCAAGTAATTCTTTGCACTTTTTTATTGGACTAGCCAATGTATTATGAAATTGGTTTTCGTTGAGGGATTGAAAAGGTACAGCTTCTTTTAAGGATAATTTACAAAACCAAATTGAGGTTAAGTTTTCAGCTAAAAGATCAAATGTAACCGAATCAATTAACGAACATTTGAAATGGTACCATTTGTCACATTAATTGTAGCAAATAGATTTTTGATTATCAAATGCCCTTTTAGAACATCTAGGGCATTTGCAGTTTCTATCTAACGTTTCTGTTCTTCTAAGTTTCCAATTCGAGGTGTTACGGTGCTTTGATTTTTCTAGTGGATACAACACCATTCTTTGTCAAATAACAATCCCAGCCTTTTTCTTCGCACCTCAGACGTACCAAGCAAAATAGATTTTTATTCATGACGGTCAAAGATTCATTGACAAAGATCGTACAATTTAACCTTGATTCACCACTTGTGAGTTGAGAAATCAACTGTCTTCTCTTTAAGGTTTTTTCTGCTATTCATGATCTTTTCTTTTGTTTTTCTATTCTCGAATTCAGAAATTATTATTGGCTCTCATTTGGACTTTTTTACTCTGTGGCAAGCAACTATATCATTTTTAGAACTTCTACTTCAATTTATTTTGCTAATGCGATCATGATTTCCTCTGTGTTTTCTTGTTCACTAGGAGGCACCCCACTTATTTCTATACAATCACGTCTTCTGTACTGCTCAAGATCGATCAGAGCTTTTTCTGCCTCTCTTGAACAGGGATTTAATTTCATTTTTGAGTGCTTAATTTTGTTTTGAAAGGACTGTTTGAGACTTTAGAACATAGTCCGTAGTTTTCTTTTGTGACTCATACTGCTGCTTTATAAGTTCTGCTGAGTTTTCAACATGCGATACTCTATTGTCCAGTTCTTTAATTTTTTTGTGATCTCTATTTTGATACTATAAATCTTATTTTCTAGCATATCAAGACGTTTGTTTATATTCTCTTCTTGTTTGTGTAGCATTGAAACTATGGTATCCATTGTAGCTGTAGAATTGGTCTTCTTTGTAGCCATTTTCATGTTGTTGATGAAAGTTTAATGCAAGATAAATATAAGGCAATATTTTTATTAAATCTACAAGGGGATTGTAAAAAATAATAAATAAGAAAATATAATTAAAATAAAGAAAGTAAAAACTTACAGCTTTTGAGAATTTTCGAATTCCTGTCGAGAGCAATCAAATTCACACCCGCTTGCCACGATGACTGACAATATCCAATCTTTTAGCGTTCTTAATGTTAGATATTTAGCTGGGAAAGTTCCCTATCAGTTTCAACAATAGGGCCCAGAGCAAGTCCTTGCGTTCAGCGAATTCAAATAAGTATAAAATGACTGAATTAAAACGACGAGAATTGACTATATACATACAAATAACAGAAACTATATACAGCGATATATTGAAAACTTGATAACTTGCGATTGCGAATAATTGCGAATATCTTTGCGAATAAAGACTGCGAATAAAGACTGCGTAATAAAGACTGCGAAAAAAAACCTGCCTTCCTTCGAATCCTTCCTCGACCACGCTTCACTCTTACCTTA
Organism: Chrysaora quinquecirrha; assembly: GCA_014526335.1. Classification (NCBI taxonomy): domain Eukaryota; kingdom Metazoa; phylum Cnidaria; class Scyphozoa; order Semaeostomeae; family Pelagiidae; genus Chrysaora; species Chrysaora quinquecirrha. The sequence continues at coordinate 169,533 of JACTAT010000083.1, read as the reverse complement.
CAATGCATTATGGGATATCTACTTTTTTTTTTTTTTGTTTGTTACAATTTACATCACACTCCCCCCTGATTGACGGAGTCAATCAGTTAGGAAACTAATAACGAACGAATATAGAATGTATTTAACGAATAATGAATAACTAGTCAGTGTCTTTGAATCATATTTACAACGTCTTCATCACGAATTGAAGTAATCTGAATGTCATTTTCTTTTTCTGAAGAACCTTGAGTCTCAATCTCTCGAATTTCTAGTGGATACAGTTTCTGAACCGGGCGTATCAAGTGAATTAGCTTCCTTGATTTATCGAGTGTCAATACTTCTGCTGCTCGAATATTTCCATCTTTTCCATGTAAAACACGAGTGATTTTTCCAATTTCCCATCGTTGACGAGGAATCTTATCTTTGTATATGTGTACGATATCTCCTACTTTAGCAATTTGTTGAGATTGAACTTTCTTATTGCGAGTATGTTCTCGAAGAGACGGCAAGTACTCTTTTTTCCATCGGTTAAAGAAATGTTGTAGCATCTTTTGCAAGTATTTTGACCTTTTAGTTAACGACGTTTTATTTGAAGTTTCGACGTTCGAAGTAATATCGTGTATATCTAATAATCGACGTCCGCACACCAAGCTTGATGGCGTTAACGGTGATTCGGTGAGACTTTCGTAGACGTACGTTAAGGGTCGAGAGTTTAGAACCCCTTCAGTTTCGATCAATAAGGTTTCTAATTCTTCGTAGTTAAGTCGAGCGTTACCAAGTATCTTTCGCAGACATCTCTTGGTTAACTTGACACATATTTCGAAAAAGCCACCCCACCAGCTGGCGGTGGGAACGTTGAATCTCCATCGTATACCGAGGTTGTTAACGAAATTTTGAACCATTTTGTCGGTGAAAGTTTTCCCATTATCGGAAAGAATCTGAGTTGGTATGCCTCGTCTGCCGATGAAACGTTTGAGTGCACGAATGAATGTACTAGCTAGTAGGTTCGGTACGAGCTCAAGATGTATAGCACGAGTACTGGCGCACGTAAAAAGAGCTATGTAACATTTCTGCATTTCCTGAGATTTGCTGTATATATCCTTGATGTACAATGGACCCGCGAAATCCACTGCGATGTTTGTAAATGCGAGGTCCTCCGAAACTCTAAATGCTGGGAGCGGCGAATTTTCCGGAGTAGTGTATGGCTTTCCTATCAACCGTTTACAAATGACACATTTTGATAAGAACGATTTTACAATTTGACGACCTTTACAAATCCAGTATTTCGTACGAATTTGAGTTAGCGTTTCTCGCACACCGTTGTGTTTAACTGTTAAATGCGATTTTTCGATGACTAAGTTCGTGAAATGATGGTTTCTTGGCAACAGTACTGGATATTTTGCGTCGTACGATAACGGAGCGTTTTCGATTCGGCCACTGACTCGAAGTATACCATCTTTATCAGAAAATATTTTCAAGTTTTTTACCGTTTCTTCGAATTTACTATCCTTTTGCAAAGATGTTTGAATTTCTGCGTGCCACAATTTTTTTGCATCGTTGATATCTTCCGAAGAAACAAGCGCCGAATAGTTTTGCTTCGCAATTCGCTGTTTTAAGATTTTGATGAATTTGAGAACGAATGCAGTAACGCGAATGAGTTTATCATAGCTACTGTAATTTTCGCAGGGTATTAATTGATTAATACTTGATTTATTGTTGCTCGTATTGATATAAACGTGAGTAACGTTTTCGGAGTCGTTAACTATTTCAGATGCTTCGTTAGCTGCGTCGAAATTTGGCCATTGAGCGGAGGGTTCTTTCAGAAATGATGGCCCATACCACCACAAACAACTTTTTGCAACTTTTGAGCATGAAGAACCTCTTGATGCCAAATCGGCGGGATTTTCTGATGTGGGACAATACCCCCAGGTTTTCTTATCAACCAATTCTCTGATTTGCCGTACGCGATTTTGGATGAATTGTTTATGCACTTTTGTGTCTTGATGTATCCACCACAGGACAACCTGTGAGTCTGACCAACAATAAACTGAATTTATCGCAATACAGTTTTGTAAGGCTTCGCGTACTGATGTAATTAGTTGCGCCAACGTTAGTGCTGCCATCAGTTCTAGGCGAGGGATTGTTTCTGTTTTTAAAGGCGCGATTCTGGTTTTAGCGGCAATTAAGCGAGTTTCGACTTCTCCTTTGTTTGTTTCGATTCGAATGTAAACACACGCCCCATAAGCTATCTGACTCGCATCGGCGAAACCATGTAATTGAACTGAATTGATGTTTTGAATATCGATGTCTTTCAAGATAGATCTATCTATTTCAATGTTAGGAGAATTTACTGTTTCATCAACTAATTTAACCCAGCGCTGACAGATTTCTGTTGGCAGAACTTCGTCCCAATCTATTTTGAGTTTGCAAATATCTTGAAAAATTTCCTTGAAAGGAACAATTACTGGAGACAAGAGACCGAGAGGGTCATAGAATTTTGCAGTCGTGCTGAGTATTAATCGTTTTGTTATAGGCTCCTCCTTATCGGTTCCGAATACAGAAGAAAAATCAATTTTCAAATTATCGTTGTTTTTATTCCATGAAATGCCCAAGACTTTTGTCTCATCTTCTGAATTGACGAAATGAGCTGGTTTTTCTTTGCCATTATCAGATTTTGCTGCATTACTTACTTTTGAATTGCTTTGTATTGTTTTGTTTTCAATCTCAGCTATCTTTGCTGCAAGATTTTCACTGTTTGTGGACCATTTGCGCATGTTAAATCCTCCTTGCGAAAAGCATTGTTTCAGTTTTTGAAATTGTTCGAAAGCTTCATCATCAGATTTTAATGAGCATGCGTAGTCATCGACGAAAAGAGAGTTTTTGACATTTTTGACGAATTCTGGATCTTTGGTTTCATAACTTTGTAAATGGTGACGAATTGTAGCGTTCAATACGAAAGGCGAGCTGGTTAGACCAAAAACGAGGCGCGTAAATCTAAATTTCGTAATTTCTGGATTATTCAAATCCTCGTTTTCTATCCACAAAAATCGTAAGAGATCTTGTTGTGTTGGATCGACTAGGATGTTGAGAAATGCCTTTTCGACATCCCCCAGGAGCGCTACCTTGTGAATTCTAAATCGGAGAAGTATGTCGAAAATGAGTGGGGCCAAGTTTGGGCCTGGATCCAAACAGTCGTTCAGACTGACTTCCCCCTTTGCCTTGGAGCTTGCGTCATACACTACTCGAAGTTTCGTGGTTTGTCTATCTTGTCTTATTACTTCCCTATGAGGAATGTAATGAACTGAGCCGGGTGGTTTATCGATGACGTCATCTTTCTCATCTATTTTCTCGATTACCCCCGATTTAAGTTGTTCTTGAATAACTCGATTATACTCCTCATACACGCTTGGATTTGATTTCAAACGTTTCAAAAGAGACGAAAGTCTATTTCGTGCTACGATATAGTTATCGGGAACGGGTGGGTGATCCTCCTTGAAGGGTAGCGAAATTTCATATCGTTCCCCGTTAAACTTGATTTTCCCTTCTAAAGGGTTGCTATCTTGAGCTTTTTCAGTTAGATTTTTCACCCCCAGTGTTTCGATTTCCCAAAACTTTTTCAATTGATTTTCAATTCGTTCATCGTTGACATTTTCAACAACTACTGAATCTGTGCGCAATACGTGTGCTACCGTGATATTTGAGGTCACAGGGCTTCCATTTGGTAATTGAATTGGGCCACTCAAAACGTACCCAAATCGTGTAAGAATGGCTACGGGACCATAGGGTTGCTCCCCCCGTATAACTTGATCAAGATAAAATGAGTGAACATAATCTGCGCCAATTAAAATATCAATCTCTAATTCTTCGAAACCATCACATTTGTCTGCCAATGGAATATTGCGTAAATGAGAATACGTATTTTGCGCGAAATTGATTGCTTGTTGAGAGACAGGGCTGCAAATTACATCAACAACAATTGCTGTTACAAAGACAGTTAAGTTATCAGCACCCTTCACTGCCAGTTGAACAAAATCACAAGTTTTGAGGTTGCCTTGTTGATCTCCAAACCCTCTTATCAAAACTTCCTTTGAATTCACAGCTGGAAGTTGTAATTGATCTTTAGCCGTGTTGTTATGTATGTTTTTTGAGAGCATGAGTCTAAAATCACTCTAACATTACAAACGTTATTTTCATCATTAATTTTGTGAACTTTTGCTTTTGCTGTTTGCAATAAAGTTACATTATTTCTTTCATCATGATTTACGTAAAGATTTGTACTTACGTTTGGTGTTTCGTTAGAACTTGGCTCTCTGAGCGTTGGTGTTGACACGGTTCCGGTTGGCCTAATGTTTTGATCGTTTGCTTGAAAATTTTGACGCTGAAACGGATTTGCCGGAGGTTTCGCACCGCATATCGATGAATGATGTCGTGCTTTACAATGGTAGCATTTAGACTGGGTGTTGGTGCAATTTCTGCTTACATGACCTTCTCTTAGACATATAAAACATCTTTTCTTGTTCTTTAGGATTGATTTGCGCGTATTTGGATCTGTTATCGATGTGCAGCTCGCGGAATAGTGTTTATTTCCACAAAATAGGCAGTTTGGTGTGTTTCTTTGATTATTTCCTCGAAATTCATTCACTCCGGTCACTAGTGTCGCTGCAGTACTTTGATATGATGCGTTTGCCTCTGTGCGATTGAAAGTTGATCCTCTCGATTCTCTTTGATTTTGTCGCGGACCCGTTTGACCGCTGATTGGAGCAACTGCGCACTTTTCACGAAGATTGAGTTCTTCACCGAAATGATGTAGCAGACCTTCCAAATCCCATTCATCTTTCAATTTTCTGCTAATTGCAAGTCGTAGTTCTGATGGGATTTTGCACATAATGATGGGAGACAATATTGTTCCATAGCTGGATGCGAAAATTCCAATGCTTTTCAAACTGCGTACCGTTGCTTCGGTTTTGTCGTAAATGATTCTTAGGCGGCGCAAGTCTTCACAAGAGGCTACTTTTGGAAGCTCCATGAGGTGTTCAATATGTTTGGATACAATAATTTGTTTGTTTCCGAATCTTCTTTCTAACAATTGAATAGCTTCATCGTAATTTTCGTTCGAAATTGTCAGGCCAGCAATGGTTTCCGCAGCTTCGCCCACGAGCGATCGTTGTAAATATTTGAGTTTTTCCACTTTTGCCAGACCTCTTTGTTCGTCAATTGTAGATTTGAAACTGTCATAAAATGTCGTCCATTGTGTGGGGTCTCCATTAAACGTTGTGAGCGGTAATTTCGGTAATTTCGCTTGTTGAAGTTTCGGTATTGATTCTTGCGTGGTTGCTGGAGCGGCAGACAGGACCGTTGTAGGCGTTGTTTTGATTCTATCTTTGATCGCGCTGTCGATTAGACAAATGTGTTCTTGAATTCTTTCTTCCAGTTCTGCATTTTCCAGCATTTCTTTTTGAACTTCTTCATCATTTTCGAGTAATTCTATGATATCTTCGGTGATATTTTCGAGGTCTTCGCTTTTCTTTTCTAATACTTTCTTGAATGATTCCAATTTCGGTTTGATTTCAGGCGCGGCTTCTGTTCCAACCGGCGGTAAAATTTCTTGTATCTTTGTAATCGTGTTGTTCACAACAAGTTTGTGTCCAGTTCGAGTTCTTGATTTCTTCTTTAGAGCATCAGCCATTTTTCTACCAGTATTTGAATTCCCGGGTCACGGCACCATGTTAGATATTTAGCTGGGAAAGTTCCCTATCAGTTTCAACAATAGGGCCCAGAGCAAGTCCTTGCGTTCAGCGAATTCAAATAAGTATAAAATGACTGAATTAAAACGACGAGAATTGACTTTATACATACAAATAACAGAAACTATATACAGCGATATATTGAAAACTTGCGATTGCGAATAATTGCGAATAACTTTGCGAATAACTTTGCGAATAATGACTGCGTAATAAAGACTGCGAAAAACGTGAACCTTCCTTCCTTCGAATCCTTCCTCGACCACGCTTCACTCTTACCTTACAATGCATTATGGGATATCTACTTTTTTTTTTTTTATTGGTTACAATTTACATCACACTTTAGGAAAAGCAAGGAGAAGACAGGGGGAGCCAAAAATTGCTTTATTGGGTGTTATTAAATGAGGTCTCGCTTAGCTTTTGTTAATTAGTCATTTAAAATTACAAACCATATCTGAAGAGTACTTTTAGAGAAGATATTCAGGGTCATCACTGTCATATTCATCGCTTTCAGAGCTAAAATCTTCAAATAACTTCTCTCAAAATTCTACTTCGCTCGCATTATCATCATGAACATCAAAGTTGTTATTCGATTATTCTCTATTTGCAGTCTCTACTTCTGTGATCTGCTGAGAATTTGGTCGGTTTTGTCTTGCTATAGCTGATGGAGGCATTTGAGGACCTTCATACCACCATGGATTCACAACACCATCTTTACAATACCATCCGCTATCACAGGGATTTATTTTCTGAACGATTCATGTGCCAAAGTTTTTGAGGTAATAAGCTGCCATGTTTGCTCGTTTTACCGCATAAGCAATGCCGTCAGGGTCTGGTGTGATGGTCTGTGTGTTGTTTTCAATCGAAGTCTGTCATATTGTCTGATCCTGAGACTCACCAGATCTTCGTCAGATTTTCCATTGTATATTACGTTCTTTATGAAACTAGTCACATCATGTTGGTCTTCAGTCAGCATCCAGTGTTCTTGCAGTTCCAAGCTTGTCAAGCAGATGAAGATGGTTATCTTTCCTTGCTTTCTCGAAGATACACTTCTTCGATGTATGGTAAAGGTAGCTCGTTATCACAGCCTGTGATAGCATGGAAGACGTTTCTCTGCCAAGAAATAGCATATTCTTGGTGGTTCGAATACGATGTTGCTTTCCGCTAACATGCAGCTGATCACCAAACTATGGGGTGAAACCTTGTCGACTTTGTGGATGACCACAGTAGTGGCCAAAGAAGCTACCCAGACTGGAAAGACCCCAACAGAGGGCACTCAGGCTTTAGGCAAGTTCAGTACCCTGCCATGCTATAAATTCAATAAATGCTATAAATTGGCTGCAATGATACAGCTTGTAGATATGCCCACATCTGCCGGGGTTTTCACCCCAAATTTCGCTGCACAAATCCGGGCTCTAGTGGCTCCGGTCCTGGAAAGGAGTTGGGTCATGATAAGAAGTACAGGGAGCGCTCGCCCTCTCCACAAAAGAAGAAGTCAAAGAAATGACTAGATGATTATTCAAGTATTTTGGGATTTAAAGCTGTTGATTTAAGTAATAATTTGTTAATATCCAATAATCAGTTTATTAATCATGCTAATAGTTTTGTCTCAGTATTTACTAATACCCCTGACCTGCCATTGCCTGTCTACTCTCTCGCAAAGTCTCAACCTGGTCTTTCCTTTCCTTCTTCTGTCTCACAGTTGAATTTTCAGATGTGGAAATCATGCTTAGATTCCATTCATCATGTTGATAAGTCTTTGGCCCTTGATGGTCTTCGTTGGGGTTTCAATTTGTTATTTCGCCGGGGGCTGGGCAGTCAGCTTCCCACAACTGTGCATCTGCGTATTAGTCCAGGTGTATTTGATAATTTGTGGGAAAAAATTTTTATAAAGCTGAAACTTTGCACAGAGTCTTCCTAGGGTATGCAGATTACGGGAAAAAAATTCCCCATGATTCCAAGTGGGAGAACCCTCTTTTCCAGGCCCTTTTTGTAATTGCACATGCGCGAAAAAGCGGAAATAAAAGTTTCTTCAAATATAGACATATTATATATCATTTTTTCGGAAAATTCACGCTGAACAACTTTTTATATGCGGTAAAAGGCTAAAAATGAAGTGGTAACGAGTTGTTTGACACAAAATGTTTTAATAATTGCCTCTGGTTAACTTTTTATATAGACAGGGAATTTTCTTCAACAAATTTGCGGAGAGGGTGACAGGGGATTTTTTACCTGTTTCTACTTCTTGATGGCAGTACATTTAAATTTTTAAGGGTGTCCAAAATCATTTTCCCCCAGTTGTCACGTGATTGATGACGTAAATGGTGACAGTCGGAAAAATTAAAGTCCTCAAACTTGAAAACCAATGGCACCAATCGAAAGAGAATGAAAAACTAAACAAAATATACAAAGAAACCTATATCCTAAAACCAAAATGTTAAAAGATATGATGTGTGAAAGCTATCGATAACGTCATCAAAAGTGAAACTTGAAAAGTAAGAAAAACATTTTTTTCGTCATTTTAACGTCGAAAAGTAGCTCTTATTTCATCTATTGACGCAGCAGCTAAATCGAAATTCTCCAGCGATTGCATAAGCTAGGCCGTGACTGGCTGAATCAAGGAGGTCCTTTGTTTCCCACACAATCAACCCGAGGTCCGTTGCCAAGGGAAAGTTGCGGACGGAAATCGTCAACGTTTAACGACCGATTTTTGGGTGCATTCCTGTGGCCAAAGGAGATGGCTGCAATACTGTACAACCCTTGTTTTCCTTTGTTCCCGGTCCGATATCACAACAAAAGCGCTGGTATTTGAACCCCAGGAGTGAGGTGAAAGCAGCCTGCCCTCGAAGCTGTCTTGATGACACGCCTACAACTGGGGTGCTCGACACTGTGACGGACTGCACACAATGCGGTACGGCCCAACCCGAGGAGCTACCGTCACCAGTTGACCCGCTTGCCAAAACGGAATATTAGGTTATAAGACTAGCTCCGCTGCTCCCGCTACGCGGGAGGCAGTCATCGCTAGCTCCTGCGGAGGGCTTAGTCTCAGGTGGAAAAGGTGACTTCGATTTGACCTTTGCTTTGCATTCGATCATATCAACTATGCGCGCTACAGGTTGAATGAGCAAATACAATTATCAACGTCATGTGTCCACATGCAGACAACTCCAGGGGCAAAGAAGCTGCACGATTCACATGTTCAATCGCTTTACATTCTGTGTCTATTGTATTTGTAATTGTATTTGCTCATTCAACCTGTAGCATGCATAGTTGATATGATCGAATGCAAAGCAAAGGTCAATCATCATTCTCTGAGCCTCTAAGTGCAAATCGAAGTCACCTTTTCGACCTGAGACTAAGCCCTCCACAGGAGCTAGCCACTTCTATAACTTTTTTTGTCTTTATCCTGGATTCAGTGAAGCAAGAATTGCGTTTACAACCAGAAAAGATTGCTAAGGCTCGTGCTTCATTATCTTCTTGGTTGAAAGCAAAACATGGCTCAAACGGAGCTTGCTTTCTTTGATCGGCTTGTTACAGCATTGCTGTCAAGCTCTTGTGTTGGCTCGCCCTTTTCTTCAAAGACTGATTGATCGGGCCACTCAGGCCATCACTTTGTGTGGCTTTCCTCATGGGAACGTGATGACATTGTTTGGTGGCACAAACTCCTTGATCGTTGGAATGGCAGGAGTCTCTTCCTTTTCCCTAATCAGGAACTTTCGCCTGAGTTTTCCATCACGTCTGAAGCAGCTGGTGGAAAAGGCTTTGCTGCCATTAACGGTAATCAGTTGCTTGCAGGATCATTGTTCTTGCTGCCAATGCTTGGGGGTGATCTTGGGCCTATTTTTAAGTGCGATAATGCAGCAGTGGTGTCCCTCTTGAAGCAAGGTAGTTGCAGGGATCGTCATCTTGCCTTCCTTTTGAGGGAGTTAACTATTCTAGCTATTTACCATTCCTTTACATTCACTGCTATTCATTTTCCGGGTAATCGTAACGTGCATGCTGATGCTCTTTCCCGCTTTAATTTTCAGGGGTTCCTCTCTGTGTGTCCGGAGGCAGATCCCTGCTCACTGCCGGTGCCTCAGCATCTCCTGCAGAAATTGGTCTTCCCGCCTTGGTCGGGGGGGGGGGTGGAAATCACTCCTGAGTCAATCCTTGGCGTTGAGTACCAAAAAATCTTATTCATCTGGTCAAAAGCTGTTCTTGGAATTCTGCAGTAAACATTCTCTGTGTTACGGAAATGGTTCACCTTACCCTGCATCTGAGCTGACCTTGCTTTGCTTTATTAGCTGGTTGAGTGAAGAACGTCGTTCTGGCACAATTCAGGTCTATTTGTCGGCTGTTCGCTCTGCTCATATTCAACTTGGATTTGAAGATCCTTTTTCAAACTGTCTTCGTGTACCGCTAGTTTTAAGAGGACTGCGTCGTTCCCAAGTTGCGGGCAATCGTCCTCAGAAACAACCGATCACGGCATTGATTATGCATGCTATCCGGCTTCATCTCGATTTGTCCACATTTGACGATGTCATGTTTTGGTCCCCGTGTTGCACGGCGTTTTTTGGCTTTTGCAGGCTGCTGAATTTACTGTGCCTCCTTCTGGTTTTATACTCTCACCCAGTCTCGTTTGGGATAAGGCAATCTCGTGTGGAGGATTTTAAGTTGAAGGGTTACTTATCCTAATATACAGTAAGACTGAAGGACCATGAGTGGGAAGGTAAACTTTGGGAGGGCACATTGTTGAAGAAAATAACAAAACAAAGTTTTGTGCTGGGGGACAATGACATTTTAATAGTATTGGGGTAACACGGCTCCCCCCTGGCTCCATCTTGCTTTCCCCATACCAAGGGGGCTGAAAGCAGCGATGATTTCGTTTCAAAGATATCTTCTCACTCGATTAAATTAGTTTTCCACTGTTTACCTGGGCCAAAACATAGGGAAAATTTGATATGACGTCACATGACCACGCCCGGTCACACCCACCACTGAATCATTTGGTAATAAGCAGATTCGGAAAGAGCATGAAAATTTACATAGGAAAAATATCAAAGACAATATCTGTTTTCAATATTCAAAAGATTTTGCGCCTGTACCTGTCTATCTATCTAACATAATAGCCCCTCCCACTAATGCCATGTGCACAATACAAGTCAAAACATCCATCTAATGACACGTCATAACCCACCCTAGAAGTGCGTATGCACCAAATAACATCTTCCTATTAAAAAAATTGATCCTTTCCAATTAAACTGTCAGCTTTATTTGACAACATTTTGCGCAGGTAAACCCCATGCGAGTTGTAAGACCAGTCAAATGGGCAGGCTGAGAGCGGCCTAGCCTACACCACAAAATATCATGTACAGCAACAGAATTTTCACTAACTTTTTTATATCTATGGCTCTAAGACATGCTAAATACCTGCTTTTGACAAGAAAAGAGCTAAACTGGTCCATATTTACGAGTGAAATGTATTATTACTTGTACTCACAGCCGCACAGACCTTCCACCATTCACACATTCATGCTAATGTTTTCTCAAACAACGTTAGCCTCGTTTCAGATTCGCAGCCTCACTGTTAAAATGAATTGTGAAAGGAGTCCTTTAGAAATTAATTTGAAAAGAATTGAAACGGGAGTTGGATAGGAGAATTGAAATGGGAGTTGGATAGGAGAATTGAAATGGGAGTTGGATAGGAGAATTGAAACAGGAGTGGGATAGGAGAATTGAAACGTCAGTGGGATAGGCGAATTTAATCGACAGCGGGAAATTGGAATTGAAGCTGGAAATTCAGAGAATCGAATTTGTTACAATATTTAATCCATACTTTTACTAGTTTCTTTGACTTTGTAAATCTAGAAAAATGAAGAAATGTAAATTAGAAATCAATTCACGAATTTAATTTGAAAAGAATTGAAACTGGGAGAGGAAAGGAGAATGAAATTGAGATATTTAAATCGAAGCAGGAAAATTCAAATTGAATCGGGGGCGGGAAATTTATATTGAAGTGGGAAATTGGAATTTGTTCATGAAAATGATTATACATTTGTTCATGAAACGATAATATCCTAATTAATATCATAATTAATTAAAGAAAAGTACTTACCACTTTCACTCCCAGCTTGAACTAATTATATTCTTTTGTGGGAAAGAGATTTCACCCCTGCCGGGGAATCTCTGGGAATCCTCTTCACATGTGGTGCCACCTCTGAGGTCTGCACTGTGAATCTAACATTAGGGAGGAGGAAAAAACTTAGTGATTAGGCATTTCATGCAACTTGAACAGAAATGTTTTGAAACATCTTCAATACACCACTTCGACTAACAGCGGCCTCTGTTTCCAACGGGGCCTGGGCCGAGTTTTGGGGTGAAAGAATTTCTCGACTTCTGTTATCGCAACAAGGAAAGCTTCGGATCTCTATCAAACAGTAAATATTTTATCACTGATATTTCACTGTTATTTTCAATTAAGTTAAATTTTTGTGGCTTGTTATCCTCGGAACAGCTTTCTTTAAAGCTTTTATAAGTACTTGGCTCTGGCAAGTCACAAATATTGTTGTTATCTTGCCATTCTTGGTCTGGCATTTATTGTTAGGCCTGGTCTGTGTAAAAAATATGGATGCGGATCTAAACAAGATATCTGGCATGAAGATCGACGAATTGAAATACTTTCTGCGTCTCCGTGGGCTCAAAGTCAGTGGCAAGAAAGCTGAATTGGTTGCTAGAGTGTTTGTGGCTGTGGAAAATGACGTTCCACTTGTAAAGTCTGCTGAAGAAGTTGAGCATGAAATCGCCAATGAATACAAATCAAGGCTTGTCATTGAAGGGTATGAGATTCCAGACCCGTTTGGATTACAACAAGATTGGCTTGATGAAGAAAATGGTGTGAAGTTCTGGCCAGTTACTATGTATCCAGACATATTCAACTTCCTTGCTTTTCATCCGAATGAGCTTGCCAGCAGTGACCTTAGTGACTACAAAACATCTAAAGCATATAGTTACTACTCACAAGGATGGTTATCCAAACTTCAGTTTCATAACATTTGTGGTGACAGCAAGTACTGTTTTCTGAAGGATACCTGCAGACCCTCCCAGCGTATCAATGATGCACCACATACGTTTTGGATATGTTTGTCAAAAAAACTGGCAAAATCATATGCACCCACTGTACTTGCATGGCTGGTTTGTCGCAGACGTGTAACCACATTGCTGCAGCACTTTTTCGTGTTGAGGCAGCCAGCAGAATGTGTCTGAACAACCCCTCCTGCACTTCAACAGCTTGTCAGTGGCTTCCAAACAACAAAAATGTTGGTTATATGAAAGTGAAGGATATGAAGTTGAAAAGAAGTGATTTTGGACAGCGTGGGAAAAAGAAGACAGAGCTTAATTGCTCACCAAAGAAAAACCATAACCCCATTGCAAGCTTTTCATACAGCTTAAGTCTAGAAAGTATGGCTGCTTCTTTAGGTGTCATCTGTAATGAATCAGACAATATGTTATTTACAGCCCTGCCAAAAGAAAGACCTGCAAAAAAAGTTGAAAAGCCAGAAGAGACTTTAAATTCGTTGGACGACTGTTTCAGTATCTCTAAAAGTAAGGATGATTTTGCTCAAAGTATGAAGAAATTTACAAAGGGCAATTGTAAATCAATCGAAGTTCTGACACGTGGACAGTCTACGAACCCAAAATGGTTTTATTTTAGAAAACATGTCATTACAGCTTACAAAGCCCATGATGTTAAAACTAAGCTTGCTTCTTTAAAAAGAACAGGAAGCATTGGTATACATTTGGATGGCATATTCAATGCCATATCAGGTGATGCCTCAATCAATCCAGAAATACCGGCACTGAAATATGGAAGAGCCATGGAAGCAGATGCAGTGAACTGTTTCATGGAGATTTCAAGGAAGCACACAAGAATGCTAGGGCAGCAGAATGTGGTCTTTTTCTTTCTGAAGACATGCCATATGTTGGTGGAAGCCCCGACAGAATCATAACATGTGACTGTTGTGGAAGTTCTTGCTTGGAAGTTAAATGTCCCTTCTCAATAAGACACACAACTCCAACTGATCCTGAGGTTAATCTTCCGTTTTTAAAGATAACTGATGGAATTGTTTCTCTTAATATCAATCATAAGTATTTCACGCAATGCCAAGTACAAATGGCTGTTACTGGACTTCCATCCTGTTATTTCTTTGTTTGGACAGCACATGGATCATATATACAAAAGATCGAGTTTGATAACGAAATCTGGCAACTGTTAATGCAAAATTTCAAAGACTTCTACTTTAATCATTATATTCCTCATTTATATAAAAGTTAATTACTAGTCTACAAGTAACTTTTTAGCTTTGCCTAAGAACAAAAAAAAAACAGAATGAAAAATAGTTATCATTGTCACTGAATTAATCATTTTGAGTTGCAAGAGGTGACATCTCCGATAAGTCTTGGCTGAATGTTGCATAAAGATGCACATGTCCTAACAATGTCATCTACCAATGGAAGCCTATTGATTGGGAGTGTGCTTTTCAGAATTTTAAATTCTTTGATCCTGTTTATTGCCCTCTCAACATGTATACGTAAGTTTGCTACCTCCTTCGTTGTTCAGCATTCACCTGAAGTCATTTGTGACTTCACTCGAGCACCTGGTGGAATGGTCAGACTACAGTAGTAGTGCAGAAGGTCTTTCTTTATTTGAAATCCTCTATCCGCCATGATTTCATCACCATACTCTAGATGGTTATAAAAGTTGCTATCTCGGCAAATGTACTGGTCAGGTGTTCTCCCACCATAGCAGTCAGAAATGAAAATTATGTAACCACTAGGTGCAATTTCAACTAAAAACTTTACAGTGTTGTGCTTCTTGTAATCGGACCAAGTGGCTGCCTGAATGTCAAGTGATTTTGACCTTTCAATAAAGATCTCTGTGCAGTCAATAATGCACCTTGTTTTTCTGTGTTTCGGTTTGAACATGCTGGGTAGATTTGAATAGACTGTTTCCTTTGGGAGCCAGATGAGAAGGCTGTCTCCAAATAATTTGCTTAATAATTTGATCCAAGTGGCAAAAATGCTAGAGCAAGTGCTTGCTGATATGCAAAACCTGTCAGCTAAGTCTTCATTCATAAGGCCAAGTCGCAAATCCATCAGTGTTAGAAGGAACTGATCCTTTCCTCAAACTTTCTGGGATCTTGTTTGAAATTTACGATTTTTGGATGTTAAAATCTGCTTGCTACCTCTCCAAAATACAGTAGCTGGTATACATGGCTTAACCCCGCTAAACAATAAATTAAAGAGGACGATCGTTTGGATACCAGTATAAATTTCATCTTGGAGTCTGATTTAATATTAATCCAAGAAAATGGCTTTGTTTCAGCTTTTGCAATTGTGATTTTTCTTGAAAGTTCACCAACTTCTCCTTTCAGTTTTTTTCCTCAACAGTCAGGTCATTTAATTTCTTTCCAAAGGTCTCGATTGCTGAATCCTTTTGCTTGGAATTGGCACAAAACTCATCGCAGATTTCCCAAGGCTCTTCATCCCACATGAGAAAGTCTTCCTGCAATGGCTGGTCTTCTTCTGCCATCTCATAATCACATTCAGCTCTTTGTACAATTGCTGTTTGTCGCACTAAAGTTCTTCGTGCTTTTTTGTTGGTCTCTCATAACCCAAATTGATAGTTGGATTTGGGTTTGCAAGAGTAGGCTTAGCATCAACAACACGTTGAGAGCAAACCATATCACTTTCTCCCGGTACCCATGCTGTGTTTTTAGCTGTTGTTCTTTTCATCAGCCTGGTCCATTCCTGCCTTAAAGCCATGTTGCACTGTTTGCTTGGGAAACGATGAAGTGTGAATGGTGGTGGACATGAACAGTTTTAATGCAGATCATTGTGTTCAGAACAGACTTGTTTTTTCTATTTTCTTATTCTGTACTGACTGTTAAAACAGCCGATTACTGCACAATTCCCATTAACCATCTTCGACATCCTTCACTTTCCAAGTTCAAACCAGACAGACAGCTCTTGCTTTGTGTGCGGGCCTAAATGCCAGACCAAGAATGGCAAGATAACAACAATATTTGTGACTTGCCAGAGCCAAGTACTTATAAAAGCTTTAAAGAAAGCTGTTCCGAGGATAACAAGCCACAAAAATTTAACTTAATTGAAAATAACAGTGAAATATCAGTGATAAAATATTTACTTTTTGATAGGGATCCGAAGCTTTCCTTGTTGCGATAACAGAAGTCGAGGAATTCTTTCACCCCAAAACTCGGCCCAGGCCCCGTTGGAAACAGAGGCCGCGGTTAGTCGAAGTGGTGTATAAAGCTAACCTTTTTTTAAACATTGGTTATATATAAACAGTTAACGACCACAATCTTGGACAAAATATATTGAGACAAAAATGAAGTATGAGACGTGGTTATAATCCCTCTCCCCTTCTATCAATGTTGTGTCCGTGTTAGATGGCCATGACGCGGTTTGCTTTGAAATTTAAGAGCTACAACATTGACTAAAGAGAGAGAGGGTATTGGATAGCGTGATGTTCCAATTTGTCTCATAATTTATGTCCAAGATTGTCTTCAGTTTTGCGAGACTTGGGCAAATTTATCAATCGTCATTATCAACTGACATTACAGCATAGATCATAACTTTGTACGCATTCGTTTTGTGTGATACAAAGAGAGACAACAGTGTGAATGAACAACTAAAGCAATAACAAAAACAACAACAGCACAGCAACAACAACAAAAACAAAATACAATGTAAACAATAATTGTGGGGCAGTTCATGAGTATGCGAGTTTGGAAGGAAGAATGTAATGTGATTTTCAATATGGCTAGGAAAAACAAAGTTACAACAAGGCATTCTGCAAAAATTGCTGCATTACATAAAAAGCTGGTGTATCTGCTGCTGAGCTTATAAAAATTTTCCCTCAGTATAGCAAGGCAACTATATATAGGCATGCGACATCATTGTTAAACCAACAGGCTGAAGATGGCAGGAAAAACAACAAAGGTCGTCCTAAAAAGCTGAGTATCAAAGAATAATACTACAAAGGCAAATACTACGTCAGTACCCAAACTTAGGAAAACTGATAGATTGTTCACATCAAAATGTGTAGCGGTGGAGGCTGGAGTTCAGCAGAAAGTATCGAACCGCACAGTGAGAAGGGTTCTAAACAGCAACGGGTATGGATACTTCAGATCACTGGAAAAGGGCCTTTTGTGCCAAATGATTTGAACGAGAGGATGCAATTTTGTCGAAAAATTCGCAAACTTAAACTGGGGCAAGACTTATGGAATTTCCACATATCGTTTTAATTAGATGGCAAAGGTTTCGAATATAAGAGTAACCCTCTAGACCAGGCTAGAGCACCTAAATTACAGGTATGGAGAAAGAAGAGTGAAGGATTGAAGACTGGATGCGCAGCAAAAGGCAAAAAGGAGGGTGCATTCAACTGCAATTTCATGGTGGGAATATCATACAACTGTGGTGTTGTACTATGTGAGCAATATGCAGGGTCTATAAATGGAGAGAAAATGGCAAACATAGTTTGTTCTTCATTTCCGCAAGCATTCAAAGAAAGCATTGACCGAAAAGGTAAGAGGTTCTTGCAGGATGGATGTCAGAACAGCAAAACAGCAAGAGATGCATTTGACTCAGTTCATGCAAAGGTGTTTAAAATCCCATCAAGATCTCGAGATCTGAATCCAATAGAGAACTTTTTCAATTTAGTAAGTGCAAAGTTAAAGCAGCAGGCTCTTGACAGGGGCATTGAAAAAGAAGCTTTTAAAGAATTTGCAAGCCGTGTTATAAAGACTTTGCTTGAATATCAAATTGCTGATATAGACAAAATCATCGAGACAATGGATAAAAGAATAAATATGGTGTTGGACACGAAAGGTATGATACTCAAATAACAAAGGTATGTTGCCTGTTTTCTCCCTACGTAACAGGTCGAGGGACCTTAGAAGTTGGCCTATTCTACTGTGGTAAATTATATTACAATTAAATGCAAAATTATATTATATTAAAAGTGGTAAAGGGTTAGGTGGCAGGCTGGCACTGTGGTGATCTCCATGCTTTCACCTCAGTGCCAACGGTCCAGGGAGGTACCACCTTTCTCACTCTAAGAGACTCCCTTTTTGAATACGGGTCTGGAAGTCCTTGTGGGATTGCCGGAAAGTGGAAAGCGGCACCCAATTGAAAGATACCAATAACAGAAAAGATATACACTTGGTTTTATTGTAGTTAATCAAGTAATGATATAAGGGGTGTCAGACTGTTAAGAGAGCAAATGCATGATCTTGAGTTTATTTTTAAAATGAAATGCAAAGAGATTTTTTAATTAAATGAAATTTTCTAGCCTAAATAGGCCTGGAAAGGCCTATTCCCTCCAATGAGGCAAAGCCCACCTGCACTTAGGGGTCTGGCACCCTTGGGTGACATGATACCGTCATGTGCTTTGCTTATTTTCTTAAAATCCCTGAGAAAACTTTTGTGAGTTTTTACTTATCAAAGAATCAATATAGCATAATTTAACATCCTGCAAAATTTAAAAAAAATATTCAAGTCTTCCCAAACTTATCATTTGATGGGTCCTCAAAAAGCTAACATCATATTCCCAAATTTATCTCCTCCTTCTTTTAGACTTTCCCTTAAGCTTTTTGCAAAATTCCTCATTGATATTATTCAATGAAAGTACTTATGTAGCACATTCATACAAAGGCCTGCTGCATCCAGGTGCGCATTCTTCTCTTGCTGCTGCCCTTACCTTTTCAATTCGGCTGACTGTTTTACGCTTGAGTTTCTCCGGTGCCTCCCTCATGAACCAGGCTTTGCTTATGAGCTCTTTCAAGTTTTTTTCCGGGCGTGAGAAAAGAAACTCTGCTATGTCATTGTCTCCTTCTTCCCTTCGTAGCTCTGCTGTGGCAAATAGCTCAGTCTCAGCATATGTGAGGTTTTAAAACCAGGCTAATGGCTGATGTCACGGATTCGCGAGAGGCTATCAGATTAGAGGCTACTGATCTTAAATGAGGCTATTTCAAACGAGGCTATCAGTTTCAAACAAGATCTTAAAAATCATCCTGATATAGCACTAGCTGATAATGTCACTGTGTCTGGAGGGCTATGATGATGTCACTGCGCTCGGACGCCCGTGCGCTCAGACGCCCATTGTGCAACCTACTGTAGTGCACTCGCTTGAATGCATGAAGAAATATGACATCACATCCGTGCTTGTCAGTCTCTTCAGCGTGAATGCACCACAAAACCTTGCATTGAGCCCTTTTGCAAATGTATTTCGGTGAGAGAATGCATCAGATGTCAGCACTATATTTCTAAATAGGAAAGTGTTACAATGAGGAATTAAGTAATCAGCGTTGTTTCATTGCAAATTTGTCAAAGATGTCCTAAACCTCCCCTCCACATTTACTTAAACCCCCCAGTTAGATCCTGAATCCAGTTAGATGCTGTTCCCTCCGCCTATTTCTACACGGTTTTTTATAAGAATACCTAAACTTTTGCCCAGTCTCAATTATTCTTAAGATTTTCCAATTTGGAACCTCAAAATATTCTTAAATTACTCTTAACTTATTGGAAATGATATTCTTAATCTTAATTGCCTGAAGATCAAGAGAAGTAAGTCAAATCTTTATCAGAATTACTCGCCTGGTCACCATTGGTAAATTGCCACCTCACCTTTGCACTGCAGTCCTCTGCAAGAATATACAAAGTTTTGCCATCCGTTTAGAACCCCAATGATTTGGAGAATGAAGTCTTCAAGGACTTTAGTGCTAGATACCTCTCTTCCATCTTTTCCTGGTCTTGTTACCACTAGTGTTTTACAATTTCCTTCTACAATAAACATCATCTCATGTCTAATTTCTGCTAATGATTGTGTTGAAGTCTAGAAAATAAAGATGTGCAGGCACAATAAAGCTTTTTGCTATTTATTGAAAATCGCCAAAGGTTGTCAAAAAGGAATGCTTTATTGCTACTTACTAGAAATACTAAATTTATGACCTAAAATCCAACAGAGAAATATTCTAAAATATTCTACTCTACATATTCTTAATTAAGTAACACAATTGAAAAATAGCAACTTACGTCTAATTAATTCTCCTAATCCATATCAGAATCGATACTTCACAAGTGTAATTGGGCTTGGAGTGACAGAACAAATGTAAAATATGACGTAAATGTTGAAGCATTTGATTCATGTAGAATTTGTAAGGCACAATGCCAAGTATTCTTCTGTTTTAGTTAGACATCGTGACTTGTTACAACACTCGCCATACAGAAATCCCGTATCTCAAGAAATGAATGTACACATGACCATATCTCAGTGTATGGTGGCCACCATTTCCGAATGTCACAGAAAATATCCCCTATAGCCTTCATTTCCACCAGAATAATCCAATATCAGTTAATTGTTTTCGAAAGATTCCCATATCCCGAATACATATCCTAATGGATCCTAACTAAAAACTCATTTAATTAGCTGAAGGTGGACCTCCTTTAAGTAATTCCCTGCATACAATTTATGTAGCTCCTATTTGTATTTTTATATTGTATTAGTTTTCTGTAACATTGAATTAATTTTTCTGTAACATTATCTTCTATCTTTGTAGTTTAGTTATTTGTTTGTATTGCTAGAATCATAAATTGTATATAGAGAATTTAAATGATATGAACTGAACTGAACTGAACTGAACTGAACTGGACTTTGGGATTGAGGAAGCAGCTAAAGAGAGGTACTGAGTGAGTTCCTTAAATTTTAACTTGATTTAAAGTGCTGAAAAATGTTGAAAGTTTCTTGCAAGCTTACATGATAGTTTTATACACAAATGATTATAAGTAGTTTCAAAAGCAATTGAAAGTTGAAGTTTCTTTAGTTTGAGGAAGCAGAAAGAAACAGAAAGGCAGTGCAATACAATGTTATCTGTTACGCAAATGCTGTTCTCATGAGAAATAATGACGAAACAACTATATCTTTTTTAACAAGCGGAAAGGCAAAGGGTGGCAACGGAAGACATTGTTAGCTGTTACTCAAATGCTCTGCTGCGCCTACATGGTACGGATTCTGCACTTAGAGAAACTGAATCCTTTCACAAATAAATACAATTCACAAATGTTGGTGAATAAAGCCGACAGTAGCTAAGGGGATCTAAATGCATACAATAATGTAAAGAAAAATTTCAAACAAAGTGTTCCACATGCAGATGAAAAGCATCCCATTGAAAATCTTTTCCGTGCTTGAGCAACAACAGGGGTTTCTGGCTAATTTTTGGGAAGAGCAGAGGTCTGCCACCAGCATTTTGAAAATGGTGGTACCAGGGGTACTTACACTATGAAAGACCCCTCCCTCCCGTGACTTGAGCAAATTTTTTACCCTTTGCCCTTTGAGAGTGAGCCTTCCTTATGAAAAGTCTGCTAAAGTAACACTTATTTTTATATATCGGAATATTGAGTTATTGAGTACGGTAAAAGTTCCATGCAGAGCTTTCGTTACCAAAGTAGAATTTTTAATACATAAACCAAAAGATTTTCTCACGATTTCCTTTATTTCTTAATTCATATTCTTATTCCTCTTGATCTTCAGGGCACTGGGTAACATTGGAAGTTAAGAACAATTGAAGAATACTTTTAGGCTCAAAATTGATAAATATTTAGGATAATCGAGGCTCAGCAAAAAGTAAGATATTCTTATAAAAAAAGCGTGCAAGCTTCAGCAATCTGTAATTTTAAGATGAAGATAGAAATGTATGCGGTTGATAATCTTTGTCATATTCTTTAACAGCACGTTATGACAAAGAACAGGAAAGTAGTAACAAAACCTGTCCAGTTAAAATGCAAAAAATGAAGTTATTATAACGAAAAGTCAATTCATTTGTCATATTTCTAAAGGGTCATCAGCTTTCATGTCTCTGTCAACCTTGAATTGCAAATACTGATCCCTAATTAGTTTATATTGGTTGATCTCTAATCCTGTGAGAATGTTTTCTCATTGTTTTGATTTGATAGCCTGATTCTGATAAAAATCCATCAGAAGGTTGCAGTAGAAGTGAATGTGAAAACACTGCATTGTGGAGCAATTCAAATGTAACTTGTTCTTTCTATTGTTTTCCGACTCTTGAAAGCTACTTTTCAAAGCTGTTGCTTGATGGCAAAGGTCTATGTCTGATAACGACACAGAGGTGATTTGTGTGGCTTTGTTGCACAATGGAATCAGTCTCCCAAAACATAACAACATGAGGTACCCGTTGTCAGGTGCAGGACCTATTACTTTCTTCGCCTTTGAACTTCACAGGAACAATTTCTGGAAGGCTAGCTCCCGGTGAAAGAAACATTTATTGATCACAAGGATTTTTTTGAATGAAAAATTAAGGGACCCGTTTACACAAGACTCTATTTAACATTCAATTTTTATCCTTAAGGAAGGTGATACAGATTTGTAATGTTTACCAGGAGCCGTACTACTTATGTTACTGATTCCATTTTCACAAGTTCGGATTTGCATGAAATAGAGGCCCAACTAACAAAGTGAGGCTGAAATTCCAAAAAATGTGGGCATAGGCGTAACCGCATTGTGCATAAAAGTTTTTAAAGACAGATAAAAAGTAAGCCTCTATTTTAGCCATCGCCCTTGAAGGATGAAAATTGATCTGGCCATCCCTATTGATTTTGATGCAGATTGCTCTTGGGCTGCTAGGAGGTGAAAATACATTAATACAAAAGTGGTTTACAACAAGCGCACTGACTTGTGCATCTAAAATCATCTGGTTGGAGGTCTCCAAATTACATGTGAGGTAATCAAGCGACATCTAATATTTTGCCAATGTGCTTTTCTATGTCCTTTTACTGTTGATAATGGCAGAAATTTAAATTCATTGCATGGAAAATAGAAAACTGCTGTCAGAAAAGGATTGCTGGGTACATTAAAGTGACACTGTAACATTTGATTGCGGCTAAGGGAAATTATCAAGCAATGAGCTTCGTTTTGGAAAATCCTTGGCTCAAATTTTCATATTGAAAAAAAATATGCTTACTGAATTGGGCTTTCTTTTCTCATCTGGTTTTGCGAAGCATCCATTGAATTCTCCCCAAATCGTCTAATTCATACCAGGATTTCTCAGATTCATGTGCCAAACAAAAGTACATGCCATGTCACATATGAAGGTTGAAGGTTGATAGCGAAGAGACAAATACAGATCAGCTGCATCTCTCACAAACTATGAAAAGTAAGATCATATTTTCAAAAATTAACCAGAATGATACTGGTCCTAGCTTTTTTATTCAATGATATAATATCCATTATCAAATGTTGTAGATATTTTGTTACTCCAAGTCGACAAACTATGTGGTGATAAAACTCTCCAGTATAACAGTCTGTCTTGGTGAAAGCGTGGGAAGGAGATTTTCCGACCAATATCAAAGCAAACAATGCTTGAAGATCATGTTTTACTTTATCCTACATTAAAGGAGATGAATTTGTGTATAAACCATTACAATGTGTATGGCATGTATTTCAAGTGCGAGAGAAAGATAGCAAAGCCCTTAGTATTTCGTAACTTAACCATAGCTGTGGAATTAACATCATAGAGACTATACTTATGAAAATTTGCATCTACAATTAAAGCGATGAGCTAAATGTAAATAGAAGTTATAGTCTCAGAATACCGATTTGTCATGTATTCTGCAACCAGGTTATTGCAAAACACAAAAAAGGAAGACCTATAGTTTTGATTGTATTGGTATGGCATTGCAGTAAGCCATTTCATCATCATTTCATTGATATAACAGGTTGTTTATTATATCAGCTGATTTAAATCATTTTTAAAATATCTATTATCTATTATCTACTATCTTTTTTAAAATACAGTTGATTGTCCTCCTGTTTAACTTTGCAGAAAGTAGCACAAGTCATCCGGTTTCCTTTGGATAATTTTCCCTGTTTGTCTGCAGGCACATTGTTCTCATGCATGTACTTTGCAAAAAGAACGGGATCCCTTACAACTTAACAGCAAAATATTGTGTTAGAAACAGTTATGAAATCTTCAATAACATGGCAGTTTCACGAGTATTAAAGCAATACAAAACAACAATGATACTGTAATGAAAACCATTTGGATTAATATATATTGACAAAAATTACCAACCATTCTTCCCTTCAGCATCATTATTGAGGTAGATGCTTATCTTTGAGTCATCTGTGTTCAGTTTGCTTTTTCTTTGTAGCAGTGGAATAATTGGAGGTGTGAAGTTGAAAAGAATTGAGAATCTCTATTTTCTCTTAGCATATTCATTTTTACCAGAATATGGAGTTTGATCTTGGAGAGCATTAATTCTAGCTTGTCAGTTTCCTTTTCTTCCTCTGTGAAGTTTGCCACCAATCTGAAAGGCATGCATCATCATCAATGAAATACATTTTTTTACTGCATCTATATGTGTATTGGAGAAGAGCGAAAATTTTTTTCTCTATTACTAAATTGTTCTCAAAGCATCACCAGCAAGAGGTTAAGGTACAACCGTTTCAGGCAATTAAAGTTTCCAGTATATAATGTATTTTGGGGAGGAGAGGCTGAATATGGAAGAACAAAGGGGGTAACACTGTATGTCCAGTAGCCTGCAAAGCTAATGCCAATATAAATATGAAGATTAAATTTGTACTCATAACCTGGTCTTTACCTAGTGACTCTAGGTAAAAAATAGTATTAGCCTGAATGTCACCACCTCTGTTAGTAATGGTTTTATGAGAAGAGACTCACATTGCTGACAAGTGCTGCTTACCTCGTGAAGAGAACAGCAATTTTTTGCATTCCATCACCAAAATACAACTCAACGCTGAATGCCAGGCTAATGATTGCCGGCCCTTGTGTAAAGGAATGAAGCCCTGATCCAAATGAAGCCCAGGTGAAGCAAGCATGAAATGACAGGTTTCAACAACATTAAATGCTATTATAATTGCTTTTGGGATAGACAGGATCACAAGAAATACAGTCTAACATTTAACAAGGACATCAAGAGATATCATCACTTTGTTACAGATGTTGAAAAAACCTTAAAAAGGGAAAATCATAATTTTCCACGGTCTCTACAAATTTAGTTCCAGCCATTGTTGTTTTCGCTATCAAAGATAAAAGTACAAAAAACCTTTTTGTAATCATAGGCAAATAAAAGCGTGAGTGAAACAAAGCCCAGTATTACAGTTCTGTTTTTTTGAGATTTTTTGGGACACCGTAAAATTATGAGAAACAGGTAACAGACACAATTGTAACATTGTATCTTTTCTTTGATTCAGGTTGATGTCGTTTTACTGTGCTCCTTCTTTAAATAAAGGTCTTTTCACAAGAAAAGTATTTTTATCAAACTTGACAATTTGAGGGCAAGCAGCTTCTTTTCAAATCGTTATGTCAATCCAAACTCTGTCAGTAGTAGTATAAAGATGTTCTTTATGTTTTCAAGGCGAATCTTTAATATTTTGAAATTGTTTTAAAGCTACTAATTGTTTTAATTACTTACATTGCATATACGGAAAGCAAGTTGTAATTGCTTTGCACTGTGGATTGGTACAATTTCTCAATTTGATCATGGTTCTAGATGATCAATTCAGGTACAGAGGAGGGCTAAGATCAGAGTTACACAGTGCACATTTGATAGCATCTGTAAGAAATATGTTTCCTTCTTGGTCACATGATGAATTGTAGCACCATCTTAGAATTGCTTTTGGGATTTCATATGGTATCGAAAGCATTACTTGCATCTTTAGTGTGAATGCTTGGGAAAGGTCTATGTCATGTGATTGCAAATCATCTTGCCAAAATAAAGTCTGCTGCTCACAGATTTCATCCTCGAATTGATTATTCAAAAGCTCTGCTAGGCTTAATGTTCTCTTTAATTTTACGAGCAAGAATGACCAAATGCAGATGCATACAATTGCATCGTCTACTGACCTGTTTGGTAATACCACCGCAGTCCAATCAGACCCAGAATCAGAATCAGACACAGAATCAGATTCTTAGCATCAGATTCGCAGCAGGGCTACCAGAATATCAAATACTGATATTTCATTTACAAGTATTGTTTATTTTGATTATCAAGACAGCGTTTGTTATACCAAATATTGCTATATTTGATAATTTAACACAACATTTGATTTTTTTTTATATTTAATACTTCAATTTCATAAAGAAAATTAATGAGTCAACATTAAATAATCTTGTTATCGCTGTGGTTTCCCTGCTGCGAATCTGAAGCTGAGTGAATTCCATGAACTCTGTTTCCTTTAATGTCAGCAATTCTTCCCGAAAACTTTGATTTCTGGGTTAATTAAACCTGTTCAATTCCTCAGCTTAGGTTTTAAACGATTTCAAAAAATTTTCCCTCCATAAAAAAACAAATTTCAGATGCTCTGGTTTCTCTGTTGCGAATCTGATGCTGGGGCAGTAAATAGAGCCTGTGTCCTTCACCGTTTGCACTTTTTAGTGGAGAACTTTAAATTCTGATTCAATTCCACCTGCTTTATCTGTCTTTCTAGGTTTTAAATCGGTTAGAAGTCATCTTCCTTAATATAATCGTAAATATTACATACTCCGGTATCCCTGCTGCGAATCTGATGCTGAGGGCCTAAATGCACTCTGCTCCCTTAAATGTTTGCAATTTTTCATGAAAGCTTAGATTTCTGGTTCGTTTCCAAGTGTTTTATAGGTCAGCTTTAGTTTCACAACTATTCCAAGCCGATTTCCCTTCAAAATCAATGCAAAGATGATATTTTTCTGGATTCCCTGCTGCAAATCTGATGCTGGGGGCCTAAATCTGCTCTGCTTCCTCCACCATTCGCAATTTTTGTTTCAAACTTGGATTTCTGGTTCATTTCCAAGTGTATAATAAGACAGTTTGGGTATCGAAATGATTCCAGGTAGTTTCTCTTCAAAATAAATGCAAATATCATATTTTTCTGGCTTCCCTGCTGCAAATCTGATGCCGAGGGCCTAAATCTGCTCTGCTTCCTTCACCGTTCGCAATTTTTGTACCAAACTTGAATTTTTTGTTTCAATTCCAGTTGTTTTCTTCGTTAGCTTAGGTTGTTAAATGATGTCTAGTAACTTTTCGCCGATATGAACGCAAATAGCATATACTCTGGTATCCCTGCTGCAAATCTGATGCTGAGGGTATCAATCCACTCTGTTTCCTTAAATGTTAGCAATTTTTCAAGAAAAGTTTGATTTTCGGGTTAATTCAACCTGTTTAGTTCCTCACCTTAGGTTTTAAACGATTTAAAAAAGTTTCCATCCATACAAATACATAATGGTAGACAACGAAAAGGAAGCAAAACTTTTGGACTTTTTTTATAGTATATCAATTTCAATTACAAACATGTCCTATAATGGTTTGAAATAGCAAAATTACAAAAAACCAACAGAAAGCAAAATACTGCACCTTGATCATAGAAGATACAAATCGATAAAAATCAAAGTAACAGAGAAATTACTGAATTACAGTAAAAATATCTCTAAATTTCATGGTCTATCACTAACGATTATTATACTAACATTAACAAACAGTTTCTCATGGCCGGCACTTTCCCTTTTCGTTTTCCTTAATATTTATCAACTTTTAAGTTGGTATAGTTGGTATAGTTTTGATAATTGAAAGAAGGCTAAGTAAACTTAATTTCCTGTAATGTTCTTTGCAATTTTTGTTGACTTTTTTTGGCAAAAATGCTTTATATAGCTTTCAATTAACTTGAGAATGTTACTCGCACACACTAATAGTATATCAGCTATTTGTCAGAATAGTGCATTTTATGAAGCAAGCATGAAAATTGGTATACCTACCCAGTTTGATACGCTGAAGATGATGGGATACAGGCCCCAATCGAAAAATGCTATTTTTAGACTGGGGTACTTGGTACCATACCTCTACAAGGGTTTCTACCATAACAATCTTGGGAATAACGATACTGACATGAAACTTGGCAAGAATGCACAGTTTGATACGCTCAAAAAGATAGGATGCAGACCCCCTCCAGAAGAGTGCCCTTTATTCTATTTTTAGACTGGGGTACTCGGTATCATACCTCTACAAGGGTTTCAATTGTAACTATGTTGGGAATTAAGATATTGCAATAAAACTTGGCAAGAATACACAGTTTGATACGCTGAAAATGAAAGGAAGCAGACCCCTCCGGAAAATCTGGATAGCGACCTAAGGGTAGAATGATATACCTGTCAGCTATACGACCGCACGCCTCTTATGTTTCATGCAATGCAAAAACAACAATGGGTAAAGAAGAGAACGCCATGTGATATGGCTTTAAAGCTCTTTTAATTGTAGTTTTTTACTGGTCTTGTTTTATGGCCCGAAAAGCACTGTCATAGTTCTAGTTTGTCATTTTTCTGAGTGTAATGTATATTTGTTTTGGTAATGTTTTTTGACTGCTAATGGCCAAAAAGCAACAATATTCGAGTTGAAAATATGCTATTTTACTCCAACTGCAACTTCAAGTCCAACGCATAGGCTCCAACAAAGAAATCGCACAAGCGGAACGAACTGTGCTTCTTATCGGTCACTGGGGTAAAAAATTTTACAGTCGGAGACTTACCTGATATTCTGCAGGATTTTTTGGGTTGGGGCAATTTATTCCATTCTTCTTCTTCTATTTCAAATTCCTCGTCAACATCAGGCAAACCATCGTGATCCCGTGGATATAACGCAGGAGATCTCTCTAGTCTAGAAGCAGAACATATGGCAAAGGATGTAGGTTTAATTCACTGGTTATTTAGAGTCGTGCATCTTAGGGATGGCCAACAAAATTTCATTTTTTTTTACTATGACATTACCCCGTACCTTTTATTAACATAATTAACATATATATCTTTGTAACAGCTATTTCTTATAAGTATAATAATGGTGCAGGAATAAGACGTTTTTTTGGGGGGTGGCTGAAACAATAGGAACAATATAAAGTCATTTAGATTATACAAAAAATAGACGTCACAAATTATTGGAGAGGGGCCGCAGCCCCATAGGCTGCAACGGCCCTGATTGATAACTGTTTAACAGAATGACAGAAGAGTGTAGGTGCGCTAACGGGGCGCTAAACAACAGTGAAACACAGCATAATTATTAATACCCAAGATTGTAGGCTCTTAATATTCAGTCATCATACAATGGTACGATACATACCTTTGCAAATTTCCCTTCATCTTGCCTTTTGATCTTCGTCTTTTGCCACTACTAGAACCACGTACAGATTGTCGTCATGTACGAGTCTTGTGCTATATCGTCATGTACGAGTCTTTCTTTTTCTCACAAAAGAGAAAATATTCTTCGAATTCCACCGGCTGTATGAGAAGAGGAGATCATTTCTGCAACAGGAATTGGCGGCGACTTTCCAAATGGATTTATGACTGTGAGTGAATATAGTAGTAGCCTCTTGTAGCCTTTAATAGCCTCCACAATAGAGCCTGTCGCATCGAAGAAAAGAACATCGTTACTGCATACATGACGATAAAGCCTGACAGAGCCTTCGTCAAATATGACGACACTTAATGAGTCATTTGTTATGTCGTTGGATTGCACATAGCCAAGCAATTTTTGAGAGTCCATCATTTGCTTGAAGAGGTTTTTAGTCTTCTGCCTGATTTCCTTATCGCACTCGCGTATTTTCATTGCTATAGTATTGGGGTCATTTTTCTCTTTTCTTGCTTCCGAAGAGATATGCTGAAAGGCTTTCTGGGTAACCCCACACCCCGATCTGTTGCCAGCAGCATATGATGAAGCATCCAGGCCATGGAGTTTGTCCCTAAAGACAGCTGATGGCTTGATCTTCTCATTGACAAATTTCTTTCGGAGTTTATCCTTTTCCGTTCCAGTGATTCTACGTGCTTTTAATGAGGATGCATCATGTGTTACCTCACCCACAAACTTCAATGAAAGCTGTGTCGAGTTTTCTGTTGCAATTGAGAGGAAAACTTTGCATGTACAACCTTTAATAGTACAGATAGCATTGGATCGAAAAAAATCTGCGTTGTTCTTTCTTGACGTAACCTGTTTAATGTAATTTCTCTTGAAGGCAAAAACGCAGTGTTGATTTGCAGACTGCATGGCTTTATTAAAGAATTCAGTCCACTCACCTCCAAAGCGTTGGGATCCGTCCTTGCACACCACTATTGGTATTTCCCTCCAGGCTGGATCTAGCTCAATTTTTTGCTCAGCATTGCCAATTTTCACCTTGAACATTCCACTGTCTGGAACTCTGGTACCAGCAAGGGTGCTGGAAAGATCTGCAGACATGCCAACATTTGCAAACGGATGATCTTCATTTTTCTGTTTTGTTGTATACTCATCTCTTTTTATTGAATCGTTGATGATAGTGTCTTTGTTGCTCTCGCCGGCTGTACAAGTTGCTGCAGAATCAACATTTGTTTCAGCACATGTTACATCTATGCGATTTGCAGGAGGGAACTCAGAAATGAGTACATCAGCATTTAATTTTCTTTCCTCACTGGAATGAAAGGCTTTATCTATATTTCTTATAACCGATCTCTCTACTTCAGGGTGCGTATCAAAGTTTACCCTCTCAACCCCTGTCATTATCAAAAAAAAGATTGCGTGCAATGCGCGAGCAAACCGTTGCAGCTAAGGCATGAGTGTGTGATGTGTCATTATGTTTCTCAATGATGTTGTCTATGATCCCACAGCAGATCTTCGTGGTGTAGTCTATTCTTCTTTTTCTGTCTTCTTCTTCTGAGAAGCTTTTGTTATTGTTGGACGATGCCATTGAAACATGAAAAACATAGTTTCAACTACATAGCTAAAACTTACTGCAATCCAAACTGCAAATCATTAACGCACATGTATGAAAACTCTAAGTCGAATATCAAACATCAACAAGCAATTGGATTTTCGCTGCTACTGTATTATGAATTAAATTCAGTGATATATTATTTTTAACTTTGAATTCGAATCCCAAACAAGTTCACACTACATCAAAATCAGCAATTATACATTAATGCTAAAGACCATTGGTATGCAAAAAGATCTAATCTCAAGTGCCATGTCTTCCCAGACAATATGACCATCGCTGTTGCCATGGAGTTTTGCTTCGATGTCAAACAATCCAGTTCGTTGACGAATTACCCACTGGGTAACAGCCTTCCTGCGGATTTTCTGTGATCTCGATTGTTTAGGAAATAAAGTTGGGTTTCTGATGTTCATGTTAATTTTCCAATATTGCAGCAATATGAGCAAGACATTGAATGAAATTTTAGGAGAATATAATAGAAAATTAAAATTTGTTAAATAACCCGACAATCAAATTGGCTTTCTTTTGTAAAAAATGCAATAAGTCCACTCTGCATTTTTTGCAAGTTTTAGGAATAAATAAATCGAATAACTATTTCGAATTTTTTGGTGAAATTTTTCTTTTTGAAAATGCAAATTAGAATTCGATATTCTAATTTCTTTTTTTGCAAGTCTGCACCTTACATTATGAAGTGGATTAGGGAAAAATGAAAAATGACATTGTCGAGCTTGCCAAATACATATTGAGATAACTTCTTCTAGTTAGAATGACAAGCCTGCCTGTTACAGAATTACAGCTTCATCGATTATCCGATTTCGGAAAAGGGGGTCAGTACAGGTTTTATTTAGTTTCCGGAATGTAATTCATCAACATAACCGCAATAATATCCATGTTCTAGATTTCGGTGTGAACAATTGAACCGTACCAGCCTGGATTGTGGATGAAAATGTGAAATGCAAGCCAAGGAAGATCCATTTACAGTCAAGGAAGAACTGAGAGGTGCGTATAATTGAGGAGGATTACTGAATAGAAAATATGTATTCGCACAATGATTGAGAAGCTACTTAGTTACTTCGTTTCTAAGCAAAACAGCTCTTGATCCATCCATCGTCTGTTTAGCCTACGATACAAATATTTTTTTTTTATCATGCACTATCTAAAAATCATGCATGTTTCTGTGATCGTCTGTGATTGCTCTTATACTAACAGTTTTGATAAGTCATAATCAGCTGAAACATCATCATAATCATCTTGACTGAAAACAGCGATACCAAAGATCTCTTTGATCCCATGAGTTTGACAGCTTGTATGTAGCTCCTACAATATGTATAATAAGAATAAAAATTTCATGCGAAGTATTCATTATTTTAAACTTCGAGACTAATAGAGTGGCAAAGTGAAAAACAATGTTTAGAAATTCTCAATTTGCTCCTCATTTCCTGAAAGAGGGTAAAAAATAATGCCAAAATGTCCATATCACAGCCAATGAAAACATTGTTTCACTTTGCCCCTTTGTTTTAATAATGAATCTCCAGAGAGACAACAGGGACACGAGGGAACTAATAACTGAAATACTACCATATATGGATTTCATTCAGAAAAGGTGGACACTAGACTCACTCCATAAGTCCCACTACTTCGCCTATGTTGTTGTTGTTGTTTTTCAAAACCGCTTAGTGTGGGACTTATGTCCTTACAGCTGAAACTGGCAAGCCGCACAAAAAAATTGGCGTCCCAATCAGATTGCAGCATTTGCCTCAAAAACAATAGGTATTGTTTTTTGAACCAATCAAATGCCTTTAAATCCTAAAACTCCAGAGTGAGGCCGTAGTCTGGATTGCTCGGACCGGTCTGGAAAATGTTAAGTTGCTGCGGCCGAAATCAAGCCCCAACCGACCCAATTTCAGTGACTTTTTGGCCAAGCTGGTAACAGTAAAATATTTTGGGAGTCAGAAAAGCTTTTATTCTGGCTTCAAGGTAAAAGAAATCGAGTTTTTGCTCAAAGTAACATTGTTTTTTGACCCACTTTAGTTTCACTGAATTTAGGCCCATCAGAGTCCTGAGCCGAAGTGTCGGCAGACTTAAAGTGCTTATGACATCTAATTTTTGATAATTTTTTTCACATTTTCTGAAAATATGCTCTTTTCTGATCAGTTTGATACCAAATTTATGTTATTTTGATGAAGTAAAACGGGTTTAAAGATAGTTTTAAAAGGGGCACCTGATGCGAAAAGTCAAAAAAATTGTGACGTCATAAGTAGGACCCGTTTCTTGGAGTGTCTGTTTTTACAGCGGGTTTGCATAGGACGCGGCTCACTGCACTTGGTATTTACCTAAATTTCTCCATATTTGATTTAATTTTATTCATTTTTAATATTGGATAGCAATCCCTAGATATTAAGGAACAAATCTGAAAACTTTCTAGCATTAAAAACGGATGCGGCGGGAATTAAAAACAGCATTTTATTCAAATCGTTCTTTCTCGGGCGATCGCGCCATTGTTGAGGCGGAGGCAGGAAACAGTGTCGTAGCGCAGTAGCACTCGCACACAAGCAGAAGCAAAATTCGAGAGTGATCAAGATATTGGGTCACGAAGAAGCTTCCAAAGTTTGGACAATTTGCGAAGACTATCCCAGAATGGCATCGAGTGATTTATCAAGTAGTCCTAGTAATAGTTCAAGATCAGACTTAAGCGCAGATCGAAACGAAAGTGATAATGACTACGGTGTTGTAAACTTGGAAGCAAATCTGCCTTATCAAGATGAACTGCTAGCAAACGCTGATGATCAACATAATCACGAATTTCATTTTGAGGAAGACAGGGTTGGTATTCCCCATGAGGTACTGGCAGAAAGAAGTGAAGGCAGAATTATGGTTGATAACTGGTAAGTGGCTTTCAGTTATTCAGAAAAGGGTAACACTGTTGGGCTTCAGGGAGAACCATTCAAACTTTCCTTTCGTTTACTTGAAGCAAAATAATAGGCCAACACCAAACCATAGCCCAAACAAAGGGCTTAGCCTTTGGTTTAGGATCCGCCTCATCATGTCATTGAAAGACAACATTCTTAATTTTTTTCTTTCAGGTGCACTTGTGGTCATTGCAATGCAGACAAATTAGTTGGCACCCTAGAATATCGATGCTATCAGGAGATTAATGAGATTGGAGGAAAGCTTACTTTTGAAGGAAGGGAGGATATAACTGGCATGGTTCAACATGAAGATTACCAGGCGATGACAAACCAGGTTGTTTTAATGCAGACAGGTCCATTACTGAGAGATCGAAATGGTCGTTCATACAGGCAACGTGCAGGGCAAAGCCGAAATGAGTATGTTTTTTTTGCATGAAGACTTTTGTAATTATTTAGAATCTGCTCTTAAAATTCATCTGCTTGCAGTAACCACAGAAACAGTAAAGAAATCATTTTCTTTTCATAAAGGTATCTCAGAGCTGTGGCTTATCGTTGGTGTGTCCGCTGGTTTTTTGGATATCTTGGATGGGATGAAAGACGCCCTCTCCCAGCATGTATCTATCATGATTTGAGAACAAGATATCCAACAAACCAGCACACAGGATACGAAGATAGGCAGTAGAACTCAAGGAAATAATAAGAAAAGGTGTGTAGTATTCTTGTTTGTTTTGATTATTTGCCACAGTTCCCACGAGGATGCCCTTTCATGGGCTGATGGCATTTTTTGCAAGAGGGTAATTTTCTATGTTTTTCTCTGTCCGTATCACCAAAGCTCCCCTCTCTGTTGGTAGTGTCTTCCTGGAGACTTTCTTCCGCTATCTGATCATCTTCTGTAAAAAAATTTCCTTTCATTAGTTTAGTTATGCAAATACAAAAACTAAAGTAGTATCGTTGAAAGGCAGTGATATATTTCAAATGTAAACAATACAATTGCATAAAACAAAAAAATAGTGGTTGTGATGTACAATATCTTACCTGGAGGATATAACACTGTTATTCTCGATTTTCTTTCTTTTTGGCATGAAATTGCTTCTTCCCTAGATTTCCTCTCTTTAAAAGCACTGGTCATGGAGTCAGGGATCTCTTCTTGACATCTTTCAAATTTTTCTTTTAAAACACTACTTGGTGTCTCCAGCATGGTTTTTTTAATAAACTTAACATAATCTGTGAAGAAAATTTGCTCATCATTACAGAAAAAACAGACAATACTAGCCTCAAGAAAACTGTGGAATATAAAATCAGAGATTACATTTTCACAAAGTTAAACCACTCACTGTATGTTGGATCAACAGCAACTTCTCGCACAACCTCCTCACCAAGCTTGAACTTTGGAAATGTTCTTCCATCTGCAGTGCTCTTTTTTGCCCGATTTGAATTCTCATTAAAATGTAGCATTGCCAAGATGTGCCTGCAAATACGAGGGTATGCAAGAACTTAAGATCACTGGATTGTTTGCCAACTTGTCCACCAACAAGCTACATACAATATAAAGAAATGTAAGTTTCAGTTATGATAGGAATGAATGATACCTGCACTTTGTTCCAAGCCAAGAAAAACGTGTCATCTTCGGGTGCCAATGATTGAGCAGGGAATGGAATCCTTCGATACAGCTTGTCTGTTCATCTGAGGATAGTTTCTGAATATCACCAAGTATGTATCGCTTCATCAAAATTTGGTTCAGCTTATCATCAACATCAGTGCCTGGAAAATAATTATAGTGTGAGCCAAATTGCAAATTTAATCAACTGCTAACAGAATGAATATTACTAATTCGATTTTGCCATTATTCAACAGGAAAGTATGCATCATCTACAATATATAAATAACCTTTTGGTATCCAGCTCCTTGGTTCAATATCTCCATGTGCACATTGCTTGAACAGAGGGTCCGGGTGATCTGTATGCTTATCTGATATGTGGTGCACGATTGATTTCCATTTGGCCAGAATCAAGTTCCCAAAGCCTTGTTTGGTGGAGAGAGCACACCAGTACAGGTGACTGTTTATGCCCTTGATCCATGCTCCTAAGATCTCAAAACCCTTCTCTTTACTCGCCTGAAACAATTTTTTGTGATGCTTTTCGACACATGCCAGATATCATGGTAATGCGCAGTTTCTGGTTCTGATGTTCTTATCCATTTCGCTATACTTTTGTGACGATCGCTTATGAATGAATTTATCTTCATGCCAGCACTTTTCAGGAAAACGAAACATTTTTGTGCTCCATAATGCTCCATCCTGTTGCTGCTTCCAGCTTGATTCACCTGAAAACAAAAATTTAGTATGATTCATATATGTCAAAGAAATTAAAAATTGATGTCTTTTTTTAGATGAACATGATGGTATTACCTGTACAAGCTCAAAGTGCACAAGCTTTGATATGGAGATGGAGTTACAAAACATTGTGTAAGCTCCATATTTGGCACTATGACCCATTGAGTCAAAGCGCCCATCTCCTGACCATTGAACATCCTGGACGTCTTTCAATTTTTCCAGAAGTTGTTGCTGATGTTGGTCCCAGTGAAGCAGTATGGAAGGAAACAGAATATGCCTTTGATGACGGAAGAACGTACGAACTGAAATTGCTGCTAATCCAATATGCTTGAGCATTAAGAAAGCCTGACTTATGTTGATACCAGAAGAAAGAATCCCAAAACTCATCAAAAGATTTCCAGCTGGAATGCGATTATGTAAAAGAGGCTGACTTCTCCAAGTAAATCCTTCTCTGCAATATTTACAAGATTGAGTTGCAATCGCCATTGAACCAATGCAAGAAATACGAACATCTGGACATGCTCCTTTGCAGTTAAAACAGAACATCTTGAATAATCCCACGAGCATTCCAAAAAAACCATGAATTTGGGTTCATCAGTGGGTTTAGTTCCAGGACTGCACCTGAAAGAACATTGGACATAAGAAACATTGCATCAAGCTGTTAAAGCAGAATTATACTAGTTTTTCATGAATACTGAGAAACTCAAAACTTACTCTTCTATAAATTTGGAGCTATTCTGTTGGTCGTTATATTCCTCAACTTCTTCATCAGATGAGAACTCAGTTTCTTCTTGGCTGGTCCAGTCAGTGTCAGTTTCATTGTGATACTCAAAATGATCAGAGATGCTATTTGAAGATAACTCAGATAACTTCCTTTTTCTACAGTTAACACTTGATTCTTCCTCCTCCTCCTCATCATAATCATCTTCTTCAGGCTCTATATCGATATCCTGAAACAAAAGTTTTACATAATATTAAAATAAATTGTCATTTATGTATAGAATGCAAATCAGCAAAAGCTCACTTTCAAGCATTTACAGATGCAAGTTCTATACTCACTCTTAATTTCAATTGTTCTTTCAACTCATCTTTTCTCTTCTTTAACTGATGAATTTTCTTTTGAAGATTTATTATTTTCTTTGCTTTTGTTTGGCAGTTGTCACAATCAATTTTACTGGCACTTTTGGCATTATGATAAGAATTCCCATCTTTTTCTTCAGTTTCCTCATTCATGCTATTTACATTATTTACATTGTCCTCGCCAGAATCACATGTATCTTCTTGCATTATGTCTCTTAAAATCTGAAATTAAACAAACAGTGTATAAAGATTGAATTTTAATTTCACATAGACCACGTGAATTTGAGATTCCAATGAGGAAGAAAAAAGAGAAAGTGAAAAATGACCCTTACCTTGCGTTTCTCTCTGCTTGTGGATGCTACATTTTCAGTTTATTTACGCTCGTTTGCAACATCTATAGTTGGAACTGCATCTGGTTTCAAATTAAATTTCATGCCTAATGAAGTTGCAATGTCCCGTTTAACGGTAAAAGCCGATTCCTCGAAATGAATGCCACAAAGTATAGCCTGATTTGAAGTTGGCGACCAGTTAGGCCGGTGCCGGCGAACGAAGCGAACCCACTGAAAATATCTGTTAGGGTCTTTGTTTTTATCTGGAAAATGGTGAATGGAAACTTCTGGATTATACTGGCTGTTACCACAGCTAGCCCCATTGCGACCTCCAGCTACACATCGTTTTCCGCTCAGCCTTTTGCTCGAGGATGGTAAAGACGCCATGCTGAATTTATTTTACTTCCTCGTGCGTGTCCTACTTATGACGTCACAAGAAAGTAATTCCCATTTCAAATTTCAACAACATGAAATATTATGATCCTCAATTGAGGGGCGGCCTATTGGACAGGACGATTTATTGCATACGCTTTTAGATTATAATGTCATTTCACATGCTTATATATTGTAATTATTGTTTCCATATTTCTGGTACATCTGTGCATGAAAGATAATTGCACTAATTAATCAATTTCTACTCTCTTTCTTTTTTAACATGGTTACAGACATCAAATAAAAAAAGACGTGTATGGAAGAATTGTTCCCTCTTCTGAGATGGCAACCACAGATTATAAGAAACATTAGCGAGAAGAAATTGAAGATTATTTTGTAAGTGACTTTTGCTTAGGCCTAAAAATGGGTGCTATTATAAATTTGCATTTACTTCTCAGAAAAGACGAGAATTTGCTTCAAAAGTTATTTGAAATATTTTGTATCAACCACAGTTTCGAAATATGTGAATAAAAACTTTACATCCCAATTTCCAACTACTTTCAATGGTCAACTTCATTTTCTCTAGAAAATGGCCCCTTCAAAAGTCACTTACCTGAGATCGTTTTCCACAAAATAATCTTCAATTTCTTCTTGCTAACTTCTTTTTTGAGTAAAAATTTTAACGTGACACAAGAGTTTAAACTATTTTGCATTGAATAACTAAAAAATTTCGAGTAAACAGCCAAGAGAGCAGTTATTCTCATCGCTGTTTTTTAGCCAACTCATGAAATATATTCCAGCAAATTTTGAAGACGCTGCTTCAAAGTTTTTGATCGTTTTTTAAGAAAAATAACAAACGAATCCTTCACTCTTTATTTTAATTGAAAGTTAGTGAAATGGCAAACATTTCGCGCCAAAGTCAGGTGCACAGAGGCTGCTGAGCCGCCGTAGCTTTGTTATGTAAATTTTCTTGTTTCAGCCCTAGGCCACTGTTTGCCGCCATTTTAAGTCAGGCGTTTCCATACTTTTGTCCCCTTAGTGTCTGGTCTTTGAAGTCCCTTTGAAGGTTCAACACAGCAAAAACATCAGAATTTTGCAATTTGTTGAGAAACATCCTAGGATTTCATATTTTTCAGAAAAATACCTACATTTTTAAACAATCTACCTACTTTTCCTGATTTCTACCATAGGTTTTCCTACAACCTACAAACCTCCAAAAATCCCTATTGTAGGTAGAAATCCCTACGAGTGGCAGCCTTGTTAAACATTTTATAAGATGGCAAACGAAAGATGACAAGATATTTGCTATCGACTATATATTCGACTGCACTTTCCAGCAGTCATCATCAGAGTAACGGTTTTTACAAATTCAATGGTTAAAGTTAAGAATTTAAAATTTAATAATTTAATTGTTGTCATGGTAATTGATATATGACAACTCCAAAGAAGAACCGGAAACAATAATGACATAATGATAACAAATGTTTTAATTAAACAGTTTTAACGGAATGGATTTGTCTTGCGCATTCAATAACGGTTTCAGCTTCTTGATCTCCAATGCCTCTGATATTTTACGTTTATAGTAATTGCGATGATTTTTAGATAGCAACGTGAAATTGTTCAATTTTACTGTATCATGACCAGACTCAGTTGAGTGTTTAAAAACATGCGAATTATTGTCTCTACCGCTATGATCTTTCATTCTTTCACTTAATCGTCTACCAACCTCTCCTACGTATGATTGAGTGCAATTTTCATTTCGACAATCTACTTTATATACAAGGTTGTGCTGATTTTCATAGTTAGTTTTATCTTTAATATTAAAATGAGAACTCAATTTTGTCCCTGTGAATATGACCTTTACCTTTTGGTTATCCAATGTAGATTGATTTATTGTTCTTTTCAAAGATGTTTTCTCCTTCTTTACCTTTGTAAGGCAGTATAAGCATATTATTTTCAGTTTCAAGAACATTATTCGCATGATCTTCTACGGTATTGCTTAAAACCATTTCATCTCTGCATGCCTGTTCAGACTCAACTTGCTCTTTTATTTGCGAAATCAGCCATTTTGGATATCCGTTAATATCTTTAAAAACCTTAAGTAAATGATTGAATTCTTCATTACGATACTCTACCGTGGAACATATATTGAACGCTCTATGAAAAAGGGTTTTAAGAGTGCTTCTCTTCCAAGATATAGGCGCGAATGATTGCCAATGCAAATAAACATCATTATTTGTTGGTTTCCTATACACAGTCGTTCCTAAGATATCATTAGAACGGATCAGTAGAACATCGAGAAAAGAAATTTTGCAATTTTGTTCTTCTTCATGTGTGAACTTTATTTTCTGATGGAAACTATTTAATTGTGAGATCACAAATTGAATTGAATCACTTTTGATCAATGTGAAAGTGTCATCGACGTATCGTTTCCACGGGAACATGTGTTGTGATAAATGAGGCATCAAAGATCTTTCTAAATCTACCATGAATATGCAGGCTAACTCTGGTCCAAGAGGGGAACCCATCGCTACACCATCATTCTGTTTGTATATCATATCATTGTATGTAAAATGAACGTTTTTTTTACAGAGTAATAGCAAGTTCTTCAAATCTTCCTTACCTATATTGGTACTGATTTCTTGGTTATCATAGATTCTTTTGAGTACAATATCAATTGTGTAATCAAGTGGAACATTTGTAAATAGAGAAGTGACATCAAATGATACAAGTTTATAGTTTTGTGGAATCTTTAGTGTCTTAGTGTATTTAATAAACTCATTGGTGGAACTTACAGTATATTCAGAGGTACTTAATGGTGACAAGAGTTTTGCTAGATATTTCGCCATATGATAAGATGCAGTTCCAATATTTGAAATTATGGGTCTAATGGGAAGATTATCAACCATATCACCTTCTTTTAATTTATGTATTTTTGCTGTACCGTAAAACTTTCCTGGTGCTGATCCAGTACGGTATAGTTTTTTAAATTCACCTTCTGGAAGATTATTCGTTATTTTCCTCAACGTATTCTGTATTTTCTTTCAATTGTCGATGTTGGATCTTTTTTACATTTATCAAATTGGCCACTATTAAGCAATGATAAACATTTTTCTGTGTACTTTGTTTTATCTAAAATTAACACACCTCGACCTTTATCTTGTTTTAAAATGAGTATATCAGGATTACATTTAAGTTTGTTTATTGCTGTTTTATATTTGTAAGGCACTTTGACTTTTCCGTATTTTTCACAAGTTGACAAAAGTTTAGTTTTAATTCTAGTCAAATCACTGTCAGGGATATGAGAG
The DNA here is from genome assembly GCA_014526335.1 of Chrysaora quinquecirrha. NCBI lineage: Eukaryota > Metazoa > Cnidaria > Scyphozoa > Semaeostomeae > Pelagiidae > Chrysaora > Chrysaora quinquecirrha. The sequence continues at coordinate 128,687 of JACTAT010000083.1, read as the reverse complement.
AGATTCTTTAGTAAGTTTTGGTAAAATTGTTCAAACTCTGTTTCTAATGCCGTTAAGCTATCTATCTCCTACTTCAGTCAGCTTAATCAAATACAAATAATGATGTTTATTTGCATTGGCAATCATTCGCGCCTATATCATGGAAGAGAAGCACTCTTAAAACCCTTTTTCATAGAGCGTTCAATATATGTTCCACAGTAGAGTATCGTAATGAAGAATTCAATCATTTACTTAAGGTTTTTAAAGATATTAACGGATATCCAAAATGGCTGAATTCGCAAATAAAAGAGCAAGTTGAGTCTGAACAGGCACGCAGAGATGAAATGGTTTCAAGCAATACCGTAGAAGATCATGCGAATAATGTTCTTGAAACTAAAAATAATATGCTTATACTGCCTTACAAAGGTAAAGAAGGAGAAAACATAATCAAGTCTTTGAAAAGAACAATAAATCAATCTACATTGGATAACCAAAAGGTAAAGGTCATATTCACAGGGACAAAATTGAGTTCTCATTTTAATATTAAAGATAAAACTAACTATGAACATCAGCACAACCTTGTATATAAAGTAGATTGTCCAAATGAAAATTGCACTCAATCATACGTAGGAGAGGTTGGTAGACGATTAAGTGAAAGAATGAAAGATCATAGCGGTAGAGACAATAATTGCATGTTTTAAACACTCAACTGAGTCTGGTCATGATACAGTAAAATTGAAAAATTTCACGTTGCTATCTAAAAATCATCGCAATTACTATAAACGTAAAATATCAGAGGCATTGGAGATCAAGAAGCTGAAACCGTCGTTGAATGCGCAAGACAAATCCATTCCGTTAAAACTGTTTAATTAAAACATTTGTTATCATTACGTCATTATTGTTTCCGGTTCTTCTTTGGAGTTGTCATATATCAATTACCATGACAACAATTAAATAATAAAATTTTAAATTCTTAACTTTAACCGTTGAATTTGTAAAAACCGTTACTCTGATGATGACTGCTGGAAAGTGCAGTCGAATATATAGTCGATAGCAAATATCTTGTCATCTTTCGTTTGCTATCTTATAAAATGTTTAAGCTTCTGGTTATTTTATTCATTACAAAGGAATACAAATTATTTTGCAGAAAGGTTGTTATGAGGAGGAGGTTGTCACGAGGCGGTGGTTAGACACCGGCAAGGGCTAGTCTTAACTAACCCATTCCTGTCTCTGATAACCACCTTGCAAGGACCGTAGCCTCAAGGACCTCCACCTTCCAAGGAATGTGTATTCAAGTTTTTTGAGAAAAGTCATTCCATGTTACATTTCCATACTCCTGTCTCTAGATGTGTATCTCTACTTAGCGTCTTGTTTCTGGTCTTGAGTTGTTTTCCTCAGGCCTAGTTCAGGGTCCTGTTTCCTCTGTTCTACTCAAGGTACTGTTCCTATATTTTAGTCCAAGGTCTGTAGTCTATCATGATGTTCCATAGTTTTAAATTATGGAGAGTACTGTAGACCTCTTTCTCTATAGTGTGTTCAGTAGTCTTGACATTATTTATAGTGTTCAGTCCCATTCCTTGGCCCTGTTCCTCTAAATTTGCTATTGTTCGTGTTCTTTAGTTCTGAAATTATTCTCTGTATTCAGCCCCTTTCTTGGTCCTGTTCTTTAGCCGTGTTGTTTTTCAGTAGTCCTGAAATTAGTCATGGTCTTCAGTGCTGTTCCTTGGTCCTGTTCCTCAGTCTTTTTATTGTTCATGTTCTGTAGTGATGCTCCTCGGCCCTTTCTTTAGCCCAGTTTGTTGGTGTTCAGTCAGCTTACTTTACGAAAAAAGGAAGAACAATTTGACGTGTAATAACCCAGTTATCTACATGTTTTGATGTCTGAAGTTTAGAAAGAATATTTCAATGCCTTGTGACAGAAGAGGGGTTTTTCCAACGTACCCCAGCATCAGATACAGATATCAGAGAAAAGGCAAACCATGACTAAAGCATAGTCTCCCAAAACATGAATTGCAAATTGAAAACTGTGAGATGCTGAATGTTGGAAAACAGAAGCGAAATGTAACAAACTATGAAAGTGGAAATTAGGAAAGCATTCTGCAATTTTAATTTATGATGTGCAAAATCACTGTAGCTTTGCGATTCCTAGCGTACTATATTTGCTTTTTGGTCAACATTTGCCTTTCTTTGTTGGCAAAAAAGAATCTGAAGTTAACGGTAATTCCAAATTCTCGTGCAGTGCCTTATTGAAGTTTGGATGTGGTATGAAATGTTAAACATTAGAATTAAAAAAAATAAAGGCTGGATTTTTCCGTATACTTGGCGTGCTGCAAACTTAACGACTTGCTTAGCTGCATGAAATACACACTGGGTGGGAACCATCTTACTGTCTGTAGGGAGGGGGCAACTAACAGCGAAATATAAACCTCAAAGAAACACGTAATTCAAGTCATTATTCCTCGCATTTTTTCCAATGCTAAGCATCACCAGAATTGCTGTCCGCTGTTACTTTAATTTTAGTTTTGTGCAGGGAAGCAGGTTCTCCACCAAGTCCAGTATAGGGCAAGTTCTCCACCAAGTCCAATATAGGGAAATTTCAATTATTTTTGGGCATGGAGACACCAATATTAAGAATATATTCCCATTTTTATTTAGGGATTGACAATACACACTTAAATTTGTTTACAAAACTCTGATGAGTATTTTGTAATAAAGTTTCTTAAATTTCCCATTGCTATGAAAAACAGTAGAAGAATAGAATTTACTGTTATTTCCCAGGAATTTTGGTAATAGTTTCTTTTAGATTAGTAGTTTCATTAGCTTATGTTTCTTTAAAGAAGTATGTTCCTCTATGTTTAAACTGACATAATGAAGTGCATGTTTCAAAAAAGTAGTTAAATTACAGTTTCGTCCTCACTTTTTGGATAATCAATGACAATTAAAAGTTACTGGAAAAGATGAATCTTTTATCAACTTTGAATTATCATAACTTTTGACTCAGATCTGGTATTTGAAATCTGAAAGATGTTTTATCAAGCTCTAAGCTTGCTTCTCCTGTTAGCAATTCAACCTGGTAGAAACACTGACAATTGTTTTGGGTAACAGGACTATTAAAGGGGCGAGACATATATATCGACCTGTAATACAGGGAAATGATTTAAACATTTAGCATCACTTTTGTCAAATGTCAAATATGTATTATTACTGTTCTTTGCAGTTCCATGGCATTTCCTTTTTTTCTGTTTTGTGTGCTTTCTATCTCTTCAAATATGTCCAGAGTTTCTTATTATTTTTGCAATTGAATGAGCAGATCATCTTCCTTGGCTCCTTGATCTTCCATGACACTCTTCATTCTGTGGGAGAAAACGCCCAACATTGCTGTCACTTTTTTCCATCTCAATTGCTTTAAGATTCAAGTAGCAAATCTCTTTTCTCCAACAAGAATCTAGTGTCTTTATCTTTTGTCTTTTTATTGTTCCCTTGAACATTGAAAAGCAAGGTGTAACAACTGAAAATTTGGAAAATAAGGGATAATTAAAGTCTAAATATAATCTAAGTCCAGTCGAGTCCTGCTACCTCGAACTCGCAGGGGAAATGAAAATTTGTTCAACATAGCGGGACTTCGAGATATCCGTACTCTAAATTTTTTCGATCAAAAAGCGGTCATCTGTGTGTAAAAGTAGAATATGAACCAAGGAAAAGACATCATTTGTCTCAAAAGCTGTGTTAAACATCCAATTTAAGTAAAATAGTACATTATTGAAGCTTGCTTCATATTTTGGAGTACTTCTTCATCTATTAGCAACGATAGCATCAAGCATAATAACCAACCACAGTACTGTAGTGCTTATCCACCACAGTTACCCTGGGCACCACCACAGTACGCATAATACACTACCACATAAAGCATAATAACCCACCACATCAAGCATAATAATTCACCACCATAGCGCGTATCAACAACAGTACGCAAAAAATGTGGCCACAGTGCGCAAAAGATACCACCATTGTAGTGCGTATCCAACACAGTAGTTCGTATAGATTCGCTAGCGTGACAACATAGCCGACCAATATGCAGTCTGTGTACAGAAAAACGACAACATTGTAGGACATCTACCAAAAAGAAAGACAGGCAGATTTGCAAAGACAATCTTCTTTTTTCTCAAGACAGATAAATTTTGTTCCTGTGTGCCTGTGGTGAATGACAAGCGTGTAAACTTTTGAGTTGGCAGAGGATTGAAAGTCCTTTGAAAGATAATAATTGTCGGATAACCTAAGTTCACATTAATCTTAAAAGAAATGAATTATTATTGTTATAATAATTAACAATTGAAATTTTTGTGACGTTTTGTTCGAGATAACCGGGTTTTTTCTTTCACGGGAAAGACATTTTGTTCAAGATAACCGAGTTCGAAATAACGGGTTTTATCTCCATACTTAGCCTTAAAGGAAAACAAGGTTGAGATAACCGAGTTCGAGATAGCGAGGTTCGACAGTAAGTCTGAAAGATGTGGATTCTATCAGAAGAACGCACAAATGATCATTTATATTTCACCTAGTGCATTTCCTAGGCTTCCAACTGAGGTTGCAATTGTTTGTTACCATTATTTCAATGTAGGTTTATGTAGATACAATTGTTGTAATTAACATAATAATTTGAGAGAAGCCGGAAGAAACTAAGAGGGAGAAAATTTAACGACAAGGTCGTAAAGAAAAAAATATTGTAAGGAAAGAAATAATTTGTATGCGGGCGCAAATCTATACGACCACTGGCAGTCCCTTTTTGAATTCTTGTGGCAATGTGGTTTTTTCACTGCCCGCCACCTCACCTGCATCACAGAAGGGAAAATTTAAGTGAATATGGATGCCTACTCTGTGACAAAGAAATGACTCAAGGCCGTTCAAACAATCTCATCATTACAAGAGACTCAAAAATACATGTCACCAATAAAGATATCAGTACTTCTTGTTTGAGAGGTTACAGGGGATGTAAGCAAACTGAGAAATAAACCAAAATTGGTGAGTGCTTTTCAAAATGATAATAATTTTATTTCAACTAGGCCGGTTTTGTAGTTTGTTTTTTTAAAACAACTTTGACAAGGGACACTCCTTACCAATATTAAAAAGAAGAAAGGCAAAAGAAATGAAGAGAAAATGCAAAATGTTTCCAGAAAAACAATGTAATTGTCTAAAGGAAAAAATTCAAATAAGAAGTAAATCATTCTTGTAATACTCTACACATTTTAAACAGTTTTAATTTAATGTTTAAGTGAATCTGGAAAGAACCCTGGCCATCCTGTTTCTAAGCAGCCCAAAAATTTCTAAGCCTGCTCTCAACTACAGCTTGAAAGCACTGACTCTGAAGAAATTTCTTGCTTTGAAGTTTCAAGTCATCCATATCAACAGCGACAGAAAGTTCTTCTAGTCAGTTCATCAAATAAATAATAAAATTTTTGGATAACTTGCAATCCATTGTTTGTGCTTTGACAATGTTTTATTTCTTTCACAGGCTTCATTATAACAAGTCTAACTTAATTATGACTTGTGTCATTCATGGCTCTCTTATAAATTCTGAGCACGCACATCCACATTGCATCCTTGTCTACAACAGCTTCTGTCATACAAGTTGAGATTTGTCTAAATCATCTTCTATCTAGGAAGGAATTTGCAGCATCATCTTTGCTTGTTGAAGATGCAACTGTTTCTGTTTCTTTGCACACATCTGCAATTAATGCAAACAGCTCACCAACCCAGTCAGTGTTAGATGTTGAAAGTCAAGGCTGGTCAGTCAGTGTAAATGATTGCACTTCAGAACTGATCTCACTTGAAGACTCGATAACTTGTTCTTCTGTACCAAGCTTAGGGAACTCTCCATCACTGATCACTCCTTCACTTTGGTTCTCATCTGGAATTCATGAATAATTCATGTCTTTTTCAAGATTGCTATCTGTAGATGATGGGTTTTCACAAGACTCCCTGCTCTCCGATCTCATGGAGGGGTAGTTGCTGCAAGCATGAGTGGCATGCTACCATTGGTGAAGAAACATTAATAGTTAATTATTAACAATTAACATTAATTGGACCAACAACATCTTTTAAATGGGTAACTCAGTACCCTTCTGCAGAAGATGGAATGAGTGAGAGAGGCCTTGCCCTCTCAACAGTATTTGTGCTCATCAACTCAAAAGCACCATCTTATGAGATGAGTTTAGGGTACTCATTCTACAGTTCTTTTCTAACGCAATCATTATCGGCTTCCTTGTTTCTAAACATCATCTTCTTTTTTTCAAGCATAACATTTTCCAGAACCATCATTTCTGAAACTGTCACGATTCTCTCTTGTTGAAGCCAGAAGACAGAACTCATGGGTCCAGGTCTTTTTTGGTGTTATGACATAGAATTTGTTCCTTTTTGTCTTTTTGGAGGCTGTGGCTAAAACTGCTGGCCCACTCTTGACAAGATTAGGAAATACCTCCTACAAATAAAGAGAGAGCAACATTTCAACCCGTCTTTATTGAAAAAAGTATACAAGAATGTATTACTCAACTTCTAAAAAATGTAAGAAAGTTTAATACTGGATTCTTGAAACTTAATAAAGTTGAAAATTTTAACCCAAAATTCCTGAAAATTCACTGAATTCTGGAAACCTACAAGAAAATTTTTAGTACTGGAAAATGAAATACAAAAGAAATTTTCAACACAGGACCAAAACACTTTCTTATGATAAAACCACTGATCAGTGAAAATGGATCAGTGAAAAACCTGTAGGCTCGTAAATATACTTACCCTTTTGAGATAAGTCCTAAATTTGATAGAGAAGACAAAGCTGGCAAGTGAACAGCTTTCTCAACCATTTTCTCCTTGTGTTCTGCGGACTGTATCAGCAGGCCATCCTCAACAAGCACTACATGAAATCACTACATGATGTGAAACAACTTCATGACATGAGATCACTGCATGATGCAAAACCATGAAACCAATACATACTTAATATGAAACAAAACGTTGGACTGACACTAGACGTTCTAAGACCACCACAAAACCCCAAAACTGTAAGACCCCACTACCTAATGTCTAAGAACATTTGTCCCACACCTGACTCCATACAAAGGTGGTCCTGATAGCATGATTCAACTTATGACTGTTGTGATTGTACAAAAAGAAAGAAAATCAGAATTAACCAAATTATTTTGAGTGTGACTGTTTAGAACAAAAACATGAAGCACAGCTGAAATTCGTTCTGATCTACACAGTATTTTTAAAGACTTTTCCTAGAATGATAGATTACTCTCTGGTCCCAACAAATCCTTTTTGTTGCAAGTGGAACATCGAATATTTTTGTTTACTATATAACAATATAATAATTAGGAAAAAAGATATGCTTTATCTTATGAAGGAAGCTCACTAGCAAAGTCACCCAGTGTTCTTGTAGTCCATGTTAGTTTTCTGTGGCCTCAGCTAAGATCGAAGGGAAACTAGTCTAAGAGAACAACAGACTGATAAGTGGTTAATAAGTGAAATGCAATATTGACAAACAAACCATTGTCAACAAAATTTGGAAAAAATTGCATAAGTTTGCATGTCAGTTGAAAATTTTTCAAAAATTTTTTACTTTCAAAAATAAATTAATTCCTTAATTTTGAATTAATTTTTTTTTGTTTTTCTTTATTGTATATTTTCTATTTTTGAATTTTATTTTGTTGAATTTGAATTCTGTTTTTGGTTTTTATTAGATTTTATCAGTCTATACAGTAGATTTTTTTTTTATTTTCCCTCTGCATTTCTTAGCTATGAACTTTTACATAATGTTTATTTTTGAATGAAAACAAAGACCAATGAAGCAATGAAATGAACTCGTACATATTCCTCCATGAAAAATCAGTAAGTTCACCTTGTTTGGCTAAAGAAAACAAAGGATTTCACAGCCAATCTGAGTATATCCGACTCTGAAAGCTCCAATACTTGTTCTCGGAGCTTGTCTGGTGCAGCTGAGCTTCAAATTTTGATATGAGGATGAAAGCTATCCAATCCAAGCTTTGGAGTCTAGTAAAAGAGCTGAATGGTCTGGCATGTCTCATTAAGGTGATCCTATCACTGATGCAGAATTGGACAGACAATACTGCAATAAGTATTAGTGAGACAAGAGAGACTGGAAGCTCTTGAAGGTCGTTTTCAGCAACGTGCGGATGTTAAAGAATGGTATGTTCTTTTTTGCATTCTAAACTTTTGATCCATTTGTTTTTGTTGCAAGCATATTGTGATAGCGCCATGGTGGGAATGTCCTGGCAAGTTTTTTTTGGTTATATTCAGAATCTGAATAAAATCTGATACAAATTGTAATTTACTTGTCTTGCAATATTATTTGCAGGTGCAAAGGTGGTCACTGTTCATTGACCTGCATTACAAGAAAAGAGGAGCTTAGCTGCTGTACTGAGATAAAACAGTGTATGGATGCCCTAATAGAGGAGTTGGTCATTGCAGACATTGGAGAAGGGACCAAACTTTGGTGCATTACCAAACATCCTTGTTACGATCTTGACACAGAGCAGCAAGAAGATACACAAAAAAGTTCCGATTTTGACACAGAGCAGCAAGAAGATACACAGAAGGGGTCCGATTTTGACACAGAGCAGCAAGAAGATACACATAAGGGGTCCGGTTTTGACACAGAGCAGCAAGTAGATACACAAAAAGGTTCCGACTTTGACACAGAGCAAGAAGAGCATACTCAAAAAAGTTCATCAGACTCTGATGTGGCAAAAGAAGAGGAAGAGGATACTCAGATTTCTTGGATTTCCTGCATTGGGCGGTTAAAATTTTTATGTGAAAAAATTTCCTTGTGCGAACGAATCGTACAGAAAGCTTCGGTAACCGATGCTCCGCAGCCCAATGTTCTCTTAGAAGAGTTGATTACTGCAACAGAAAAGGAAAATTCAACGTCTTCTGCTCTCCTAATAGATGCAAAGAAAAGCCTGGACCAGCTGCAAGAGAGTTCATGATCAATTTGGGGCCATTTCAACCCAAACTTGGGTCGTATCTTCGAAATAACGATATTCCCCAGTCCAAGCAATGCAGGTTCTCTTCGGAGTGGTTCCACGAATTCCCCCATCTGGAATATTCTGTTGTCAAGGATAGTGCATTCTGTTTGGTTTGCCAGCTGTTTCCGATAGGAGTTGGTCATGAGAAGTCTAATGATGCTTGGACAGTGGAAGGCGTTCGTCAGTGGCATAAAATGAAAAGCAGAGGGAAATCAAAGCAGGGAAAGTTGTCTAGTCATTTTGAAAGCAGAGGCCATAAAGCTTCGTTAGAGGCATTAGCTGCATTTCAACGTAAGGTTCAACACATAGAAAACATTATGGATAAAGAACAGATGAAGCTTTGCATAGAAGCAGAAGCGGAGAAGCAAAGAAATTGAGAAGCTCTCAAAATTTTGACAGATATTGCACGCATCCTGGCCCGCCAAGGTTTGTCTTTCCGGGGTCATGGGACTGAGAGTGATGCTAATGGTAATTTCCATCAGCTGGTTCTCTTGGTTGCAAGGCACTCTCTGTCACTGAGACGGTGGTTAGATGAAGCTGAAAAACGTCCGCAACGTGCAACATTTCTGAACTGGAAATCACAGAATGAATTCTTAGAGCTATTGGCAGATGATGTAAATGAGAAAGTTAAGTCAGAAGTTGAAATTTCACAGTTTATTTCAGTTATAGCCGACACTACTCCTTATGTTTCACATCTTGATCAACTTTCTGTAGTTTTACGCTATGTTACTCCTTCTGGTGCTGTGAATGAACGATTGGTGGATATGCACGACATCGATAAGAAAACGGGAGATGGACAAGCGCTGGCTATCTTAACTTCACTTCGAAACAAGGAATTCAACACTGAGTCAATCGTGTTCCAATCTTACCACTACACGTCTTCTATGTCAGGCAAGTTCAATGGATGCCAAGCAAAATTGTCGGAGTATCTTGAAAGGAAAATACCGTATTTTCCTTGCCTTGCACACAGGATAAACACAACTGTGGAACACAGTTGCAAAGCGAGCGCTGTAATCACTGCTATGTTTGATACTCTAGAGATGATATATGTTTTTTTTACCTCAAGTACCAAGCTTTACATGGTTTTCCAACAAGTAATGCAGGATGAAGATATAGAGACTGCACTTGCGTTGAGAAATCTTTCGGTTACTCGCTGGGTTGCCCGCTCAGATTCTATTACAGCAGTTTGGGCAAGTTTTGAAGGAATTGTTTCTGCCCTGGAAAAGGAGATGGAATCATCCGACGATGCAAAAACCAAAATAAAAGCAAAAAATCTCCTTGGAAAGGTCAGGTCCTTCGAATTCATTGTTGCATTAATGTTTATGCAAAATGTTATGAAAAAGACAAAAATATTAAGAAAACAAGTTCAAGCGGTGGATTTAAATATCGCTGACGCTTTGGAGGCTCTTGATACTACCATCAACACTTTAAAGTATTTAAGAATGAAAGAAGATGATATAAATCTCCAAATAGATGCTGCAATTGCTTTCAGTGCTCAACATACCATTGATGCTCAATCTGAGTTTGCAAAGCACCTTAGAAAGAAAGTAGCACCACGAAGAATCAATGATGCTCAGGAAAATGCCATTCATTTCGAGTTGGCAACATTTTATAGAAAAGAATTTCTACAAGTTCTTGATGCCCAAATATCTTTGCTTGATGACAACTTCAAAATGGCTGTTAAGATCATTGAGCCCGCCATATCTCTTTTGAAACCCCAATATGACCGTGAAATGGCTGACAGCGATGTTTCATCATTGATTCAGTTGTTCCCAACCAGTTTAAAACCAGACAAAGATTCGCTTGAGGTGGAATTGAATGTTTTCCGTAACCATTGTGCAATGTCAAAACCAGACATCAGTTCGATTCCTGATGCCTTCAATTATTGTACAAAGTACAAAAATATTTTTACATTGACATTAAGGTGTTTCAAGCTTGCCCTCACAGCTCCAGTTACCTCAGCTTCAAGCGAGAGAAGCTTTTCAAAACTAAAACTGATTAAGACTCTTATTCGTAGTAAAATGCACCAAGAAAGACTTCAGAGTGTTATGACACTAGCATGCGAAAAAGACTTGACAGATCAAATTGATCTAGAACATATTGTCACAAAGTGGTCCAAACTGCCAAAATGTGGTCGCATAATCAGACTATAAAATTTATTTTGTTCTTGTATATCTTTTATTATATATTTGCTGCGTGCATCCAGTCCAGTACATCTAGCTAGCACCTGGCACTTTTGCGAAAATATTATTGAGAAAACATTATGTCGGTTATAGTTGTATTTTTGCTATATTCTTTAAGATATGGCATTTAGGATAACGCATTGTTGCTTTTTTGCGAAACATTAAAAAAACCGGTTCCTCTCTGACAAAGCCCGGTCCCTTCAGCACAAAACCCCCCCAAAAAAAATTGCATTTGCGCCCCTGTGCACAAACATTTTTAAAGCCACTTCCTGGCTGCCATGTTTTTATCAGAAACATAAACAAAATAACGCAAAGAGCTACGTAGTGATAGCAACAGACCTTAACCAATCAGAATCGTTCCATGTAGGCAGAACAAGAAAAAGGTCGCTGATGGACAGACTCTACTGGAGGACAAACACTTTATTGCTGGAGCTGACATTGATTGACTTGATATGGAGAGGGAAATTATTATAACAATCTAACCAAGCGCCTAACCTTGATTGTTGATTGTTGAGTCACTGGAATAAAAACCGGATTTATTTGGGTTCAATAGTTCATGAGAAACAAGATGTGAGTACGAAGAGTCGTACATAAGTTTTTCTAGAATCTTTTCAAAGTGCTGTAAAGGAGAATATAAGGATTTACATTCTATATGTATGTGAAAATGTAGCAAATACTTGCCTTTTTATTTTTTAACAAATGGACGATTGTTTCTCTATTCGTTGTGATCGTTTAAGCCAAAATACACAATTGCAGTACACAGTTGTTGGCAATGTGTATGCAAAACTGGGAGACGACAGGCGTGGAAAGATGTTCCAACCTCTGGAGAAGGAAATGGACGATTGTTTCTCTATTCGTTGGGATCGATTCCAACCTCTGGAGAACGAAATCATCAAAGAAAAAGACACACAACTGAAAAAAACAAGCTAATGATAAAATTAATGTAATTCTATATAGATATACATAGCTGTGTGAAATGCTTAAAATATGTTGTACTTACGAAGAATTGATCATAATGATGAATTGTTGCAGTCTTGTTTTCAAAAATTATTATTGGCAATCTTGCTGAATAAATGTCTTACATACCCAAACCAATACATACCCATACCCAAATCTTCCTGAATACCATGTGCAATTTTATACAATTTCAAATTAATTGGGTTTGAAGCTCAATAATTTGAGATTGAAGGCATAATCCTAACTTTATAGTCATTACAAATCAAAAGTTCATCAAGATGTGCACTTTAAATAAGGCAACAATGCATTTTTCTCCCTTGCTCACGACCTTGATACTTGTTGTCGTCATAATGGATTATCATTGACATAGTCATGGCTCATACATCTAAAGCTTTGCTTACGGGTCTACAAGGCTGCATTCAAAAGCAGATCAAATTTCCTGTCTTGAAACAAACATGACTTTTCAGGAGATGGAGAAAATTGATATTACAGTGTTTGATCTTACCGATGACAAAACATTATAAGCAAAGCTGGTTTTAATTTTGTCCCTCCTCACGTTTGATGCAGTTAAGAGCAGAGAAGAACTGGCTGTGCTTTACAGCAGATGCATGTATTGTACTTTGTTTTTCTTGCTTGTTGAGATATGGCCTAATGTGTTCCCAAAAGTAATATAAATAGAAAGATGTATGGCCATTTTGTGTTAGGCTGTTCTGCAGTTGGTTGGCAATCGCGAATCAACGCTGTTTCTCGCCTTGATTCAGTTTGAAATAAATATTTACTCTTTAGGGATGCAAGCGATTTTTTTCAAGAAATATAAACTTCAACTCTTCATCTAGCTTTGGGTACCTTTGCACCCCTTTGCACCCCAGCCGTTCTGCACGAAAATTGCATTTTCCGATGAGCACCTTTTTTGGCTCCTCGAATAAATTTGATGGGGAATCACGCTGGGTTCGTCATTGCAAGCTCGCTCCTTTTAAGATTTTGCAAAATCGGGAATTGGTGCCTCACCTCTTAAGGTTGCTGTTATTTAGCATAAAATTAATATTGGTTTTGAAATAAACGTAAATATTAAATTTGCCCAAACAAACTGTTAAATTCCGTGAATTTTTCTGTAGCAGATTGGAGACTGGAGAGGCCTAAACATTTATCACATTCTTACAGTATTTTATCACAGTCAGCCCTATGTTATGCCTAAGTTCTCATGGCTTTTGTGCCTTTAATAAAGAAAGCAAACATGGAAAGAAAAATTCCTTCATTACCCAATCTTTAACAAGCCAGTAGCAAAAAATTTTTGCTAGATGGTTAGAATCTGAAGAATCTGGTTAGAAACCAATCCTTAGGAAAGGTGCACTTATGTGGAAAGGAAAATATCAACTTTTACCTACCCATGTACCCAGTCACTGTTAAATACATGCCAAATAACATCAAATAACAACGAGCCTTTCCTTTTAAGTATTTTGGTATTAAATGCAAAGTGGGATTCAAAGTTCAATTCCAAGTGGGATTGAAAATCTAACTGTATTAAGGAAAATACAAGAATTTCGTCTACAAATCTTTAAATGAGCTTGCTCTAATCTTTAATATTTATCACAAGGGTCACAAGGAGCTCATATGCTCATAGAACTGAATCTTGTGCTCTTCATTTATATGTGTTATTGTACAGAAAAATTTAATGCTGTTCTTTTACACTGCAGGTAGTAATGACTGGCAAATGAAGAATCCTCTTCAACAAGGTAGCAACAGCAACCCTGGGAAACATGGAAAAGTGGAATTTCAAATAATACTTCTTAGTCAAAATTGTTATTGAGAAATCATCCTATCCATTATCTGCTTCAGCAACCAGTAGTGGCATGCCAGAGCGAAACAAGGAGGCAAAAAGACCTTAAAAATAGACTTTTATCATATGGTGTATACAACTTATCACATATATGATGTTGTTTGTTTACAAAGTAATATTCACAAATTAATAGGTTTACAAAGTAATATTCACAGAAAATTGTATTTTATTGTATTTGTGTTTGCATTGGGTATACTGTTAAGTTACAGAAATTAATCTGATCTTCCCAACTCTCTGAGTTGATATTCAGCCTTATGCAAGCCAATAAAAACAAACTCATGCCAAGAACAACCTTCGCTTCACTTTCAACTGGGTAAAAATAATTGTTTCTGGTACCAATTTTTGAGTTAAGATTCTGACAGGCTTGTCCTCCTATTTGACATGTTGTCCTATCGAGGTTTCTGACTGGCTCGGGCTCGACAGTTGTCTTTCCTCTCTGCAAAATCCATTCACAAAAATAGGTATGAAATCTCAATTTGTTTGTTCAAAACTTTGCTTTTGCTTAATAAAATTCACTTTTTGTGCAGAAACACTGGCGATTATTGAAGATTGCGTATTCCAGGATACACTGTTAGTGGCCGTCTGGCAGCCATACATTGATCAACTGGCACTGTTTTGCCTCGTTTCCAACCAGTACGAGAACGCATGCGCAACTTTGCTTCCACCCCCTGCTGGTTTTTACACAGATTTCCTAAAAAGTTTTTTCGAAAAAGAGATGAGGATAGACTTATTACCTTCTAACAGCTTCTAACAACTACAAAAACATAGAGTTGTTTCCTCAGAGTGGGACTCATAATCTTTTAATCAAAAATTCGTGCGATATGCCATATCCAATGAGAATGCAGAACCGTTTTTTCCTCAACTTTGATTGGCTGATTTGTTTGTTTTCGTCCACGGTCTGCGCTCCGAGTTTTATTGCATTATCAACTTCTGCTGGCGCATTTTTAATTTCAATTTGGCTGTATTTTGGCATAAAAGCAGCATTTGTTGGAGAATTAAAAAATAATGACTCAGTAACGGCACCAGCTCCCAAAAAGTAGGGGGATTTTTTTCATAGGGGTACATTGCATGCCGAAGGAAGCGCCCTGGTTGGAGCCCAGGGAGAGAAGCCCCCTGAAGCTCCCGGGATTTTGTCATTTCTGAGGTCTCAAAATGGCTTAGGATCCTTTGATTCCTCTTTCTACATACATAATTAGAACAATACAAAAAACCTTTACAGAAACATAAGAAATGGTTATAGTTAAGAGAGTCAATCTCAGCGAAAATGCTTTGAAACAACACCCGTTGATAGCAGCATTGAACGTCGGAAAACATTGGAGAATTAATCTAAAACGAGAATTTAAAACTTCAACTAAAACACAAAATAAAGTTTGAAGTATAGTTCAATAAAGGTTTTAGAGTTACTTCATTAGAGTTCAAAGATAAAAATACCGTCAACGGGTGTATAACAATGTCAAACAATCTTATAATAAACGAAGTTCGTAGTTTTTTGCATCATAACTTGATTATAAGGCCAGTTTCCTAGGCTTGATAGCGAAATGCTTTCGAATGCTCGATAAATCTTTTTTTTTTAATATCCCTCTCACTGCTTATCAGGACAAAATGTTCCAGAAGATCTTCTGTCAGTGTAGCCTTAATATAAGTGATAATTAACTTCACCTTGCTATGACATCGCTCACAAGACCCTATAGAAACAGGGATGCAGGAGGCAATTCTAATTGCCAAATGTAGATTTGGATAAGGGCTCTCAAGGTCACTCTGCTTGAACATCTTCAGAATTAATGGTAAACACGGATTCTTCCAGCCTTTCTTTTTCCCTTCTTCCATTTCTAACAGCAGCTTCGTGAAGTATTGCGATTCTCTCAATAGCATGTATTATTGACAGGTCTGCTGTGCAGGAATACCATAACTGTTTGCAAATTTGCCAACTTTTCCCTGGTTACCAGCATTCCAGTAAAGTGGATTCAACGCTGATAAATGCATCATCACCTCACATGACTCCACAGAGAACCTCTTCCCAAGCTCTTTGAGCATCAAATCCAAGAAGGGGTAGTAGAAAACAGGACGAAAATTATCTGTTGCTGTCACTGACTGACTGGACTCTGAAGGAGTTGCAATGCTGTGGGCGAATGTCACGTCAAGCAAAGTTTGACCATCTCCTGGGCATTTTGGTAGTCTACGACGTCATTTACTTGCTCCGTTGAAGGTATTGTTGATGTTACACTTAGAGGCATGAAGTTTGGCTTTGCAGATCAATTCATCAAAATGCTTCTCGTATCAAAAAGAAATGATTGGTTGTATCAAAGTCTGAACGGGGTCCTCTGCCATTACCATATCCATGTCGGGACTTTGGAGATATTCTGATGCATACTTAGAAATCTCAAAGACTTCTTTTAGAGTGATCAATTTGAGCACAAATTCAAAAGAATTCAGTTGTGTTAAGAGACCAGCACACGCAGCTTCCTTCAACTCTAACTCTCTTTAGTTCAGGAGTCTAACTAAATTATCATCAATTGTGATATAATTTAAAAATCACTAGAGAGACATCTTTTCTTTAAAACTGTGAAAAATATTCTGAAAACTTCCTAATTAAAAACGTTCTTGAAATACCAACCCTGGGTCTTCTTGAATCACATTCCTCTGATTAGAAGAGATGTGCCCGTACGCTACCCAAATAACCTTTGTATGAAAATGTGAATTTCATACCACATTTGAAGCTTCACATAAGATAGTGGCAAGAATGTAGCACATAACTGATCAAATATTCAAGAAAGTCCTTAATTTTTCAGTTCTAAGAAAGTTTTCAAAATCAATTCTTGAAAAACGGCCGCAATTATGAAGAATTTTCATATATTCTTCTTTTATTTTGCCTAGTAGTAGTCATCTATTCACTAATTTGATGATCTGAAACAAGGAACAACTATAAGAATTGCTCACCATAAAGCTTCTTAAAAGTGAGGTAGATGCTGGAAAACAGAGTTACTGTATGGCAAAAGCGAGCTTATATGATAATGAAAGTATACGAGTTTTTAAAAATGACACTGACGTAAATTTCCTTAAAATTTTGAAATAAAAAATGCTAAAAAATGTTCATGGAAATGCTCTGAGAAAATCTTCACATAAGATGGTTTCCGTAACTGGAAAAAGGCAACTGGAGCAACAGGCCGCTTGGAGAAACATTGGAAGTCAAGAGCACATCAGCTGAGCAGAGAGAAAGCGATTTTAAGAAAGACCAGCATACCAATCAATGTCCAGCCTCAAAATGCCCCTTTAAAGAAATGGCTAGACAGTCATCCCAAAAATGTTTCTTGGCTTTTGCATGATATACAGAATGAAGTGATCTTCTTTCTCAAAATGTCATAGAGACAATGAAAAAACAGATATTAGAAAGCAAGTATTATTCAGTGGACTCAATGAAGTCACCAGTCATAACAAATGATACGTGTCTATTATCATACATTATGTTTATCAGAATTTTATTCAAGAGAGGGTTGTTGGGCAGAAATATGTATTGAGCATGTAAGGAAAATCATTGGTTAATACTTACCCATCGGGGCCAAAAAACCCGCCAAGAATTATCTCAGGAAGTGGGCGTCAGTGCATCGGTCCTTAAACTGCCTGAGTACCAGACAACGCCTTACATCGGTGATTGAAACAGGGAAAAAATGCAATTTTCCGGCCAGAGGACACAACGTGTACCCACCCAAATCACCGATGACCAATCTAACCTAAACGACCCTATAAACCCATTAGACTCTCCCTGGCTGACTCTCAGCCCCATCACCTAACTTAAGTGCAAAGAAACCCTGATGAGCCAGAGGAAAAAACAGTGAAAAGCAAAGAAGAGTGGAGCAAAGCTGAAGACCTAAAGGAGACAGAGCAGAAGGGGAAAGCAAAGCAAACAGGTACAAAGTCAGCAACCTTTGCGCTGGATTTTCGACATAAACACCGAGCCGACAGGCCTAAAACTGGCCACCTAGGACTGGGCAATGCCACCTAAAGGCAAAAAGTAATGTGAGCCACCTGCGGGCTCTAAAAAGGCCCACCTAAAGGCCCATCATGCCATCTTGAACGAAAGAGAGTATGAAGCACCACCCATTTGGTGGGGCCAAGTAACTGCCACCTACGGGCTCTAAAGGTAACCAAGGGGGCTTTGCCCTTACAGCCTTACAAAAAACAAGCGCACCCTTGGGCTAATTGCCGGGCAATCACATAGTTGGAGAAACCAGCAGGGGGGTTGCGAATTCCGGAGCATGAAGAAAACTGAAGAAGGCCGTGCAACATGCTGCACAGAGCATGGCCTCATCAAAGAGCGACAAATCCAAGAAAAGCTTGATTGTATGCAAAATTAACGCAAAAATTGGAAGCTTTGTAGGCTTTGATTCAAGCGTTTGGTCCGCCGGAGGGCCTTGAGGACAAGCGGGATGTCTGGAAGATTCAAAAATGGGTTGCTAAAACCCGCAGAGATGTGCAAGGCACAAATTATGGACAAATAAACTTTCAAGGTTGAAGCTTGACAGGTCTTGCCTATTTTTGCCTTGAAACGAAGAATAGTGAGTTCAGAAGCCGGACAAGCCGACCCATTGTCATGCACATGAGACTGTTCTTCACAAAACTTCACAAACTGCCTCTGAGCTGAGGAAGGGGCAGCAGCAAAGAAGGCCTGGAAATTTGAGCGAGATAGGCATCAGCCTGGCCATTCTGAACCCCAGGTAAATGTACAGCAGTAAAACTGAACGACTTCAAAATGGCACCGATGGCGAGTTCCCGTAGCAAAAAGGCCAAATGGCGATCCTTGCAACTGCCCTGGCGCAGCTTCATCACTACCGCAAGATTGTCACATTGGAATACAATGTTTCTCTGCAAGTTTCTCTGCTGGCAACCGCAATTCTTGCCTCTGAGTGTCTAGTGTAAAACCCAAATAAGATAGGCAGGTAGTCGGACCCTCTGTCTTATCATCTGCTATTGGGACCCCAAGTTCTGCGCACAGCGACAAACACTTTTCCAGATCTCTCTCGCAACAAAGGGAGTCTGGGGGCCCGGCAATAAAAAAATCGTCCAAATAACGCTGCACCTCAAGTACACCCCCTACGTTAGAAAGGAAGAATTGCAGTGCGTCAGCAAATCTTGTAAACGTTTTCCATGCAGACCGAAGACCAAAGGGCAAGGCAAGGTCAGCATAGAATTGACCACGCCAGCGCATACCCAGCAAGGGCAGATGGTCCCTGCAAACAGGCAGTAAGCGATAGGCTCGACGAATATCAAATTTGGCCAACAGCGCACCCTTGCCTAGGCGCATTATAGTAGCCATGGCCTCTGGGATACCTGCATATGAAACATCCGCCTCTGAATAGGGAATTAGATCATTGACGCTGGACATATGTGGGAAAGATAAATCCGTAATGAGCCAAAATTTACCAGGGGTGGATTTTGGGATAACCCCAAATCCATTAACGTGCAAATCAGGGAGGGGTGGAGAGTCAAAGGGGCCAGAAATAGAGCCAAACTTACGTTCCTCCGCCAAGTACTTATCAATTACCTCAGGTTGCCTGTAAGCGGTTACACAATTCCGGTTGGCGGACTTAAGCGGACCCTCCATGACCCCCGAAGAAAAACCTGAATGAAGGCCATTTAAGACCCAACTAGCATCTACATAACCATAGTTAAGTAACAAAAAACACCATGTATAAAATTTTAACGGTGTTACTACTAAGGGGGCAGCAAAAATAACGGTAGACACAAAACCAAAAAATTTCATGTCTAAGCCTAGTCATTTACTGTGCTTTTTCTTCAACGGTGGTGGTGAATCCTCCCGGTCTTTTTGTGGCTTCGTTCTGGTTGATTGTGTGGACTTGGGACAATTGACCTTCATGTGGGAGCCTCTACACTCTGAGCAGATCCCATGGGTGTAACGGCATGGTGACTTTTGACAGTTTCCTGAATTCCAATGAAAACATGGAAGCTGGGAGCCTTGACCACTCGCCTGAGATCCTGAGGGGTGCAATGGGATTGCAGGGAGCCCTTTGCCACCACGGTTGTCATCCACAGGGTGGGAAGTATCTCCCCCCAGTCGCTTGATAGACCAGGCGGAGAATGGGGGCAGGGTCACCCTTCGGGGAAGTAACTTTAATTAGGTGGTTTTGGGTACTTTTGGGGTGCTGATTCCGAAAATCGATGTTATACGGGCAGGTTCGGGGGCCTTCGGCCTCTATTTCATGTTAAAGTCTCGCTTTCATGTAAAATACCCGCACAATCCTAGTTAGGGTCTATCCTCCTGGGAATTATGTCAAATGAGGTGGAATTAGGTAATTTGGGCCGCTGATTCCGAAAATCAATGTTGGAGGGCATTTCGGGGGGCATTTGACCTCTTTTCAATGAGAAAATCTCGTTTTCATGCAGAAAAGACAAAAAAGTCTTGATAATTACTCTTCCCATTATGGGATTTTTTCAAACTTGGTTCACTTTGGTAATTCTGGTGTACTAATTCCGAAAATAAATGTTATTTGGGCACATTTTGAGTCAGTTATCTCTGTCATATCAAAGTCTCATGATAGATAGCAAAGCATTTGTCGCTTGAACGTCAATAAATCTATAAAAAAGAAAATAATCTATATGCATTGTCAAAACGATTAGGCATAAAAAATGTCAACGATTTCTTCATCAAAATCGTTGTCACTGTCATGGCCTTGTAGCAGATCAGCGTCGTCGTCGTCGTCACCATTCGCATTTTCATTGCTTAGTATCAGCTCTGTGACATCATCCGGGTAGCATTTATCACTCCAGGCAACTGATCCACTTTCATCCCATCTATGATTAGCTGGATCATCCAGATCCATCATTAAGCAGCCTGCTTGCCTAAAAATGGATGCAACATAATTCGATCGCTTTATGTGAAGCTTTAAATTCCACTGGCAAAGCGGCAGCAAGCTTAAATCGGTTATTTTAATTTCATTTTCAAATTTCTGCAAAAAAATCTTCTTTCTCACGTCGTTTACCGATTTCATTCTTTCGTCACCATACATAGCACATACAAACTGTTCTAAGCGTCCCTCCACTTCTTCAGATACGAAAAGAGTGGTTCCCAAATTTGCAAATAGATTAACATATTCCGCCTTTTTGGCCATTCTTTTCCAAAAGGCTATTTTTCCTTTTCTAAAGAAGCTGGAGACATAATCAAGCCCAATGAGTGCTCTCCTCTTCTCGATGTCCAGAGATGAAGATGTTACGTCCATTATTTTCCTACTGAGTCCTGTTCCATTGTCAATCAATACTTGGACTCCTCCAAAATCATGGGCAACGAAGAGGGCTAGGATATCCATGTCTCCGGACGGTGATCTGACCATCACGCAATCCCCGGTTGCTTCGTTTGCTGCCTGAACAAAAGCAATCAGCTTCGTATCAGCTTCTTTGTGGTTGCATTCTAATCTTCCAGCGACGGTAATTTCGTCTGCCGACACTTTTGTGCAGTGGTATTTATTGGAGAAGAAAATTGTCCTTCCCTGCAGCTTGCTTTTGTCTTCTTCTATCGCACGTTGAATTAAATTAAATAGCATCGTCTTATTATCTCCATTTTTAAGAAAATTTGCAAAATTATAAGGAACCTTCATGTCGGGACTGGTTATCACATAGCGCTCACTGGCTCCTTTTGCTTGTCTTTCATCTCCTTTGATGCTTTTGTCTTTTGTACGTGTCACATGCAATATACACATGCCTGTACTGGGAGGGAACCATTGCTAAGATTCTTGATGCTAAGTCTCTAATTGTGTTCACTGTACCAACCAGACTTTGAATAGCAGCTGCAAGATCCAAAAAGTAAGTGAAGAGTCGAGAAAGTGGTGGCAATGCGTCTTCACTGACCAGATTTAAGTCGCTCATCACAGCTTCGTATAGTTTGCTCTTTACCGTTTTTCTTATGGCACCATCTGCTGTACTGAGCGGGATCGAGAATGGTGCAAGTGGGAAACTGAGGACATTTTGAAGATCTATTCCTGCCTCATGCTTATTGGAATATGCTACTAACATCCCCAGAATGTCTCTTTGAAAGACAAGTCCCTTCGCTTTTGCCTTGCTCTTCACTTTGGCCTTTATTGCGCTATCTTTGAATGTCATCAGGGGTTCTCGTTTGATGGAGTCAAAGAATTTGTCTTTTGTGCATCAAAACGAGATTTTCTCATTGAAACGCCCTCCAACATTGATTTTCGGAGTCAGCGCCCCAAATTACCTAATTCCAAGTCGTTTGACCTAATTCCCAGGAGGATGGACCTTAACTGGGATTGTGCGGGTATTTTACATGAAAACGAGACTTTAACATGAAATAGAGGCCGAAGGCCCCCGAACCTGCCCGTATAACATCGATTTTCGGAATCAGCACCCCAAAATTACCCAAATCCATCTAATTAAAGTTACTTCCCCGAGGGGTGACCCTACCCCCATTCTCCGCCTGGTCTATGATGGGTTTTCTGCCATCTGTTTACGAAAGAGAGTGTTGTACTCTAGCCAGCCGGATCCCGGGATGTCTGGGGCTGCATTGGAGATTACAAGAAAATACGAGACCAAACTTGCAACTTTCGCAGCAAAAAACTTCACCATCACCCCCAGGAGCACTGCCCAAGCCTCAGCCCAGTTAGTAAAACTGCGAACTGGCGTAAGGTCGTTCTTCAAACGCCTGGAAAGCTGTGACGCAGATGGCTCAGCCCCAGGTAACTTTTTTAAGTTGCACAGCCGCAGCAGGTTGAAATCTACGTACTTGTTGTTCTTGATTTTGTCCGCAATGTGCCCCTCGGACTGGCAGGACGACCAATGAAACTGTCACTATAGGTACTGGCGGGGCAGCAGGTGTCGTTGAGGCTATGGGCAGCGTGGAGGCAATAGTGGGTTTTTCCAAAGCGGGCTAAAGCCCCTGGCCTGTAGAACCAGACGAGAGACTGTTACTCATCCCAGCAGATGGTGAAACTGAAAGAAATGCAGGGGCAGTTGCAGGATGCGATGGAGCCCAATCTTCTGCGGGTGACACAGAGCTCACTGGGGTGCTTGACATACCTTGACTTGAGGCAGCTTTGCCACCAGAGGATCCAAACCGAGCAGATACTTGTTGCTGCAAAAGGAGCATGAAAATTCTAGGAACTGAATCCTCAAGGTGGGAAAAACGTTCCATTGTGACGCTTGTTGCCGCATTGGTACTCGCTGCCCCCAGTCGAGAATCCTCAGCACTAGACGAGGTATTAGAGCTAGCCTTATCGGTCATCTCGATACGTTAACTGAAAGTTTGGCCTTAACTTTAAGAAAAATCAGGCAGCTGAAGCAGTTACTTTCAACGAAAATACGTCGATAAAATACGCCAGCGAAACTCGAAGTTCTAGGCAAGTTCTTACTTCAATACGGGAGAATGAAAAACAAAATAACGGAACAGGCTCACCAAATTCCAGCTGAAAATCTTGACTTGACCAGATAGCAAGCAGACCAAATCCGTAAATATAATGCATAGAAGAAAAACCAACAACAAACACAAATGATCTGAGCAAGATATGAGTGCAATAAACCAAAGGCAAAACTTCGAGGGAACCAAGCTCAGAGTGACCTAACTTGCTTTGATTAACTGGAGACTGAAAGTGGGCAAGCCACACAAAAAGTAAATGCACCCACCAAGTCATAGGAAACTAATCCTCTATGACAGCTATTCGACATGCCAATGGACTTGATGAAGTGTTCGGTGCCCTAACAACTCAAGAAGAGAAGGACCCCTGCTGGTCGTATTAACTTCAGTTGAAACTTTTGGTCTAACTGGCATCTGACATCATCACTGAAAAGTTGGGTGTATTGCAGATTTCATTGCAAAACATGACAGGAAAGGTCTTTGACGGTGCAAGTAATATGTCTGGCAAGGACAATGGGGTCCAACAGCATCTCAGCGAGTCTTGGCTAAGAATAACTGTACAATAACCAATAACCATAAATAATACGTAAAAACACTTACCCTGCGACCCAAAGATGCAACAGTAAAAGCAAAAGATTGCATCTTTGTCAATTGAATACTCTAACCAGTCATACAGCTCATACCATCTCTTCTGAAATCAAAAGTCTTTCCCAGAAATAACTGATTTTGGGAACTCGATAACCAGTTTAATTCGTCCCATTGTAAGGACATTGTCGATGTTCAGAACGTTTTCAGAAGACGGATCACGACAGAAGCAAACACCATTTCGTTTTCTTTCAGATGAATGAGTGAAAGTCAAGATATGCAACCTTTTTCTCGCAGAGAGCCGGAAGATGATTATTATTCTTTTAAGAGGATAAAATGTTGATGAAGTGAATTTCCTAAATATATGGAAACAACAATTGATATACGGAAACAACTATCTGGCAAGAAGTTTTCACCTCTGAAATTTATATCAAGAAATTGAAAGCAATTGTTATTGACGAAGCACATTGCATCTCCTGTTGGTGAGTCAAAATAGTTAAGTTTGAATTTTTCTACAAAAGAGGGTGTGAATTCGGAACCAGCAACTTCAGGATATAAGGGCGATTCTAAAATGCTTTCTTCAATGATTTACTAATAGATATGTAGGTTCTAAGAGTTAATTTATTTGCTGCTTCAACTGAGGAGAGATGAAGTAAAGAGAATCCAAATATTCATATTCAGTTACTAACAAGCATAACCAAAATAATAGGATTTCTACTGTGAACATAAAAATTATATTTATAGATTGAACAAATCAATTTTCAGAATATTTAACAATTTTGGCTTTAAACGATAAATGAACAATGTAAGTTTCTTGACCGAAAGATTAAAATACCTATTCAATAATATAGTAAAATACCATTCCAAGTTTCCTTATGAATGTAGGTCATGCATGGCCTATTTTGTAAATTTCTCCAGTCTTTTATACTTTATTTAGTGCAAAAATTTGACATGTTCGAAAACCAGACCCTAGGACCGTACGTATCACCCCTATGAAGCCCATGACCCTTAAGTACTAAATTGTTGTAGAGCTGTAGAATGAACGACACATTTCATTCAGGAAATATTTTCCAGTTACTGATAAAAGAAAACAAAGATTAAAAGCTTTTAACTAAACCCTATGTTACTGTATTTGGGACTGAAGGGCATGAGAAAGAAAAGAAGTTTTATTCCGTAACATGTAAATTAAATAATTTACAACTAAAAGTACAGTAAGTGTCTGGCAGTCTGAGAGACTGACAGATTACGGCCTGCAACTGCAAGAGTAGGATTTTTAGTATTTTTTGTACAAAGTATGTGTAATTCAACATCATTGAATTTTACATTATTCATTTCATCCAGCAAGACTTTTTTCCACCAAAAATATTTCCTGCCTGTTGTTATGTTATTTGTACCTAAATTTTATCTTATTTCCCAAAGTTTTGGCCTTCTGTTTTCATCATCATACAAAAATTCTTTCCCTGCTTTTGTTTCATGTCAATTTTTTTGTCCAATTGTGCATTCAATTCGTGTGCCTGCCAATATCATTTGCGATTAAAACAGATGCTTGTAAAAAATGCAATGTCTCAATGCAACTTATGCAAGTCCTCATCAACAACACTTTTTTATAAGAAACAGGTTTATAAGAAACCTAGAACTAGACACCTAAAAACTTAACAAACTTTTAGAACCACAAGAAAGGAGCTAAGAAACTATGGCTAATTCCATGTGATTTCTCTCACCTGTCAGCAATACTGTATCTCACGGAAGGTTTTTTTCGTTTTTATTGCAACTTCTGTAACAGTGTTTCCAGAATACAGGTCATTGAACAGCATCTGCGATATTGAAAAAAATATTGAATAAATGCAATAGTCATACGAACATTTTTGGATTTATTTTAGAGATGTATTAAACCAACATGCAAGCAAAGAAAGTCCTTGTGCCAATCTTCAGATTTCATTAAAACGCCTTCCAGAAGTTTTTGCTTTGTTGAAGCATCAGCTCTTGCATTTTGGGCCTCCATGCCACGTTTTGTGGTCGTACCATCGCCACTGCATAGCATGTTTCCAATTTTGCCATCATCAACTGGACAATATTTCTGATAATGGTCGAGTATTGCGATCATGTCCTCTGTGTACATTTCATTTTTTCAAGTATTCGTAGTGGTACCTAACAAGGCGAAAATATTTATTTTTATTTCACAGATATTTGTAACCTGTTGTGCTTTACTCAGCAATGCTATATAATAAAAAAATTATTTACGATGGTTTATTTCTTTCTCATCTCATCTTGATGTTTATGTTTAAAATGATTGGGTGCTAGGTGAGAATAGTTTTGCTTGAAGTGACCCATTTGATGACAAATGATGTTCTTGATAATTTTGGCAAGCATTGACTGTATTTCGTTGTATTCACCCTTTGACATAAACCACAAAGCCAGTGTTGCTGTACTTATGCTATAAATTTGTTCTTGGTCTGATTAATGCTCAACATTTACTCGATCGGACTAAATCATATCGCTCGTTTTTATTTTCTGAGGTCTTGTGTCTTGCATGTCTTTGAATAATCAGGTTATCGAATACAATTTGAAAACCAAGGTGTAGTGTCTCGGTTGTGGCTTTATTCTAAAAGGAAACAAGTTGTTTAAAGTAGATCTCACATGTTCTGAAAAAGTAGTTTCATATGGAGTTAATAAGAAACGCCTTTATATTTCAGGGGCAGTGATTTCAGGGCTAGTTACGGAAGACTTTGACACCTTCGATCATTTTTGCGCAGCGACATTTGTTTTTGTTGCTCTTACTGCAACAGCTACAGAAGGGATAAAGGAAAAAGTGTACATAAGTTTGCTTATGCAAAACCCAAGTGCAGTGTATATGTCATCTCATAGAACAAGATCTATTATGAGGTTTTGACCTTTAGACCAGGTGATACTTCTTTCCTTGATTGGGTTGGAGGCATTTTGTGACAGCAGAAGCAGAATGCAATTAGAATGGTCATTTACTGTCGAAATGTAGGCACTGTTTCCTATAGTTTCAAGTATCTGTCATTTGAATTAAAAATGACCAGTTTTGTGATGGATCTGCATCATTTAAGAAGCGATTAATTGCAATGTTTCACTGTGCAACTGAGGAGGAAAATAAAGATCTTGTTCTGAGTGAGTTTAAGAAACCCGATTCAGTGGTGAGAGTCGTAATTGCAACAACATCTTTTGAAATGGGGCTAGACTTCACCAACTTTTCTATCATTGAGAATTTTTCTGTTCCAAGAAGTCTAGAATCGTTCCCCCAAAAGAGTGGCAGAGGAGGAAGGAGCATTACCCAATCTTTCTCATTAGTAACCAGTAACGACACTATTAGAAAGGATCTACAACCGAAGAAATGAAAAAATACGCTATGTCTAATTCCGTTTGCAGAAGGAAATTTCTTTATGAACATTTCCACCTTAATCTAAATGAAATAAGGACATGCAGTTTGGTACGTCATCTACATGCCCAACTGCATGTCGTTGTTGTGACATCTGTTGAAAGAAATGTGATTGTGGGGACTGTATGCGTCAGCCATGGCAATTTCTAGTTGAGTTTGCCACTGTTTTTGAGGTAGATGAAGTTGAGGAAGATGAATTCTCTTATGATTGGTCAATGATGTCAGAAAGAATGAAATTTCTGGAAGAAAGTCTACACGAGTATAAGTCAGAAGTGTACAAACTCTATTATGATTCCACTAAACACTTATTACATCTTTGGCAGGTTCTTTTCGACCAGATCATGATTTCGTGCAGCTTTATATTAACCGCTGAAGATTTGATACAGTAAAACCCCGCAAATTCTTGAAACTGTTCCTGTATAAATTAGATTATATCATAAACGTTACCAATAAGAATATAATTATGTATTTTGGAAAGAGGATTTGGAATCCTTCCCGGAAATCCAAGGAAGGGGTTGCCAGGACCACCAGCACCACCACTGCCATTGGACAAGGACAACCTTCAAGCAATGATCCCAGGTGGGGTACAAAAACAAGCTTCTGCCATTCCAGGAAGTGAGGAGTGTATGCCACCAAGCTATATCATCCCTTTCCCACAGGGACAGCCGCACATAATGCTCCAGGTCCCGTACTGAATGCGCCCAGTCGATAAGCCTGCGAAGGAACGGTCTCCCTAGCACAATCGCTTGAAACCAAACCATGCTGCAGCAAACCAATTAGCGATAATAGCTCGCGCTTGGTGCCAGAGGGTTTTCCGTCCCACCTGGCCAGGAGGGCCCGCACTTTCACAAGTTTCTCCCTGGCAACCGCAATTCTTGCCTCTGAGTGTAAAACCCAAATAAGATAGGCAGGTAGTTGGACCCTCTGTCTTATCATCTGCTATTGGGACCCCAAGTTCTGCGCACAGTGACAAACACTTTTCCAGATCTCTCTCGCAACAAAGGGAGTCTGGGGGCCCGGCAATGAAAAAATCGTCCAAATAACGCTGCACCTCAAGTACACCCCCTACGTTAGAAAGGAAGAATTGCAGTGCGTCAGCAAATCTTGTTAAGGTTTTCCGTGCAGACCGAAGACCAAAGGGCAAGGCAAGGTAAGCATAGAATTGACCACGCCAGCGCATACCCAGCAAGGGCAGATGGTCCCTGCAAACAGGCAGTAAGCGATAGGCTCGACGAATATCAAATTTGGCCAACAGCGCACCCTTGCCTAGGCGCATTATAGTAGTCATGGCCTCTGGGATACCTGCATATGAAACATCCGCCTCTGAATCGGGAATTAGATCATTGACGCTGGACATATGTGGGAAAGATAAATCCGTAATGAGCCAAAATTTACCAGGGGTGGATTTTGGGATAACCCCAAATCCATTAACGTGCAAATCAGGGAGGGGTGGAGAGTCAAAGGGGCCACAAATAGAGCCAAACTTACGTTCCTCCGCCAGGTACTTATGAATTACCTCAGGTTGCCTGTAAGCGGTTACACAATTCCGGTTGGCGGACTTAAGCGGACCCTCCATGACCCCCGAAGAAAAACCTGAATGAAGGCCATTTAAGACCCAACTAGCATCTACATAACCATAGTTATAACAAAAACACCATGTATAAAATCTTAATGGTGTTACTACTAAGGGGCAGCAAAATAACGGTAGACACAAAACCAAAAAATTTCATGTCTAAGCCTAGTCATTTACTGTGCTTTTTCTTCAACGGTGGTGGTGAATCCTCCCGGTCTTTTTGTGGCTTCGTTCTGGTTGATTGTGTGGACTTGGGACAATTGACCTTCATGTGGGAGCCTCTACACTCTGAGCAGATCCCATGGGTGTAACGGCATGGTGACTTTTGACAGTTTCCTGAATTCCATTGAAAACATGGAAGCTGGGAGCCTTGACCACTCGCCTGAGATTCTGAGGGGTGCGATGGGATTGCAGGGAGCCCTTTGCCACCAGGGTTGTCATCCACAGGGTGGGAAGTATCTCCCCCCAGTCGCTTGAGGGGTTTTCTGCCATCTGTTTACGAAAGAGGGTGTTGTACTCTAGCCAGCCGGATCCCGGGATGTCTGGGGCTGCTTGGAGATTACAAGAAAATACGAGACCAAACTTGCGACTTTCGCAGCAAAAAACTTCACCATCACCCCCAGGAGCACTGCCCAAGTCTCAGCCCAGTTAGTAAAACTGCGAACTGGCGTAAGGTCGTTCTTCAAACGCCTGGAAAGCTGTGACGCAGATGGCTCAGCCCCAGGTAACTTTTTCAAGTTGCACGGCCACAGCAGGTTGAAATCTACGTACTTGTTGTTCTTGATTTTGTCCGCAATGTTCCCCTCGGACTGGCGGGACGACCAATGAAACTGTCACGATAGGTACTGGCGGGGCAGCAGGCGTCGTTGGGGCTATGGGCAGCGTGGAGGCAATAGTGGGTTTTTCCAAAGCAGGCTAAAGCCCCTGGCCCGTAGAACCAGACGAGAGGCTGTTACTCGTCCCAGTGGATGGTGAAACTGAAAGAAATGCAGGGGCAGTTGCAGGATGCATCTTCTGCGGGTGACACAGAGCTCACTGGGGTGCTTGACATACCTTGACTTGAGGCAGCTTTGCCACCAGAGGATCAAAACTGAGCAGATACTTGTTGCTGCAAAAGGAGCATGAAAATTCTAGGAACTGAATCCTCAAGGTGGGAAAAACGTTCCATTGTGACGCTTGTCGCCGCATTGGTACTCGCTGCCCCCAGTCGAGAATCCTCAGCACCAGACGAGGTATTAGAGCTAGCCTTATCAGTCATCTCGATACGTTAACTGAAAGTTTGGCCTTAACTTTAAGAAAAATCAGGCAGCTGAAGCAGTTACTTTCAACGAAAATACATCGATAAAATACGCCAGCGAAACTCGAACAGTTCTTGGCAAGTTCTTACTTCAATACGGGAGAATGAAAAACAAAATAACGGAACAGGCTCACCAAATTCCAGCTGAAAATCTTGACTTGACCAGATAGCAAGCAGACCCAATCCGTAAATATAATGCATAGAAGAAAAACCAACAACAAACACAAATGATCTGAGCAAGATATGAGTGCAATAAACCAAAGGCAAAACTTCGAGGGAACCAAGCTCAGAGTGACCTAATTTGCTTTGATTAACTGGAGACTGAAAGTGGGCAAGCCACACAACAAGTAAATGCACCCACCAAGTCATAGGAAACTAATCCTCTATGACAGCTATTCGACATGCCAATGGACTTGATGA
This sequence comes from Chrysaora quinquecirrha, assembly GCA_014526335.1. Lineage (NCBI taxonomy): Eukaryota > Metazoa > Cnidaria > Scyphozoa > Semaeostomeae > Pelagiidae > Chrysaora > Chrysaora quinquecirrha. Next base: position 98,045 of record JACTAT010000083.1, on the reverse strand, counting down.
AGTGTTCGGTGCCCTAACAACTCAAGAAGAGAAGGACCCCTGCTGGTCGTATTAACTTCAGTTGAAACTTTTGGTCTAACTGGCATCTGACATCATCACTGAAAAGTTGGATGTATTGCAGATTTCATTGCAAAACATGACAGGAAAGGTCTTTGACGGTGCAAGTAATATGTCTGGCAAGGACAATGGGGTCCAACAGCATCTCAGCGAGTCTTGGCTAAGAATAACTGTACAATAACCAATAACCATAAATAATACGTAAAAACACTTACCCTGCGACCCAAAGATGCAACAGTAAAAGCAAAAGATTGCATCTTTGTCAATTGAATACTCTAACCAGTCATACAGCTCATACCATCTCTTCTGAAATCAAAAGTCTTTCCCAGAAATAACTGATTTTGGGAACTCGATAACCAGTTTAATTCGTCCCATTGTAAGGACATTGTCGATGTTCAGAACGTTTTCAGAAGACGGATCACGTACAGAAGCAAACACCATTTCGTTTTCTTTCAGATGAATGAGTGAAAGTCAAGATATGCAACCTTTTTCTCGCAGAGAGCCGGAAGATGATTATTATTCTTTTTAAGAGGATAAAAATGTTGATGAAGTGAATTTCCTAAATATATGGAAACAACAATTGATATACGGAAACAACTATCTGGCAAGAAGTTTTCACCTCTGAAATTTATATCAAGAAATTGAAAGCAATTGTTATTGACGAAGCACATTGCATCTCCTGTTGGTGAGTCAAAATAGTTAAGTTTGAATTTCTCTACAAAAAGAGGGTGTGAATTCGGCGGAACCAGCAACTTCAGGATATAAGGGCGATTCTAAAATGCTTTCTTCAATGATTTACTAATAGATATGTAGGTTCTAAGAGTTAATTTATTTGCTGCTTCAACTGAGGAGAGATGAAGTAAAGAGAATCCAAATATTCATATTCAGTTACTAACAAGCATAACCAAAATAATAGGATTTCTACTGTAAACATAAAAATTATATTTATAGATTGAACAAATCAATTTTCAGAATATTTAACAATTTTGCTTTAAACGATAAATGAACAATGTAAGTTTCTTGACCGAAAGATTAAAATACCAATTCAATAATATAGTAAAATACCATTCCAAGTTTCCTTATGAATGTAGGTCATGCATGGCCTATTTTTTAAATTTCTCCAGTCTTTTATACTTTATTTAGTGCAAAAATTTGACATGTTCGAAAACCAGGCCCTAGGACCGTACGTATCACCCCTATGAAGCCCATGACCCTTAAGTACTAAATTGTTGTAGAGCTGTAGAATGAACGACACATTTCATTCAGGAAATATTTTCCAGTTACTGATAAAAGAAAACAAAGATTAAAAGCTTTTAACTAAACCCTATGTTACTGTATTTGGGACTGAAGGGCATGAGAAAGAAAAGAAGTTTTATTCTGTAACATGTAAATTAAATAATTTACAACTAAAAGTACAGTAAGTGTCTGGCAGTCTGAGAGACTGACAGATTACGGCCTGCAACTGCAAGAGTAGGATTTTTAGTATTTTTTGTACAAAGTATGTGTAATTCAACATCATTGAATTTTACATTATTCATTTCATCCAGCAAGACTGTTTTCCACCAAAAATATTTCCTGCCTGTTGTTATGTTATTTGTACCTAAATTTTATCTTATTTCCCAAAGTTTTGGCCTTCTGTTTTCATCATCATACAAAAATTCTTTCCCTGCTTTTGTTTCATGTCAATTTTTTTGTCCAATTGTGCATTCAATTTGTGTGCCTGCCAATATCATTTGCGATTAAAACAGATGCTTGTAAAAAATGCAATGTCTCAATGCAACTTATGCAAGTCCTCATCAACAACACTTTTTTATAAGAAACAGGTTTATAAGAAACCTAGAACTAGACACCTAAAAACTTAACAAACTTTTAGAACCACGTGAAAGGAGCTAAGAAACTATGGCTAATTCCATGTGATTTCTCTCACCTGTCAGCAATACTGTATCTCACGGAAGGTTTTTTTCGTTTTTATTGCAACTTATTTCCATTTAATTTAGAATCTGTTAAGAAACTTTTAGAACTAAAATTGAGCAAAAAAATTGCTTGGGGGTCTTCTACTTCACCCCCTATAACAATTTCTCACAAATTTCTACCAATTAAACTCATTTTCATCTGGAACTTCCATGAGTGGTAATTTCCCCCAGTCAGTTTGTCTATTTTAAATCAAGTTTCTTTTCCTCTAGTCACAAAAATAACAGAAAAAAATAACAGACATCTATCGAAACTTAAAAAATTAGATTAATTTGAAAAGAAATGTTTTTGTTTGGGCCATAGCTCTAAGACAGTGAGGTATGCAAACAACAAAAATTCAATAATAAAAAGTATTGACTACTTAGAGAAGACAGGCAGCCAAATAGCGGAAGTACCACTACTAAGAAAACCCGGACTGACAGACTACTGCAATCTTCTATTGTTCTTAGAAGGCGAATACCCTTGGGTGTTAACGGTCCTTTTTAATGTCAGTACTTAATGGTCCTAAAGGTCTCAGGGGTCTCATGTCCTAGAGTCTGGTTTTTACAGTATGCCCGCTGCTAATACCGTGTACCCATACGTAACAAAATTCACAAATTCTCTGCAACCATGAACCCTTTTATTTGTATTTTTTTGACATTTCGGATCTCTCTTCTGGAAATTTTGAATCAACTGGTACACCGTACCTTTTTCTGTAACAGTGTTTCCAGAATACAGGTCATTGAACAGCATCTGCGATATTGAAAAAAATATTGAATAAATGCAATAGTCATACGAACATTTTTGGATTTATTTTAGAGATGTATTAAACCAACATGCAAGCAAAGAAAGTCCTTGTGCCAATCTTCAGATTTCATTAAAACGCCTTCCAGAAGTTTTTGCTTTGTTGAAGCATCAGCTCTTGCATTTTGGGCCTCCATGCCACGTTTTGTGGTCGTACCATCGCCACTGCATAGCATGTTTCCAATTTTGCCATCATCAACTGGACAATATTTCTGATAATGGTCGAGTATTGCGATCATGTCCTCTGTGTACATTTCATTTTTTCAAGTATTCGTAGTGGTACCTAACAAGGCGAAGATATTTATTTTTATTTCACAGATATTTGTAACCTGTTGTGCTTTACTCAGCAATGCTATATAATAAAAAAATTATTTACGATGGTTTATTTCTTTCTCATCTCATCTTGATGTTTATGTTTAAAATGATTGGGTGCTAGGTGAGAATAGTTTTGCTTGAAGTGACCCATTTGATGACAAATGATGTTCTTGATAATTTTGGCAAGCATTGACTGTATTTCGTTGTATTCACCCTTTGACATAAACCACAAAGCCAGTGTTGCTGTACTTATGCTATAAATTTGTTCTTGGTCTGATTAATGCTCAACATTTACTCGATCGGACTAAATCATATCGCTGCTTTTATTTTCTGAGGTCTTGTGTCTTGCATGTCTTTGAATAATCAGGTTATCGAATACAATTTGAAAACCAAGGTGTAGTGTCTCGGTTGTGGCTTTATTCTAAAAGGAAACAAGTTGTTTAAAGTAGATCTCACATGTTCTGAAAAAGTAGTTTCATATGGAGTTAATAAGAAACGCCTTTATATTTCAGGGGCAGTGATTTCAGGGCTAGTTACGGAAGACTTTGACACCTTCGATCATTTTTGCGCAGCGACATTTGTTTTTGTTGCTCTTACTGCAACAGCTACAGAAGGGATAAAGGAAAAAGTGTACATAAGTTTGCTTATGCAAAACCCAAGTGCAGTGTATATGTCATCTCATAGAACAAGATCTATTATGAGGTTTTGACCTTTAGACCAGGTGATACTTCTTTCCTTGATTGGGTTGGAGGCATTTTGTGACAGCAGAAGCAGAATGCAATTAGAATGGTCATTTACTGTCGAAATGTAGGCACTGTTTCCTATAGTTTCAAGTATCTGTCATTTGAATTAAAAATGACCAGTTTTGTGATGGATCTGCATCATTTAAGAAGCGATTAATTGCAATGTTTCACTGTGCAACTGAGGAGGAAAATAAAGATCTTGTTCTGAGTGAGTTTAAGAAACCCGATTCAGTGGTGAGAGTCGTAATTGCAACAACATCTTTTGAAATGGGGCTAGACTTCACCAACTTTTCTATCATTGAGAATTTTTCTGTTCCAAGAAGTCTAGAATTGTTCCCCCAAAAGAGTGGCAGAGGAGGAAGGAGCATTACCCAATCTTTCTCATTAGTAACCAGTAACGACACTATTAGAAAAGGATCTACAACCGAAGAAATGAAAAAATACGCTATGTCTAATTCCGTTTGCAGAAGGAAATTTCTTTATGAACATTTCCACCTTAATCTAAATGAAATAAGGACATGCAGTTTGGTACGTCATCTACATGCCCAACTGCATGTCGTTGTTGTGACATCTGTTGAAAGAAATGTGATTGTGGGGACTGTATGCGTCAGCCATGGCAATTTCTAGTTGAGTTTGCCACTGTTTTGAGGTAGATGAAGTTGAGGAAGATGAATTCTCTTATGATTGGTCAATGATGTCAGAAAGAATGAAATTTCTGGAAGAAAGTCTACACGAGTATAAGTCAGAAGTGTACAAACTCTATTATGATTCCACTAAACACTTATTACATCTTTGGCAGGTTCTTTTTGACCAGATCATGATTTCGTGCAGCTTTATATTAACGGCTGAAGATTTGATACAGTAAAACCCCGCAAATTCTTGAAACTGTTCCTGTATAAATTAGATTATATCATAAACGTTACCAAGAAGAATATAATTATGTATTTTGGAAAGAGGATTTGGAATCCTTCCCGGAAATCCAAGGAAGGGGTTGCCAGGACCACCAGCACCACCACTGCCATTGGACAAGGACAACCTTCAAGCAATGATCCCAGGTGGGGTACAAAAACAAGCTTCTGCCATTCCAGGAAGTGAGGAGTGTATGCCACCAAGCTATATCATCCCTTTCCCACAGGGACAGCCGCACATAATGCTCCAGGTCCCGTACTGAATGCGCCCAGTCGATAAGCCTGCGAAGGAACCGTCTCCCTAGCACAATCGCTTGAAACCAAACCATGCTGCAGCAAACCAATTAGCGATAATAGCTCGCGCTTGGTGCCAGAGGGTTTTCCGTCCCACCTGGCCAGGAGGGCCCGCACTTTCACAAGTTTCTCCCTGGCAACCGCAATTCTTGCCTCTGAGTGTCTAGCGTAAAACCCAAATAAGATAGGCAGGTAGTCGGACCCTCTGTCTTATCATCTGCTATTGGGACCCCAAGTTCTGCGCACAGTGACAAACACTTTTCCAGATCTCTCTCGCAACAAAGGGAGTCTGGGGGCCCGGCAATGAAAAAATCGTCCAAATAACGCTGCACCTCAAGTACACCCCCTACGTTAGAAAGGAAGAATTGCAGTGCGTCAGCAAATCTTGTTAAGGTTTTCCGTGCAGACCGAAGACCAAAGGGCAAGGCAAGGTAAGCATAGAATTGACCACGCCAGCGCATACCCAGCAAGGGCAGATGGTCCCTGCAAACAGGCAGTAAGCGATAGGCTCGACGAATATCAAATTTGGCCAACAGCGCACCCTTGCCTAGGCGCATTATAGTAGCCATGGCCTCTGGGATACCTGCATATGAAACATCCGCCTCTGAATCGGGAATTAGATCATTGACGCTCGACATATGTGGGAAAGATAAATCCGTAATGAGCCAAAATTTACCAGGGGTGGATTTTTGGATAACCCCAAATCCATTAACGTGCAAATCAGGGAGGGGTGGAGAGTCAAAGGGGCCACAAATAGAGCCAAACTTACGTTCCTCCGCCAGGTACTTATCAATTACCTCAGGTTGCCTGTAAGCGGTTACACAATTCCGGTTGGCGGACTTAAGCGGACCCTCCATGACCCCCGAAGAAAAACCTGAATGAAGGCCATTTAAGACCCAACTAGCATCTACATAACCATAGTTAAGTAACAAAAAACACCATGTATAAAATCTTAATGGTGTTACTACTAAGGGGGCAGCAAAAATAACGGTAGACACAAAACCAAAAAATTTCATGTCTAAGCCTAGTCATTTACTGTGCTTTTTCTTCAACGGTGATGGTGAATCCTCCCGGTCTTTTTGTGGCTTCGTTCTGGTTGATTGTGTGGACTTGGGACAATTGACCTTCATGTGGGAGCCTCTACACTCTGAGCAGATCCCATGGGTGTAACGGCATGGTGACTTTTGACAGTTTCCTGAATTCCATTGAAAACATGGAAGCTGGGAGCCTTGACCACTCGCCTGAGATTCTGAGGGGTGCGATGGGATTGCAGGGAGCCCTTTGCCACCAGGGTTGTCATCCACAGGGTGGGAAGTATCTCCCCCCAGTCGCTTGAGGGGTTTTCTGCCATCTGTTTACGAAAGAGGGTGTTGTACTCTAGCCAGCCGGATCCCGGGATGTCTGGGGCTGCTTGGAGATTACAAGAAAATACGAGACCAAACTTGCGACTTTCGCAGCAAAAAACTTCACCATCACCCCCAGGAGCACTGCCCAAGTCTCAGCCCAGTTAGTAAAACTGCGAACTGGCGTAAGGTCGTTCTTCAAACGCCTGGAAAGCTGTGACGCAGATGACTCAGCCCCAGGTAACTTTTTCAAGTTGCACGGCCGCAGCAGGTTGAAATCTACGTACTTGTTGTTCTTGATTTTGTCCGCAATGTTCCCCTCGGACTGGCGGGACGACCAATGAAACTGTCACGATAGGTACTGGCGGGGCAGCAGGCGTCGTTGGGGCTATGGGCAGCGTGGAGGCAATAGTGGGTTTTTCCAAAGCAGGCTAAAGCCCCTGGCCCGTAGAACCAGACGAGAGGCTGTTCTACTCGTCCCAGTGGATGGTGAAACTGAAAGAAATGCAGGGGCAGTTGCAGGATGCATCTTCTGCGGGTGACACAGAGCTCACTGGGGTGCTTGACATACCTTGACTTGAGGCAGCTTTGCCACCAGAGGATCAAAACTGAGCAGATACTTGTTGCTGCAAAAGGAGCATGAAAATTCTAGGAACTGAATCCTCAAGGTGGGAAAAACGTTCCATTGTGACGCTTGTCGCCGCATTGGTACTCGCTGCCCCCAGTCGAGAATCCTCAGCACCAGACGAGGTATTAGAGCTAGCCTTATCAGTCATCTCGATACGTTAACTGAAAGTTTGGCCTTAACTTTAAGAAAAATCAGGCAGCTGAAGCAGTTACTTTCAACGAAAATACATCGATAAAATACGCCAGCGAAACTCGAACAGTTCTTGGCAAGTTCTTACTTCAATACGGGAGAATGAAAAACAAAATAACGGAACAGGCTCACCAAATTCCAGCTGAAAATCTTGACTTGACCAGATAGCAAGCAGACCCAATCCGTAAATATAATGCATAGAAGAAAAACCAACAACAAACACAAATGATCTGAGCAAGATATGAGTGCAATAAACCAAAGGCAAAACTTCGAGGGAACCAAGCTCAGAGTGACCTAATTTGCTTTGATTAACTGGAGACTGAAAGTGGGCAAGCCACACAACAAGTAAATGCACCCACCAAGTCATAGGAAACTAATCCTCTATGACAGCTATTCGACATGCCAATGGACTTGATGAAGTGTTCGGTGCCCTAACAACTCAAGAAGAGAAGGACCCCTGCTGGTCGTATTAACTTCAGTTGAAACTTTTGGTCTAACTGGCATCTGACATCATCACTGAAAAGTTGGATGTATTGCAGATTTCATTGCAAAACATGACAGGAAAGGTCTTTGACGGTGCAAGTAATATGTCTGGCAAGGACAATGGGGTCCAACAGCATCTCAGCGAGTCTTGGCTAAGAATAACTGTACAATAACCAATAACCATAAATAATACGTAAAACACTTACCCTGCGACCCAAAGATGCAACAGTAAAAGCAAAAGATTGCATCTTTGTCAATTGAATACTCTAACCAGTCATACAGCTCATACCATCTCTTCTGAAATCAAAAGTCTTTCCCAGAAATAACTGATTTTGGGAACTCGATAACCAGTTTAATTCGTCCCATTGTAAGGACATTGTCGATGTTCAGAACGTTTTCAGAAGACGGATCACGACAGAAGCAAACACCATTTCGTTTTCTTTCAGATGAATGAGTGAAAGTCAAGATATGCAACCTTTTTCTCGCAGAGAGCCGGAAGATGATTATTATTCTTTTAAGAGGATAAAATGTTGATGAAGTGAATTTCCTAAATATATGGAAACAACAATTGATATACGGAAACAACTATCTGGCAAGAAGTTTTCACCTCTGAAATTTATATCAAGAAATTGAAAGCAATTGTTATTGACGAAGCACATTGCATCTCCTGTTGGTGAGTCAAAATAGTTAAGTTTGAATTTTTCTACAAAAAGAGGGTGTGAATTCGGCGGAACCAGCAACTTCAGGATATAAGGGCGATTCTAAAATGCTTTCTTCAATGATTTACTAATAGATATGTAGGTTCTAAGAGTTAATTTATTTGCTGCTTCAACTGAGGAGAGATGAAGTAAAGAGAATCCAAATATTCATATTCAGTTACTAACAAGCATAACCAAAATAATAGGATTTCTACTGTAAACATAAAAATTATATTTATAGATTGAACAAATCAATTTTCAGAATATTTAACAATTTTGCTTTAAACGATAAATGAACAATGTAAGTTTCTTGACCGAAAGATTAAAATACCTATTCAATAATATAGTAAAATACCATTCCAAGTTTCCTTATGAATGTAGGTCATGCATGGCCTATTTTTTAAATTTCTCCAGTCTTTTATACTTTATTTAGTGCAAAAATTTGACATGTTCGAAAACCAGACCCTAGGACCGTACGTATCACCCCTATGAAGCCCATGACCCTTAAGTACTAAATTGTTGTAGAGCTGTAGAATGAACGACACATTTCATTCAGGAAATATTTTCCAGTTACTGATAAAAGAAAACAAAGATTAAAAGCTTTTAACTAAACCCTATGTTACTGTATTTGGGACTGAATGGCATGAGAAAGAAAAGAAGTTTTATTCCGTAACATGTAAATTAAATAATTTACAACTAAAAGTACAGTAAGTGTCTGGCAGTCTGAGAGACTGACAGATTACGGCCTGCAACTGCAAGAGTAGGATTTTTAGTATTTTTTGTACAAAGTATGTGTAATTCAACATCATTGAATTTTACATTATTCATTTCATCCAGCAAGACTGTTTTCCACCAAAAATATTTCCTGCCTGTTGTTATGTTATTTGTACCTAAATTTTATCTTATTTCCCAAAGTTTTGGCCTTCTGTTTTCATCATCATACAAAAATTCTTTCCCTGCTTTTGTTTCATGTCAATTTTTTTGTCCAATTGTGCATTCAATTCGTGTGCCTGCCAATATCATTTGCGATTAAAACAGATGCTTGTAAAAAATGCAATGTCTCAATGCAACTTATGCAAGTCCTCATCAACAACACTTTTTTATAAGAAACAGGTTTATAAGAAACCTAGAACTAGACACCTAAAAACTTAACAAACTTTTAGAACCACGAGAAAGGAGCTAAGAAACTATGGCTAATTCCATGTGATTTCTCTCACCTGTCAGCAATACTGTATCTCACGGAAGGTTTTTTTCGTTTTTATTGCAACTTATTTCCATTTAATTTAGAATCTGTTAAGAAACTTTTAGAACTAAAATTGAGCAAAAAAATTGCTTGGGGGTCTTCTACTTCACCCCCTATAACAATTTCTCACAAATTTCTACCAATTAAACTCATTTTCATCTGGAACTTCCATGAGTGGTATTTTCCCCCAGTCAGTTTGTCTATTTTAAATCAAGTTTCTTTTCCTCTAGTCACAAAAATAACAGAAAAAAATAACAGACATCTATCGAAACTTAAAAAATTAGATTAATTTGAAAAGAAATGTTTTTGTTTGGGCCATAGCTCTAAGACAGTGAGGTATGCAAACAACAAAATTCAATAATAAAAAGTATTGACTACTTAGAGAAGACAGGCAGCCAAATAGCGGAAGTACCACTACTAAGAAAACCCGGACTGACAGACTACTGCAATCTTCTATTGTTCTTAGAAGGCGAATACCCTTGGGTGTTAACGGTCCTTTTTAATGTCAGTACTTAATGGTCCTAAAGGTCTCAGGGGTCTCATGTCCTAGAGTCTGGTTTTTACAGTATGCCCGCTGCTAATACCGTGTACCCATACGTAACAAAATTCACAAATTCTCTGCAACCATGAACCCTTTTATTTGTATTTTTTTGACATTTCGGATCTCTCTTCTGGAAATTTTGAATCAACTGGTACACCGTACCTTTTTCTGTAACAGTGTTTCCAGAATACAGGTCATTGAACAGCATCTGCGATATTGAAAAAAATATTGAATAAATGCAATAGTCATACGAACATTTTGGATTTATTTTAGAGATGTATTAAACCAACATGCAAGCAAAGAAAGTCCTTGTGCCAATCTTCAGATTTCATTAAAACGCCTTCCAGAAGTTTTTGCTTTGTTGAAGCATCAGCTCTTGCATTTTGGGCCTCCATGCCACGTTTTGTGGTCGTACCATCGCCACTGCATAGCATGTTTCCAATTTTGCCATCATCAACTGGACAATATTTCTGATAATGGTCGAGTATTGCGATCATGTCCTCTGTGTACATTTCATTTTTTCAAGTATTCGTAGTGGTACCTAACAAGGCGAAAATATTTATTTTTATTTCACAGATATTTGTAACCTGTTGTGCTTTACTCAGCAATGCTATATAATGAAAAAATTATTTACGATGGTTTATTTCTTTCTCATCTCATCTTGATGTTTATGTTTAAAATGATTGGGTGCTAGGTGAGAATAGTTTTGCTTGAAGTGACCCATTTGATGACAAATGATGTTCTTGATAATTTTGGCAAGCATTGACTGTATTTCGTTGTATTCACCCTTTGACATAAACCACAAAGCCAGTGTTGCTGTACTTATGCTATAAATTTGTTCTTGGTCTGATTAATGCTCAACATTTACTCGATCGGACTAAATCATATCGCTTGCTTTTTATTTTCTGAGGTCTTGTGTCTTGCATGTCTTTGAATAATCAGGTTATCGAATACAATTTGAAAACCAAGGTGTAGTGTCTCGGTTGTGGCTTTATTCTAAAAGGAAACAAGTTGTTTAAAGTAGATCTCACATGTTCTGAAAAAGTAGTTTCATATGGAGTTAATAAGAAACGCCTTTATATTTCAGGGCAGTGATTTCAGGGCTAGTTACGGAAGACTTTGACACCTTCGATCATTTTTAGCAGGCGACATTTGTTTTGTTGCTCTTACTGCAACAGCTACAGAAGGGATAAAGGAAAAAGTGTACATAAGTTTGCTTATGCAAAACCCAAGTGCAGTGTATATGTCATCTCATAGAACAAGATCTATTATGAGGTTTTGACCTTTAGACCAGGTGATACTTCTTTCCTTGATTGGGTTGGAGGCATTTTGTGACAGCAGAAGCAGAATGCAATTAGAATGGTCATTTACTGTCGAAATGTAGGCACTGTTTCCTATAGTTTCAAGTATCTGTCATTTGAATTAAAAATGACCAGTTTTGTGATGGATCTGCATCATTTAAGAAGCGATTAATTGCAATGTTTCACTGTGCAACTGAGGAGGAAAATAAAGATCTTGTTCTGAGTGAGTTTAAGAAACCCGATTCAGTGGTGAGAGTCGTAATTGCAACAACATCTTTTGAAATGGGGCTAGACTTCACCAACTTTTCTATCATTGAGAATTTTTCTGTTCCAAGAAGTCTAGAATCGTTCCCCCAAAAGAGTGGCAGAGGAGGAAGGAGCATTACCCAATCTTTCTCATTAGTAACCAGTAACGACACTATTAGAAAAGGATCTACAACCGAAGAAATGAAAAAATACGCTATGTCTAATTCCGTTTGCAGAAGGAAATTTCTTTATGAACATTTCCACCTTAATCTAAATGAAATAAGGACATGCAGTTTGGTACGTCATCTACATGCCCAACTGCATGTCGTTGTTGTGACATCTGTTGAAAGAAATGTGATTGTGGGGACTGTATGCGTCAGCCATGGCAATTTCTAGTTGAGTTTGCCACTGTTTTTGAGGTAGATGAAGTTGAGGAAGATGAATTCTCTTATGATTGGTCAATGATGTCAGAAAGAATGAAATTTCTGGAAGAAAGTCTACACGAGTATAAGTCAGAAGTGTACAAACTCTATTATGATTCCACTAAACACTTATTACATCTTTGGCAGGTTCTTTTTGACCAGATCATGATTTCGTGCAGCTTTATATTAACCGCTGAAGATTTGATACAGTAAAACCCCGCAAATTCTTGAAACTGTTCCTGTATAAATTAGATTATATCATAAACGTTACCAAGAAGAATACCGTCAACCGGGGTGACTTCGGACTGCTGGGTGACTTCGGACAAAAATATTGTTTCTGCTTTCTGCTTTGTAGTGGCACTTGAGAAGATTAAGAAATCGTGAATTAAGTTTTTTTTAAGTTGTTCGAGGGTGAAACTCTTGCTTTGACTGGAAATTTATCAACTCAGTCTAGAAACTCTCAAAGAACCGGCTCGCAAATTTATTGCAATGGGCCTAAATTGAGCGAATTTGTTTTGATGTCTTTTCTCGCGAACAGATGGAACCTTCTGCAAAATTTCTTGCCAGATCTTCTCTTTTTGACTCCTTTGGCAACTTTTTGTAGCTTTTTTCATCTTCGAAATATGTCTTGATTTTTTCAATGCGAAAACATTACGTCTGTCCGAAGTCACCCCAGAGTAGGCGGGTGACTTCGGACGACTTTATCTTCAATTACCGCGAAGGAGATAAGATCGAGGAAACAACAGACACCACTTTTCAAATTTGCTTTGGACCTTTGTTACTTTTATCAAAGAGTTAAAGGAATTATATGATTAGTTTTTGTAATATTCATAGAAATATACCAAAAAGTGTCCGAAGTCACCCCGGTTGACGGTATAATTATGTATTTTGGAAAGAGGATTTGGAATCCTTCCCGGAAATCCAAGGAAGGGGTTGCCAGGACCACCAGCACCACCACTGCCATTGGACAAGGACAACCTTCAAGCAATGATCCCAGGTGGGGTACAAAAACAAGCTTCTGCCATTCCAGGAAGTGAGGAGTGTATGCCACCAAGCTATATCATCCCTTTCCCACAGGGACAGCCGCACATAATGCTCCAGGTCCCGTACTGAATGCGCCCAGTCGATAAGCCTGCGAAGGAACGGTCTCCCTAGCACAATCGCTTGAAACCAAACCATGCTGCAGCAAACCAATTAGCGATAATAGCTCGCGCTTGGTGCCAGAGGGTTTTCCGTCCCACCTGGCCAGGAGGGCCCACACTTTCACAAGTTTCTCCCTGGCAACCGCAATTCTTGCCTCTGAGTGTCTAGTGTAAAACCCAAATAAGATAGGCAGGTAGTCGGACCCTCTGTCTTATCATCTGCTATTGGGACCCCAAGTTCTGCGCACAGTGACAAACACTTTTCCAGATCTCTCTCGCAACAAAGGGAGTCTGGGGGCCCGGCAATGAAAAAATCGTCCAAATAACGCTGCACCTCAAGTACACCCCCTACGTTAGAAAGGAAGAATTGCAGTGCGTCAGCAAATCTTGTAAAGGTTTTCCGTGCAGACCGAAGACCAAAGGGCAAGGCAAGGTAAGCATAGAATTGACCACGCCAGCGCATACCCAGCAAGGGCAGATGGTCCCTGCAAACAGGCAGTAAGCGATAGGCTCGACGAATATCAAATTTGGCCAACAGCGCACCCTTGCCTAGGCGCATTATAGTAGCCATGGCCTCTGGGATACCTGCATATGAAACATCCGCCTCTGAATCGGGAATTAGATCATTGACGCTGGACATATGTGGGAAAGATAAATCCGTAATGAGCCAAAATTTACCAGGGGTGGATTTTGGGATAACCCCAAATCCATTAACGTCAAATCAGGGAGGGGTGGAGAGTCAAAGGGGCCACAAATAGAGCCAAACTTATGTTCCTCCGCCAGGTACTTATCAATTACCTCAGGTTGCCTGTAAGCGGTTACACAATTCCGGTTGGCGGACTTAAGCGGACCCTCCATGACCCCCGAAGAAAAACCTGAATGAAGGCCATTTAAGACCCAACTAGCATCTACATAACCATAGTTAAGTAACAAAAAACACCATGTATAAAATCTTAACGGTGTTACTACTAAGGGGGCAGCAAAAATAACGGTAGACACAAAACCAAAAAATTTCATGTCTAAGCCTAGTCATTTACTGTGCTTTTTCTTCAACGGTGGTGGTGAATCCTCCCGGTCTTTTTGTGGCTTCGTTCTGGTTGATTGTGTGGACTTGGGACAATTGACCTTCATGTGGGAGCCTCTACACTCTGAGCAGATCCCATGGGTGTAACGGCATGGTGACTTTTGACAGTTTCCTGAATTCCATTTTAAACATGGAAGCTGGGAGCCTTGACCACTCGCCTGAGATTCTGAGGGGTGCGATGGGATTGCAGGGAGCCCTTTGCCACCAGGGTTGTCATCCACAGGGTGGGAAGTATCTCCCCCCAGTCGCTTGAGGGGTTTTCTGCCATCTGTTTACGAAAGAGGGTGTTGTACTCTAGCCAGCCGGATCCCGGGATGTCTGGGGCTGCTTGGAGATTACAAGAAAATACGAGACCAAACTTGCGACTTTCGCAGCAAAAAACTTCACCATCACCCCCAGGAGCACTGCCCAAGTCTCAGCCCAGTTAGTAAAACTGCGAACTGGCGTAAGGTCGTTCTTCAAACGCCTGGAAAGCTGTGACGCAGATGGCTCAGCCCCAGGTAACTTTTTCAAGTTGCACGGCCGCAGCAGGTTGAAATCTACGTACTTGTTGTTCTTGATTTTGTCCGCAATGTTCCCCTCGGACTGGCGGGACGACCAATGAAACTGTCACGATAGGTACTGGCGGGGCAGCAGGCGTCGTTGGGGCTATGGGCAGCGTGGAGGCAATAGTGGGTTTTTCCAAAGCAGGCTAAAGCCCCTGGCCCATAGAACCAGACGAGAGGCTGTTACTCGTCCCAGTGGATGGTGAAACTGAAAGAAATGCAGGGGCAGTTGCAGGATGCATCTTCTGCGGGTGACACAGAGCTCACTGGGGTGCTTGACATACCTTGACTTGAGGCAGCTTTGCCACCAGAGGATCAAAACTGAGCAGATACTTGTTGCTGCAAAAGGAGCATGAAAATTCTAGGAACTGAATCCTCAAGGTGGGAAAAACGTTCCATTGTGACGCTTGTCGCCGCATTGGTACTCGCTGCCCCCAGTCGAGAATCCTCAGCACCAGACGAGGTATTAGAGCTAGCCTTATCAGTCATCTCGATCGTTAACTGAAAGTTTGGCCTTAACTTTAAGAAAAATCAGGCAGCTGAAGCAGTTACTTTCAACGAAAATACATCGATAAAATACGCCAGCGAAACTCGAACAGTTCTTGGCAAGTTCTTACTTCAATACGGGAGAATGAAAACAAAATAACGGAACAGGCTCACCAAATTCCAGCTGAAAATCTTGACTTGACCAGATAGCAAGCAGACCCAATCCGTAAATATAATGCATAGAAGAAAACCAACAACAAACACAAATGATCTGAGCAAGATATGAGTGCAATAAACCAAAGGCAAAACTTCGAGGGAACCAAGCTCAGAGTGACCTAACTTGCTTTGATTAACTGGAGACTGAAAGTGGGCAAGCCACACAACAAGTAAATGCACCCACCAAGTCATAGGAAACTAATCCTCTATGACAGCTATTCGACATGCCAATGGACTTGATGAAGTGTTCGGTGCCCTAACAACTCAAGAAGAGAAGGACCCCTGCTGGTCGTATTAACTTCAGTTGAAACTTTTGGTCTAACTGGCATCTGACATCATCACTGAAAAGTTGGATGTATTGCAGATTTCATTGCAAAACATGACAGGAAAGGTCTTTGACGGTGCAAGTAATATGTCTGGCAAGGACAATGGGGTCCAACAGCATCTCAGCGAGTCTTGGCTAAGAATAACTGTACAATAACCAATAACCATAAATAATACCTAAAAACACTTACCCTGCGACCCAAAGATGCAACAGTAAAAGAAAAAGATTGCATCTTTGTCAATTGAATACTCTAACCAGTCATACAGCTCATACCATCTCTTCTGAAATCAAAAGTCTTTCCCAGAAATAACTGATTTTGGGAACTCGATAACCAGTTTAATTCGTCCCATTGTAAGGACATTGTCGATGTTCAGAACGTTTTCAGAAGACGGATCACGTACAGAAGCAAACACCATTTCGTTTTCTTTCAGATGAATGAGTGAAAGTCAAGATATGCAACCTTTTTCTCGCAGAGAGCCGGAAGATGATTATTATTCTTTTTAAGAGGATAAAAATGTTGATGAAGTGAATTTCCTAAATATATGGAAACAACAATTGATATACGGAAACAACTATCTGGCAAGAAGTTTTCACCTCTGAAATTTATATCAAGAAATTGAAAGCAATTGTTATTGACGAAGCACATTGCATCTCCTGTTGGTGAGTCAAAATAGTTAAGTTTGAATTTTTCTACAAAAAGAGGGTGTGAATTCGGCGGAACCAGCAACTTCAGGATATAAGGGCGATTCTAAAATGCTTTCTTCAATGATTTACTAATAGATATGTAGGTTCTAAGAGTTAATTTATTTGCTGCTTCAACTGAGGAGAGATGAAGTAAAGAGAATCCAAATATTCATATTCAGTTACTAACAAGCATAACCAAAATAATAGGATTTCTACTGTAAACATAAAAATTATATTTATAGATTGAACAAATCAATTTTCAGAATATTTAACAATTTTGGCTTTAAACGATAAATGAACAATGTAAGTTTCTTGACCGAAAGATTAAAATACCTATTCAATAATATAGTAAAATACCATTCCAAGTTTCCTTATGAATGTAGGTCATGCATGGCCTATTTTTTAAATTTCTCCAGTCTTTTATACTTTATTTAGTGCAAAAATTTGACATGTTCGAAAACCAGACCCTAGGACCGTACGTATCATCCCTATGAAGCCCATGACCCTTAAGTACTAAATTGTTGTAGAGCTGTAGAATGAACGACACATTTCATTCAGGAAATATTTTCCAGTCACTGATAAAAGAAAACAAAGATTAAAAGCTTTTAACTAAACCCTATGTTACTGTATTTGGGACTGAAGGGCATGAGAAAGAAAAGAAGTTTTATTCCGTAACATGTAAATTAAATAATTTACAACTAAAAGTACAGTAAGTGTCTGGCAGTCTGAGAGACTGACAGATTACGGCCTGCAACTGCAAGAGTAGGATTTTTAGTATTTTTTGTACAAAGTATGTGTAATTCAACATCATTGAATTTTACATTATTCATTTCATCCAGCAAGACTGTTTTCCACCAAAAATATTTCCTGCCTGTTGTTATGTTATTTGTACCTAAATTTTATCTTATTTCCCAAAGTTTTGGCCTTCTGTTTTCATCATCATACAAAAATTCTTTCCATGCTTTTGTTTCATGTCAATTTTTTTGTCCAATTGTGCATTCAATTTGTGTTCCTGCCAATATCATTTGCCATTAAAACAGATGCTTGTAAAAAATGCAATGTCTCAATGCAACTTATGCAAGTCCTCATCAACAACACTTTTTTATAAGAAACAGGTTTATAAGAAACCTAGAACTAGACACCTAAAAACATAACAAACTTTTAGAACCACGAGAACGGAGCTAAGAAACTATGGCTAATTCCATGTGATTTCTCTCACCTGTCAGCAATACTGTATCTCACGGAAGGTTTTTTTCATTTTTACTGCAACTTATTTCCATTTAATTTAGAATCTGTTAAGAAACTTTTAGAACTAAAATTGAGCAAAAAAATTGCTTGGGGGTCTTCTACTTCACCCCCCATAACAATTTCTCACAAATTTCTACCAATTAAACTCATTTTCATCTGGAACTTCCATGAGTGGTAATTTCCCCCAGTCAGTTTGTCTATTTTAAATCAAGTTTCTTTTCCTCTAGTCACAAAAATAACAGAAAAAAATAACAGACATCTATCGAAACTTAAAAAATTAGATTAATTTGAAAAGAAATGTTTTTGTTTGGGCCATAGCTCTAAGACAGTGAGGTATTCAAACAACAAAAATTCAATAATAAAAGTATTGACTACTTAGAGAAGACAGGCAGCCAAATAGCGGAAGTACCACTACTAAGAAAACCCGGACTGACAGACTACTGCAATCTTCTATTGTTCTTAGAAGGCGAATACCCTTTGGTGTTAACGGTCTTTTTTAATGTCAGTACTTAATGGTCCTAAAGGTCTCAGGGGTCTCATGTCCTAGAGTCTGGTTTTTACAGTATGCCCGCTGCTAATACCGTGTACCAATATGTAACAAAATTCACAAATTCTCTGCAACCATGAACCCTTTTATTTGTATTTTTTGACATTTCGGATCTCTCTTCTGGAAATTTTGAATCAACTGGTACACCGTACCTTTTTCTGTAACAGTGTTTCCAGAATACAGGTCATTGAACAGCATCTGCGATATTGAAAAAAATATTGAATAAATGCAATAGTCATACGAACATTTTTGGATTTATTTTAGAGATGTATTAAACCAACATGCGAGCAAAGAAAGTCCTTGTGCCAATCTTCAGATTTCATTAAAACCCCTTCCAGAAGTTTTTGCTCTGTTGAAGCATCAGCTCTTGCATTTTGGGCCTCCATGCCACGTTTTGTGGTCGTACCATCGCCACTGCATAGCATGTTTCCAATTTTGCCATCATCAACTGGACAATATTTCTGATAATGGTCGAGTATTGCGATCATGTCCTCTGTGTACATTTCATTTTTTCAAGTATTCCTAGTGGTACCTAACAAGACGAAAATATTTATTTTTATTTCACAGATATTTGTAACCTGTTGTGCTTTACTCAGCAATGCTATATAATAAAAAAATTATTTACGATGGTTTATTTCTTTCTCATCTCATCTTGATGTTTATGTTTAAAATGATTTGGTGCTAGGTGAGAATAGTTTTGCTTGAAGTGACCCATTTGATGACAAATGATGTTCTTGATAATTTTGGCCAGCATTGACTGTATTTCATTATATTCACCCTTTGACGTAAACCACAAAGCCGGTGTTGCTGTGCTTATGCTATAATTTTGTTCTTGGTCTGATTAATGCTCAACATTTACTCGATCGGACTAAATCATATCGCTCGTTTTTATTTTCTGAGGTCTTGTGTCTTGCATGTCTTTGGATAATCAGGTTATCGAATACAATTTGAAAACCAAGGTGTAGTGTCTCGGTTGTGGCTTTATTCTAAAAGGAAACAAGTTGTTTAAAGTAGATCTCACATGTTCTGAAAAAGTAGTTTCATATGGAGTTAATAAGAAACGCCTTTATATTTCAGGGGCAGTGATTTCAGGGCTAGTTACGGAAGACTTTGACACCTTCGATCATTTTTGCGCAGCGTTATTTGTTTTTGTTGCTCTTACTGCAACAGCTACAGAAGGGATAAAGGAAAAAGTGTACATAAGTTTGCTTATGCAAAACCCAAGTGCAGTGTATATGTCATCTCATAGAACAAGATCTATTATGAGGTTTTGACCTTTAGACCAGGTGATACTTCTTTCCTTGATTGGGTTGGAAGCATTTTGTGACAGCAGAAGCAGAATGCAATTAGAATGGTCATTTACTGTCGAAATGTAGGCACTGTTTCCTATAGTTTCAAGTATCTGTCATTTCAATTAAAAATGACCAGTTTTGTGATGGATCTGCATCATTTAAAAGGCGATTAATTGCAATGTTTGACCGTGCAACTGAGGAGGAAAATAAAGATCTTGTTCTGAGTGAGTTTAAGAAACCCGATTCAGTGTTGAGAGTCGTAATTGCAACAACATCTTTTGAAATGGGGCTAGACTTCACCAACTTTTCTATCATTGAGAATTTTTCTGTTCCAAGAAGTCTAGAATCGTTCCCCCAAAAGAGTGGCAGAGGAGGAAGGAGCATTACCCAATCTTTCGCATTAGTAACCAGTAACGACACTATTAGAAAAGGATCTACAACAGAAGAAATGAAAAAATACGCTATGTCTAATTCCGTTTGCAGAAGGAAATTTCTTTATGAACATTTCCACCTTAATCTAAATGAAAATAAGGACATGCAGTTTGGTACGTCATCTACATGCCCAACTGCATGTCGTTGTTGAGACATCTGTTGAAAGAAATGTGATTGTGGGGACTGTATGCATCAGCCATGGCAATTTCCAGTTGAGTTTTCCACTGTTTTTGAGGAAGATGAAGTTGAGGAAGATGAATTCTCTTATGATTGGTCAATGATGTCAGAAAGAATGAAATTTCTGGAAGAAAGTCTACACGAGTATAAGTCAGAAATGTACAAACTCTATTATGATTCCACTAAACACTCATTACATCTTTGGCAGGTTCTTTTTGACCAGATCATGATTTGGTGCAGCTTTATATTAACCGCTGAAGATTTGCTACAGTAAAACCCCGCAAATTCTTGAAACTGTTCCTGTATGAATTAGATTATATCATAAACGTTACCAAGAAGAAATATAATTATGTATTTTGGAAAGAGGATTTGGAATCTTTCCCGGAAATCCAAGGAAGGGGTTGCCAGGACCACCAGCACCACCACTGCCATTGGACAAGGACAACCTTCAAAGCAAGGTTGGACTGAGAAAAGCAAGAACAAGAAAGGTTACATTTTTTGCTGTTATGAAATTTATACATAAGTTATTACCATTGATTTGTGCATAATTAGTATGTTCATTGAATGTGATAAACTGTGCGTGTTCTTTCTTCATATATGTGCGTTTCCTTTCTGGATTACAGATCAGGTTGCTAATAGACCAGTGGCTGAAAGGGGAGCATTACCACCCGAGGAGGCAATTTATGGGACAATGTTTTTCTGATGTAGTTTTGGGCGTAGAATTCGAATCTGGATGTTGATCATGCGTGCCAGGGGGCGTTTCCGAGATTTTTGGGGTTAAGGATAAAAATAAATTTTCGTTTCAAATATCAAATTTCTGAGAAAATCATTATAAATATGATGTCCAAGGCACTCTAATTCTATGTGGAGATAGATATTGCTATGGCACAACAGAAATTGGCTCTCCCGATTTTTGGGGGGAGGTGGCTAAATTTCTAAGCCCAAGGTGACTACATGCCTATGACCCAAAATCATGTGGTTCATGCGTAATTTTTCAATTCAGATTTGAATTAAGCAAAATTTTCAACTGAACGCACATGATATTTACATTATCAGGATAAAATGCTTATATGCGTATTCTAAGAAAGTCAGTATTAGAAAATTGCGATATCCTTTGTTTTCCAAAACATTGCTTCAATTGTAAAGCTATTTCTGTTATGACCAAGACGATTAACACGTCGTTATATTTGCGACCAAGCTTAAGTAATTGCACATGTATCATCACATCAGTATATCTTGACCACCAACGAATTCATAATACACTGTTCAGAACATACGCTATCACCACAAAAGTGAAGTAGTTTGATTTTAAAAGTGGAAAATCAAAATGTCCTTTGGTTAGAATTATGTCGAAAAGTAAGAAACGCTGTATTGCCCATTATGACCAATATTCATTGGAGGATCAAAAGCTAACAGAGCTTCAAAGAGAAACCTACGATAGACTAATTCAAAGTAAAGATGCTCAAATGAAAGCTCAGGGTCTGACCCTTGTTTCCAAGTAAATGCATGAAGTGTGATAGCAACAAGCCTATAAAAGTTAAAGGTCAGCAGCAGGATATTAAAGTCCTACGAACCACCTCAGCTTGCCAGACACTGGAAGATGCTGCGAAGATTCACAACGATGAGGTCATGCTTCTTGCTATTTCTGGCCAAGATCTCATCGCGACAGAATTTAAGATGCACCCAAAGTGCTACAGGGAATATATGAGGGTATGTACCAAGCAAGTCTTCAAAAGAAGATTTAACAGAGCAGTCTACAATAGAAGATGAGGGTGAGGGGGCAAGTAGCACAAATGTTGAGCCTGTCTGCTAATACCTGGAGAATCATTAACAGTAACCAGTATGTTTCCCTCAAGATCTTAACTGAAATGTATGGCTTTGATACTACTGACAGTAGGCTTCGATCCAAAGTCAAGAAACGCCTTGAAAAACAATTTGGAGACAGTATCATATTTTTACGAGTGTCTTACCATGAGACAGAGATAATTGTTAGCCAATCAGCGCTGTCAACGACAACCATAGGTAGTTTTATGAAAGGAAGAAAGGAATTCATTTTGAAAGAGGCTGCCAGGATACTTAGATCGACATCAAATCTATGATCGAGGATGCACCAGATTTACCATGGCCTCCAACTGCTGATTCGTTAGAGTTACAAGATCGACAACCTCCTCAGAGTGTGACAGAACTGATTCTTAACATCATTCACTCAACGAATCATTCTCCTGGGGATGAAGTTCGTCGATATGTTGAATCGTTTTCCCAGGACCTTGTTCACGCTGTTTCAAAAGGGGTGTTTTTGACAAAAAAAGATGTTCCGTTAGGAAATGGATTACACAGCTTGACTGGTCAAAAAATCCCAATTAATCTTCTCAGCAGGTTATGTCATTGTTGCAACTATTACAAAGTATGCCTCATCGAAACTGCTCAAGCTGAAGTTGTACAACAACTGAGATCATCCAACTTCCCATTGCCGTTACTGCCATCAAATAATGCAGAAAAATTCCTTACTGTCTTTTGGTGGGACAATTTTGATGTGCAAAGGAGAATCATCTTGGAAGTTTGCATACGCACGGCATCGCATATCAGGTAGAAACACAAGAATGCATTTCACAAACAAACTTCGTGGTAGAAAAATCCAAGCGAAAATCCATAACTTGTGAACCATTCGACTTGCCTCAACGCAAAATTGTGCCACACAAAGACCCACCGAAATTCGAAGAGCTGCAAAGCATGGATTTCGATGGGCACTATGCAGACAAGTTAGTTTTCCTCTGGAAACTTATGAGAAGAATTTTTTCTGAATCGCCTCAATGTATCTCTCGATTTGTCGATGGGTGACATTGGCTTTTGGGCAGCCAAAATCGACTGGAACAACTTTGACGTTTCTGCCGCCAATCGCCAACCCTATTAAGGAGTACAGCACTGTTGTAGAATGCATAAAACAGTCTCCATACCTCAGAAAAGCAGCCAACATGCAATACGCACATGTCACAGTAGATGCAGGAGCTGCAATGAAGTTCTACAACGTGTTGTGGAATAATCCTGAAGAATTCAGCAACGTTGTAATACATCTGGGAGACTTTCACGGTATGATGGAATTTTTCGGAAATATCAGAAAACTTGTCACTGCTAGCAGTTTTGAGGAGATAGTATATCAAGCAGGAATGTGCACAGCAGGTGGTATAAAAGGTGTGATTTCTGGAAAACATTACAACCGCAGCTGGTATGTGCATGAGTGTTTTGCTGAAGCAATCGATTGACTTTTTTTGTGAAGCACATGTACGAAATGCTACACACATCGTGAAGAAGACGGTCAATAAGAAAGTGGACCAACTTGATGTAATGGCTGTGACGGAAGAAAGATCATTCGTCAATGAAAGAGATCGATACCAAGATAAAGATTGGTGCCTCAAGGGGGAGTTTGGAAAGACATCTCAGTTCTGGATGATGTATCAAGACGCAATGGACCGCCAACATAAACTTCATTTTGCAGTGAATGTTAATGATTATGATCTGCGATGAATTGCTGGAAGGAGTCGATGCCGTTTTGCTTTTCAATGAACAAGCAGAACTACGTGCGTTATGGGAGCTATTACTGCAAGCAGTTACAGTGTTTAGCAATCGCTCACCAGGGTGCCAAAGAAGAGTTAAAGGATAGAGGCCTTTCAGTATGCAGAAACACCTACAAAATCGGCCAATCAATTGATGGAGCGGGGGAGCAAACCTTCATGCGTAGCTCAAAAACTGCAGGTAATTCCACATTATTATTGTTCTCGGAATAACCATATTCCTTCACATTTTTGCGCGTCTTGCTGCATTGCATGCATTTTACATTGTAAAATCATGCTATTTAACTTGCGTTATTTAAAAGAGCACGCTGCTATCAAATAAAAAGTGGAGGGGGATAGCACGTTAGATTTGAAATCTGAATGCTCTTCTTTAGCACTGCGCATGTTTTATTTCGGAGGTTAGAAATTACCATGGTTTTCTTTTTCAATTGGCTAAATACATTCTATAACTTGTCTTGCTAGGTTGCATCAACTAGGTGGCATCAACTTTTCGCACCAACAAAGTACTTACGAGAAATGGGTCCTCAACAGGCCATTCCAGGCAAAGATGGTAGAATCGCTATTACACCTAGCAGAAATTGATAAGACATCGTCAAACCCACGAAAGTGTTTAAGAGAAACACAAATGAAAAAATCAGAAGAAAAGGTGCAAAAAATCCTCAAGGTGACGAAAGAAGTTTTTATCAACCCGTTCAGCGAAGACCTTGATAAACACAAGCTGTTTAATCTCTCATCGAGAAGGCCGTTATCTGTTGAAGTCGCTGAAGAGCTGCTTTTAGCAGAGGAACGAGGCATTGCAATGTTTAATAAATTTAATGATCGCCTTCATGCGAATGAAAACCAAGCTGCATCCCTCTTTGATCCCATTAAACGGTCTCCTTGGAAGGGATTTGGAGATGCTGAGAAAAAGTCTAAAGTAACATCCAATGGCAAATCAAAAGATGTTGGGGTGCAAAGGGACATTCTTGGTCTTCTCGTCACAGTAGCATTTAAAGAAAACGAAGTGATCGACATTGACAAGGCTCTTGCCTATACTCTCGCCCCAGTACCATTATCTTTAGCAACAAGTGACGGATGCATAAGGAAGACAGTTAAAAGCAAGCTTTTCGATGCTGCACTCAGCACGCTGCTGTCTGAGGAAGCCTTGCCGGTAAATGCTAGCTGCTATGTAATGGATTTGGCTGCATCACTTAGCTCGATTGTAAAGCTTCCAGACACGTTTGAAGATCTCGCTTTAAAGCTGCTGAATGAACTTGCATGCAGAAATCATTCAGCAAATAAACGAATATGTAATCGATGGCCTCGACGTAGTTGACGATATGTAGAGACCTCTCCGCACTTATGTCACTTTGAACTATACAGATCAAGCAGCAAACCTGGACAACAGAAGATTCCACCCAACCGATAAAGTCGTAAGAGATCATATGTACCAGGCAAGGCTTCGCCAGATGCATTGTAGAGATGATCAAAAGAATCTCCAATTCAATATAAACAACTGGAAAGAAAATCGACCGGACGACAATTTCTATTATTGCCCAAATGCAGAAATTGGTCATCCTGGAGAGGAAACAAATCTACTCTTTGTGTATCAATCTGAGCAACATCAGCACCTCATCAATCGGTAGGGTAACAAATGCCTGCTTGATGCGACTTACAAAACCACAAAGTATGCCTTGCCACTCTTCTTCCTCAGCGTGAAAACAAACGTTCATTATCAGGTAGTCGGGACATTCATATGCGAACACGAAACAACTGCATCAATCCAAGAAGCAATCAGCATATTAGCTAATTGGAATCCTGATTGGAAACCGGATTATTTTATGACCGATTTTGACAAGAAAGAGATAAATGCCATCGAGTCTGTTTTCAAAAGCTGCAAAGTTTACCTGTGCGATTTCCACCGAGAACAGGTGTGGACACGCTGGGTTAATAAGCACGATCACAAAGTCTCGCATGTAAAAGAAGATGTTTCGGCCAGATTACGCAAAATCGCTCACACAGAGTCAGAAACAGATTTTGAAAATGCTGTTGATGCACTGTACAAATCTACAATTTGGGCAAATTACAGCACATTACGAAATTGGATCAATGATTATTGGTAGCCCAACCACAAGGTAACTTCTTTGCTAACTTCATGAATAAGCACAAGGTAACTTCTTTGCTAACTTCATGAATCACATTTTAAATAAAGAACGCTCTGCACATTGGTAGCAATCAAAATTGCGACTGACGTTTCTCTATTTAATTGATCTATTTAATTGATCTCTATTTTGCATTGTATTCTGCAGCAATAGATTAGATAGACTCGATTTCCTTGAGAATGGAACTTTTGTTGCGTTTTTGTATCTTGTAAAAATATGTTAATTTTAGACTACTAAACCCAAGTTCATCATCAGTTAACAGGGGCCGTGGTACTGAGACAGGGAGAGGATAACAATCTAGCCAAATTCTACAGGGAGAGGTGAAATGAAACTGTTAAACTTATCTGGCATTTTTTCTGCAACAAAAATTTAGTGGGCATACCTGTTGTCCCTAGCCGTTATTTAAAGAAACTCTTTTTCTTCTTAGCGATGGGTCTGGGCAGTCAGACGAAATGCTTTTCAAGTACTTGTCAAGACAAACAAATGGATTGAAAGGCAAAATAAGAGCTTCAAGTATGAATACCTTCAAAAGAAGCGCAAGAATGCGATTAGCAGAATGGCTACGGTTCTTGTTGACCAGTTTTTTCCAGAGAGATACAAACGGTAAGTTATATGCAAGGCAACCGAAAACAAATACATGCTTGTTACTCTAACAAGACACTGGAAGTTATGTTGTCATTATTGTCATTATTGTTTGATTTAAAATTTCTTCTTCAGGAGGTTCTGCCATGGAAAAATCGGTATCTTGTAGCATCTAATGAACCACTCTAACAATTTAATTCACAGGTACTTATCTCTAAATGTGCAGTTCTCATGTGGCTACAGACACTACACGTCTTAGATATCTGACTATCTGAAGGACAGACCCAGGAAATTTGTCACCCATTGCACTGGCAAGTCGAATTTCATCCATCGATATCTGTGAAGAAGGAACAGGGGTTGTAAGAGTAAAGAATCAGGGATCAGAGAAGGAAGCTGGGTACATTGTACATTTCAATGGATGCCAAGCTGTCAATGTTATGATTGGAAACAGAATTTCCTTCCTTGCAAGCATATGTTTGCAATCACATTACAAATGCAAAAGTATTCCTGGGATGACTTACCAGCAGCATTTCGGGAAGCCCCCTACTTCACCTTGGATCCGCACTGTGCCATCTACAGTGACAGAATACCAACAGACAACTCAAATTTGGATGTTGCCACGATAGATGAGAATCAGGATGAAGAAACGGATATCAGCACAGCACTGCCAATTTGTCTAATGAAAGCTTTGCCATTGCCATCTAGTTTCGCCTAAAGATCTCTAGGTGCTGCCTGCCGAGATAAACTTGATCAACTGAAGAGTCTCACCTTTAACCTCATCGATCAAAAGGTGCTGACAGACCTGGACATTAAACTAGCCACTATGATTAATGAAACAAGAGAAATCATGGAAAGGCAAGATAACTTGATGACCGAACATGAGCAACAAAGTCTCGGCAAGCGGCCTTCAACATCAGGTGTGCCAAAAAAGGCAACAGCTAAAAAAACAAAACAGCACCATGAAAAGGGGCATATTCCCCTTACCATCGAAAAGAAACGCATGAAGGAAACCAGAGTGGGTGCAAAGGCTGACCAGGAATGCATCCAAAGAAAATCATCCATTGATATAGAAACTGGAGCAATTCAATATGACGGTGAAGACAAAAGACAAAAGGTAAGTAATTAATTATTAACTGATTAGAAGAAACCAACTTGAAAAGCTCTATTCAAGTCTTCATAAATTGTTTAGTTCCAGTTTTGTATGGTAAGCAGAAGAAAATAAGGAGAAGCATTCAGTATCTTTAGATAGAAAAATGCAGGTGTTTCTGAGATATGCACTATGTATATTTTCCTTCTGATATTAACATACATTCAATTACATTGCAATGATAAATTTCATCGCATCCTTTACAGCAATTAGAGATTGAGGAACAGGAAGTAATTTCTGATTGTGAGATTGAGGTATGCTCAGAAACAGAAGAGGAAGAAGCAGTGCTTTTAGAACAGAAGGAGAAAGTAGAAACAGTTACAGTACCTGATGATCAATTTGATGATGCCAATAAATCTGATACCTGGCTGCAGATAGGAAATTATCAACCAAAGCATGAGGAGCAAGAAATCCTTCTTTCTCCTGACATGTGGCTAAATGATCTCATCATTAATGCAGCTCAACATTTGTTGGAAGTCCAATTCCCATATGTCGGTGGATTACAGGATACTGTCTTACAGCAGAATTTGTTATTTGTAGTTGAAAATGGTGAGTTTGTGCAGGTCTTGAATAAAGAAAACAACCACTATTTACACTTTCAACTATTGGTATGAGTGAAGTATCATCAGTTCGAGTTTATGAAAGTCTTCAGGGTGCACATTTTGATTTTCAAATGCAAAAGGTTATTGCAAGTTTGATCCATTCAGTAAAACCAGAAATTTTGATCAAGATGGAGGATGTCAAGAATCAGGAAGGTGGTAACAATTGTGGGCTCTTTGCTATAGCTTATGCAGTTGCTCTATGCTTTGCAGATGATCCACGGCAAATTCAATATGATAAAAGTCGGATGCGAAGACATCTGATGAAATGCTATGACCAACATGAAATGACCAAATTTCTCCTACTAACCACAAGCAGAATGCCACATCTTGGTAACTTGGTGTACTTCAGTGTCCATTGCACTTGTCGTTTACCCATAGATGCAGATGATGTTTGGATCATTGAAAAGTGCGTACTTTGCAATGGAACATACCATAAACAATGTGAGGCAGGGAAGAAAAGGCTCCAGATCATCAGAAATGGCAGAACAAGATGGTTTTGCAGCAAATGCAGCGATTAATGCAACCTTCATACCACCTTTGAAATCAAAGATAAAGATGCACTCTCATCAACTTCAACTATCTGTTCTGAGAAATAATAACTCGTGATTTTTGAAAACTGCATTAAATATAATTTTAATATAGCTGCCCAAAATAACTTTTAATTTTCTACCCAGCAGTTTCCTTGAAAAGGCGGGGCTGTATGCTTTGCATACCAAAAATTGTGAATAGTTCGGTGCAGTTTTTAAAGTAGGAAATAGTGATTTTGTTTACATAAACCCCATTTTCGAGGGTGTATGTCAAAAATGCATCAAAAATGTCAGACTAATAGTCCTTCATTGCGCAATTGAACCTTTTCCCCAATAAGGGATGTTTTGCTTATATTCCTTGCATTGCAAGACATGGTATCATCATTCATCACAAACAAACCTAACCTGACTGACAGCTTATTGCAATTAGGAGAATTCTGCCCCCTAGGATAGCAAGGTGTAGATTATTATTGGATATGCAATAGTCTAGGTAGTGTAGCTATTTGAACTTATTACTGTATATTGTAAAGAATTCTACCCTATTTCATGGATTTTGGAGTAAATTTGTGTTGCTTTACTGGTGTAGCCCATCTCTTTAATTTTGCCTAGGCTTACCCTTATGCCTAGGCTAGGCCTTTTTTGTGGCCTCCTCATATCACTGATAATAATCGGGAAAGGTTTCTTTTGGTTCACACAATGGTTCTTGATGAGGAATGGTCTACAACCTGTTGCAACCTGTCTGCAGGTGCAGTTTTGCAGACCCAGGCCATCATGTGTACAAGGGAGCCAAGGCAATGATAATACTGATAAGGAATATACTAACTTCATGTTCTAAACCTGTAACAAAATTCTTTCATATTCTGAATAGTCAATAGAAATCCTATCTAACCATTAGTACTCAAAAGAATGTAGAAATGCTTTGAACATTTTTGCATTATGTTGAAAAAGAAATCATTCTAATGAGATTTTGGTACATTTGAATTTCTAATTTTGATTTTAAAAAACTCTGCAGAAAAATTAAAGACAAGGTAATGCCCTTAATTTCATCAAAATTTTTCGTGACCCTGCATGATTTCCCCCAACCTCCCACCTTGCATTTCTAATAACTGGTCCCCAAGTAAGTGAATAGTCTTTAAGTTGTACAGAACTTCAAAATTGCAATAAACAGCAGAAACATTTTCGGGCATAGTTAAAAGCTTTTTTCGTCTCACACTGTACAAAAATAACTGGCAGTAAATACCATCAGAATTGTAATTTCAAAATATTACCATCAATGCTGTTTAGCTCTATATTTTCCAGAGGAAAAAACAATTCAAATTAATACAACAAATGTTGTTTTGCTGGAAAAGTTTTGCTCCCTGGAATACAAACACCACTATCACAGGCCATAATAGAGATATATGAAGGCCTTTCACCTTATTCTAACCACTTGAAAGACAAAATTTCCAAAAAAATTTTTTGCTTGGCTATGGCATCTTGGGATGCTCCAATTAATTGTTAACCTTCTATGGGGGCCAAAAGTAATAAGAATCCATGCTCAAGTGTACCACTTAACAAGTCAAGCTGACCTAGAAGAAGGTGAAAGACCACAGTATGCACAATTGAACTTCTTGATTCAAATAAAGCCTTAATTGACAAATTGCCAATCCAGAGAATATCAGTCTGCACTATGAAACTTTCTGCAGGGAAGTATTGCAGATAAACTGGGTTTTTCTGGGTTTTTCTGTAGAACTGGCAGAAATAGACTTTGATCATGGGGATGGGATTTGGTCCGTAGCGACATCAATAAAAGCTAACTTGCTGATAAACCAACAGAACGGGTGATTACATTCAAAGCCAAGGTGATCAATCTACAGCAAGCTGTTGAAATTCAAACACAGGGTGGAACATCTTTGACAAAAAAGGAGGGCCTTCTGATTGACCCCCATGGGACAGTGAAAATTATTTTGTGGGAAGGTGAAGTTAATCTTGAAGAAGATGGTACATACATTTTCAAAAATTAAACGCTCAAGAGGAACAAGCTGACAGGAGACATTTATGTTAACCCTGCAAAAGGCTTTTCATCAATATCTCAAGCTGAGGAATTTCCAACAGAGTCATTGCATTCACCTCGGTCAGTTCCTACAGAACTAACAACATCATGTGTAACTGGGGAAGTTGTCAGTGTGTAGAAATGTACTTTAAATTTCCCCCGCTTCAAGTGCAACAAAGCGATTCAACATAGTGGCCAGAAAATTGTTGTTTGCAGTCATTGCAACGTAAAGCAAAAATTGTCAAAGTGCAAGAAGCAGTGGTATAGTAATGCTATTTTTAGTGAAGGCAGCAAGAACATAACCCATTTTTACAACAAAATGGTAATAAAAGTTTCACTAATTGTTGCACCCGACAACCACTACACGGAAGACGAAAATTGTCTCAGATTAGTTTTTTTGATTTTCCTTCAGTGAAATGCATTTTTAATGAAAGAACAAGAGCAGTTTAAAATATTGATTTACAGTCTTCTGAAGAATACTTCAGTTAATGAACAGTGCTTCATAAGACTTGGAATAATTCTTTTTTCCTGTTAGTTAACTTTTTAACCATTGGACTGTTAGTTGAGTTAATTTTAACCATGTTTACATTGATACTTTCATGTAATTAGTTCTGTTTTGTTATAAATTTTACACAAATAAAAAAAGCAATTGCCAACAACTTTTCTCCAAAGAATTCAATTCCATTTATAAGAAACTTAAAAAAATATTTCTATCACACTAACTCACATTTTGTCCCAGAATTTTGATATACTGAGATTGTACGATGTGTACGGGTGTACATGATTTGCAAATAGTTTCATGCTTAGCTCTGGTAAGCGGCTGTGTGTGATTTGTGCATCATTTTATGTTAAGTTCTAATGAAAGGGTGTACAGTATTTGTAGATAACTTCATGCTTATCTCTGATGAGGGGGTCTGCGAGGTTTGTAGATAATTTTATGCTAAGTTCTTTGGAAGGGATGTGCATGATTTGTTGCTAGTTTCATGCTTTTCTCTGATTAGGGAGTGTGAATAATTTGTAGATAATTTTATGCTTATCTTTGATGATGGGGTTTTCATGATTTGTAGGTAATTTGATGGTTAGCTTTGATGAGGCTGTGTGCGAGATATGTTGATAGTTTTATGCTTTGCAGTTTTTGTGCTAGAACCATGTATAATTTTTTAACTTATAGCTGATCAATATCAGCTGTTAAGTATTATAAAATCTTCTTTTGCAGATAATATACCACACTTTCACAGTGAATTTCAATGACAATTTATCTTCATTTCTTTCCAAACAACATTTCCCAAATGGCTGGCTATCAGGCTGTCTTCTTCAGCGATTTCTTCCAATGACTGTTTTTTTCTGTTCTATTGCAGGTGGAATTTCGAACGCAAGTAGGTTGCCCTTTTCAAATACCAAAGATAAAGGACTGTAAAACATGTACATACTGTGCGGATTTCCAAGGATTTCTCGTAGGGATTTAAATCTTCTTTTAGGCGATTGTATGTTTAAGCTTTAATATTCGTAACGACATTCTTTGCATAGATTAAAAATTTAGGTTGGGCATTTGGCTCATGATTGTGAGTCAGAATTTGCATATATGCTCAGTACCACAGACATTTTATGTTTATCGACTTATATTATTTCCTCGTTTGTATAATAAAAATATGTAGCTTGTATCTATTGTAGCTTGTATATATATGTATCTGTAGATGTTCGGATGTGAGATATTTATGATTATTATGATGATTGCTACAGAAATTTAGAGTGTTTCTCTTGTGTCTGAAATTCTACGGCAAAAATATCCTGAACTAGTGATAGATTGACTTTAAGTCTTTACACATACACAGCTACAGGGTGACCATAATCGTCGAATTTCTTCAACAACCCTCCCACTTTTGCCTTAATTTCAGCTGTACATCCTCTACCCCTTGCAATGACATTCTCAAAGGCCAATTTTAAAGCCCACCAGTTCTCAAGAAGCCTTGTCATTCCTCTTTTTCTGTGTTTTTCTGTGGGACAGAAAACAGGTCCTGTGTATCTGATGTAATTTGAATAATGTGATACAAAGTGATGTAGCTGCCTCAATAATTTCCACCTTAATCTTCCCAGAATTTCTTTATATAAACCATCCAATCATTAAACCTTTATGTCTATCCTTTAATGTTAAATCAAAATGGTGATTCACACAATGTATCATCACTAGCCATTCTCTTTATGCTTGATCTATGTCAAAACACATGAATAGATACCTAGATTTACATTTCCACCATCTGCTGTTGCACTCATCATTTTTAACGAAATTGTTAATGGAAATTATTAATTCTGTGCTTACCAACTTCACTCAAAAAGATGCTGTTGATGACAGTTTGTATTCAATTGGCATCAACTCAACCAAATGTTTTCATATCAAGCAAGGCCACCAGATAGTAACAGGTATAGGGTATGCAGGAGAGTACTATGTCGTACTGTTCTTACTAACACAAGTTCCTTTTCATCTTTTGTCTTTGTAAGTGTGAATAACTTTGAAATGATTGAAGTACATGTTACCTGCACTGCTTCTGCAATACAATGCATGGATTCTTTTGCTGCATTGTCTGTGTCTTTACCTTCTACCAGTCTTACGCCGTTCTATCTTTGGAAATTCACAAGAACAGAAAAGGGCTTATGAAGCATAGATGGGGTTATTGCCATGGCGTATGCAGTTTTCATTAACTTAGAGGATGAATCTTTAGAGAAATCGATGAGTGCTTGGGGCACATTTGGTTGCAATGGCTGTTTTTTGTTGACAATATGTTCCACTTCTGGCTCTCTGTTATCCAGAGTACTATATATGGGAGTCAGTGCAGTCAACAAATAGAATAGTTAAAGTTAAGGACTGGTTTAATCGAGATTTGATTAAACGAGGCGCTGTTTAAACTAGGGGGATTAAACAAGATTAAACAAAGCCGCATTTTGAAATAACTTGGGTTGTTTAAATGGGACATGGTTTATTGGATGTGAGTTTCAAATTACAGTGACGTTTTAAATGAAGTGAGTGAATAAAGAGAGCAGTTTAATGTTTATTCGAATTGAGAGTTGAATAGTGTAGGTTGAAACAAAGTGCACGAATAAAGGTTGTGGTTTAATTGAAAGCAGCTGACGAAAGTATTGAAGTCAACGACAAAACGTTTTGTTTCGAAGGTGAAGATGTAAATAGTAAAAAGGTGAACATATTGAAAAACAAGAAGACATTACCGCAGCGAACAGAACAGCTAAGTTATATTGGTTTTATGAAGACGAGACAGTGTTTTTGGCCATGGAATACGTCGATATAGTTTTTAAAATTTTCAAAAAATAGGAGTTACTTGCCTACTACATACTGGGAAATTTGAAGAGATTTTGCCGTACAAAGTCGAGAATTTGGCTTGGTTAACGGATGGTGTTTGCACGAAGGATGCAATAAAGGAGTGTGAAATAGAAATTCTTACGAATGATCTTAAATGGAGAAGCTATAAAAAAAAACATTGTATGTACCTGTATGTACAATGCAGCACAAGTTATCTCTCAGGGCCTGTTCATATGAGGTGGGATATTCTTCGCAGCAAAAGTTGGGAGGTTAAAATTTGCAATGGAACATCATTTTTTCACCTTTATCCAGGAACACTTGCAGAGCACTCTCCCTCTTTATTGCTTGGATCAAATCATCTTGCACATTTGCTGGTGCAACAATGCCCTAATGCTATATTTTTCAGGCACTTATTCTCTGAAAATGGGTTCACTACTGCTGAAAGGATATGGCATGTTCGCTGTACTGCTTTTGCATCAAATTGTGATCTTATGTGTCAAAAACTTTTTTGACGGATAATTCTTTTAACATGCCCTCTAATTTGGCAATAGCTTTTTCAGCACAGTTGCTTGTCAAAACACATCTCTGGACAGCACAGGCACTGTATCCAGTTATTCCACCGTGGCATGTTCCTTCCCTGTTGATGGTCTGCTTGATGAATTGGTCACTCTCCTTTTCATTTCATCTCAGTCTCAAGATTGTTAAAAGTAATTGAAGCCTTAGTATCGGATGTCCCACTTTAGTACTTTCGGTGTTTCAAATTTCAATGCTATTTAGATCGTCCTCTATTGTTTCTATTTTCTTATGCTGAATCTTCCATGGCTGCTGGATTTATAGACAAATGATGACTTCTACCTAGCCTTATATACAATTCATTTGTAAGTTAAATAAAATAAGATTGTGATTGTAAGATTATAAGGCTGAAAGATAGAGCTCTATCGCCCTTTTATGGCTCCATAGAGTTGCTCCAATTCTATTTCAAAGTCCTTCTCCAAAGGTCCACCATTCCGTGGTTTATATTTCTCTTGCACTCTCCTTTGTTACCACGGATGGTGGACCTTTGGAGAAGGATATTAAGAAATTAATGTACTTTTATATCTACTGTAATAAGAGGCCTGAGTTCAAAAGATTCTAAAAAATCTGCACAAATAAATTGCGGAATTTTTAGAATCTTTTGAACTCAGGCCTCTTATTACAGTAGATATAAAATCATTCATCAATTCGATTTTTAAATTATATGGGCGAGGAGACTAGTCGTTTTACTTCGTGGAATAAAGGGCCCTAGGTCTTCACTGAGACTTAATGAAAATCATGGCTGAAAAACGAAAAAATGAATTTCAGAAACAAGAGAGCTTACCAGTTATTCAGAAGAAGAAATACAAAATCGGTGCTCAGAAAGGAAAGAACAAGAGCAAAGGAAATCTAAGAATACGTCAAAAAAGTGTCAAGAATACGCGCCCCTTATTGCAGTTTTTCCAAAAACATCAGGTATGCATTGAGCTGAGTGTCTGTTCTTTTCTCTATAAGAAAGTTTTATTGACCTGGAGAACCTGATAGAAGATTCTATAGTGAAGGGTGTCAAAGAGGCCGGGATGCTTTCCATTGAGCTTGATTCAACACAAGATGTGTCTGAATGTGTTTTGGTTCTTCGGTTCGTGAAAGAAGATGAAGTCAAAGAATGTCTTTTGACAATGGTCTAAGCTGAATCAATTTCTGGAGAAGTCTTGTTCCTCGTTCTACCTGTTGAGCAATGCATTTGATAAACATGGGTTACAAATGGAGATGTGTGTTGGAGATTCATTTGATGGTGCAGCAAACATGAACAGCATATACAAAGGATTGTCATCTAGAATTTCCAGTATTAAAAATCCAGCCCAGTCATGTCCACACTTGGTGCTATGCCCACACCTTAAATCTGGTTGTGTCTGCTGTAACTTTGGTGAGCGTTCAAGCAGTTACGCTTTTTGCTATGTTACAAACTGCATCAAGGTTTATCAAAGAATCATACAAGCAGATAATTGTCAGGGAGAATATTTTAAAAGAGAAAAGGAAAAGCAAACCTCTAAAAGTGCTTGGAACGATTGAATCTACACAGTGGTGGTCGAAAGCAAAAGCATTACAAAAGATCTTTGGATTATCAAAATCTTCCTCAAACGATGCCATGTTGCTCTTAATTTGATTTCTAAAAACAGTGACCAAACATTGAAAGCAAACACACAAAAAGATGCAAATTCACTGATAGAGTTTTTTTCGAAGTATGCAAAGCTCTTGACAGCATTCACCATTCAAGCAATTTTCGAAGTGACAACTCCACTGTCAAACTATCTGCAGTCCAGTTGGCTTGATCTCCTACAATCATCAATCATGGAAGCTGGTCAAATCAGCAACAACGAGATTGAAGTCAATTTCACGTAATTTCAATAGCAGCAAGAAAAAAACTACGGAATTCGCCATGCAAGTAAATGAAAAGCTTTCAAATACTGGAATAGTTTTGAGGTCTGAATCGCCAAAGAAAAGAAAGAGGAGGACAACTGGCATGTTCAGAGAGTCAGCTGTTCAAACAACATGTTTTGATGCAGATAAAGAATATTGATGTAATTAAGACATACAATGTTGTAATGCATAATGTGCTGGGGAACATGAAAGAAGGCGCTGAGTTCGAATCTGGAGTCGAAATTTTTCTATGACCTAATTTTAATTTCTTTTGAAAATGAGGCCCTTAGTTGAAATGGTCTATTCATTTGAAAATCTTGCAAAGACTCTTCCAGAAGAGTATGAGAGAACAATAATGAGCGAAGAGCCATTCGCAGACGAGGAGCCATTTGCATGGTTTATTCATTTGAACGTCAAGGATTATTATTTTTTTTAAAAACTTGTTAACATTGATTGTGTTACTTACAAAAAAATTATAGGCCTAGTAGGCCCCTAAAATCTGGATTTTCCCAGCCCATCTAAATTCCCACCACGCCCCTGTGATTTCCTCACCAAAAAATTTCCTGTGACTTTCTTAGCAAAAATTTTGGAGTACAGTATTTCTAAGAATGCACAGTTTAAGGCACAAATTATTAATTGCACAAATACCACGTTCTTCAAAGAAAAAAATCATTAGACTCGTTTAATAGCAAGGTAAGCGACTGAACAGAAGAATGAAAATAACACACTAAACATTAGGAGTGAGAGTATGAAACAAAACTTTCTTAAGTTTCAAGAATCCAGTATTGAACTTTGTTACGTATTTAAGATGTTGAGCACTACTTTCTTATAAACCACTTTCTGATAAAAAAACTAGTATCAAGCAATAATAAGGTCTAGAAAGTCTAATTATTCTCATATTCAGCTTACTTTTGCTCAGAAAATAGGGTCAGTTTCTGCAAAGGTTCACATTATAAGTTGGTGGGTTTCCAAAATCCGGGTGGCACATCCCCATCATAAGTCATGTACCCCCGGCCCCCTAGGAATAAGCCCTCCTCTCAAATGAGCTGCCAGCAAGAAATTCGTTTTTGCATGCGACAATGTATTGGTTAGTAATTCTTGAACGCGTACAACTAAATCACGGGTTGAATTCACGTTTCTCCAATGAGCAACTGGACTTTTCATCCAGCCCTTAAAGTCGAGGGGTGTATCATTTCTAAAAATTGCGTACAAGATTTATAAAAAGCTTTGTCTTTTGTGTTAAGATGTATAGGATTTATTAAGATTTAAAAAGATTTATATAGGGACTTCTTCACATTTTCTAGATATTTTGAAACTTGCCTTTGCAAAAAGGCATTGTATGATGAATCTAAAAAATGACCAAACGTGGTTACTTGAAAAAATTGTGTCAACTTACATTCCTGAATCAAAACCTGTGCACATGCGCAGTAGCTAAAACAAGAGATTTCTAAAAGATTCAGCGGATTTTTAAGATTCCAAAGATTTGTGGGATTTATGATGATTTATTGTCAGGGTGTACGAGGTTAATGAAGTAATACACCCCCCTCACTCAAAGTTGTTAGTGTGTCTGCCCTGTGGGAATCTCCGGAAATTTTTGTTGGTTAACCTGTCCTGTTTTTCAACGTAATTAACAAGTGTGCAATGATGCATTGTATAAAGAAAGTCATGTGAGCCAAAAAGTGTAACAGAATCTCAGCTCTAGTTGCTGACCAATTGCTTATAACCAATTGCTTATTTGGGGAGGGTTCAATTGTGAAAATAGCTGAAGACAACAAGAGATTGAAATTCTTTTGGTCTTGAAAGTGTGTCAGGCTTTCAAGATTCTTGCTGGGAAGTTGCAAAATAATGGAATTTCGAAGTGATACCTGAAAATTCAGTTGCACCTCTTTGATATAAGAAACTCATTCATAAGAAATGTAGTATTGAGATCCCTGGGGGTACTTAATATATTCTGGGTACTGGGAACGTGCCCCCATAAGGGTAATACTTTTCATGATTTTGGTGTAAACATGGGTCTTTATTGTCTGAAAATTGGTATAAATATGGGTATTGATTTCTCAACAACAAGTACAAAACTTATTTAAGACGGTCTTATTTTCGTCAGAAAAGTCTCCAGAGTTGACAAAATTTCAACGGGTACCAGGGCTAGTACAGTATAAAAGAAAACAACCGGAATAGAACCAGGGAACCAGGGTTACTGTGAACTTTAATGGGATACGTTATGTTCAACATGCCTGGAAAGGGTTATTGCTCTTCATCTCTAATTTTTCCACCTCGTGCACAGACCACTGGATACTGTATTGAGAAAAATTTGAAACGCTACTACTTCGAGATATTGAAAATTTGTGAAATGCACAATGATACTGCATTTTGTTTCCACGTTGTAATTGAAAATTCGTTGCCTTCGGGCACTAAGTTCGTGAAATTCCTCAAAAGTTTCCAAAAACAATGTCATTAGATGTTGGCAACTGATTAGCCAGTTTGTTTCCATTTGCTGAGGAACCAATAAAACAGCTCCTTTCTGGGATGACACTGAATGTTATGCGATGGTAAAATGAGTGTTGCTGTTGTTTCTTTATGCAAAGTAAACAGTTGATTTTATTATAATAAATTACAGTGAGAGGAATAACAAAACACGTGCAGAAAGGCATCAAAATTACGAGTATCATAGACAATTTCAAGGGCCTTCTTTTCAAACAGATTGTGTCAGTCATTTTGCACGGTCAGATCCCTATAAATTTTTAAACTTTTTAATGCTATACAATCAACATCGTAAGGAGTAGAAGCGTTAAAATTTAGCACAATACTACAAACAGGGTATTGTGCATCCCAATATGAAGTCGAGACTTCTCTATGGCCTTATTTTCCATTTCTTGCTTGAAAGTGAGGCCATTAGTTGTGAGTGAAATCCAGTTCAACAGGGCCAATAGTACTTTGCTATTCAGTTTTTTGTAATTTTAGCATAACAAGGTCTACACCAGCCTTTGGGCTGACTCAAACCAGACCTGCCTAAGCAAATATTTTATGTATGTATATATGTATGTAACAGAGGACGTGATCAATTATTTCGAAAATGGTGGTTTGCCTATTTCATGTTTCTTGGAGGGTTCATAGTGACGGACCAATAAATTGAGTTTCTTTGTAGAGTTTTTATAAATTGTTATATTTATTGAATGCCAGAGTGATATACTAAAGGGGCTAAATACAATGGTGTAGCAAAGGGGGAGGATTAGTGGATCTGCCCCAAAATTCTCAAAAATCGTCATTGAAATTTGCCCAAAAATGTAAAATTCAGAGGGGGGAGGGGGCAAAAATGGCTTTTCTCTGTTGCCAAAGTTTGAAGGGCATGGTGTGGAATAATTTTTCTAGGGACTGCACCTGCTCACTGCCGCGACAACTTTAGACCTGTCTACACGACTGGCTGAAAAGGCAATGTATGGTAGATAAGAAATATTTCATGTGTTACGAATTGATATTTGCACATTTCAACATTGTGCAAAAGAAATGGGCCGCTAGCCATGACCCCGGCTGAAAAGCGTAAATGCCTTATCTTTTGGTATGTCTCAAATGTCTTTTGTAGGATGAAAGCGTTATACATACCCACAGTTTGTTTATTTGATGCTCTTCCATTTAGGTGATCAGTGCATGTGGTACGGAGGCCCTGGATGCCATTGTTACAGAGTTTGACTGGGACTTGCCAGTGATGCACATGTGCACCACAGCTGCCATAACAAAATTTCTGTCAGACGAAATTCAAGGCTTTATTATTTCAAGTGAGATGAATGATATACTTGAGAAACTTCTGAATTGTGATGCAGATACTGGCAGTGGAGAGAAGCAGCTACTTTGCCGACTTTTCAGTGGTGAAAAGTTTTCAGTGGTGAAAAGTGCATGTTCCGCTTTGCTACGCAAAAAATACGAGAGATAAAGGAACACACACCATTCAGTATTCTTAGTTCCACACAGCCTGCCCGATGCAGCTCGCCTCCTGGCATATTTCAACTGAGGTAGTGGTATCCTGGAAAGGATGATGGTGGTTGCTCCACTTTGTCTCAGACCGACAGCAAGTGAAACAGTTGATGCCAGAGAGGAATTGTGCCAAGGTCGAGTGACCTCAATGGCAGAGGTATTTGTTGCCATGGTGCGAGCACTGGCAGAGAACATGACATACCAGTTGGATGCTGTGGCCACAGAGACCCCGAAGACCATCAACGACAACTTCATAGGAGAAATAGACAGGTCAGTGAGCGCAAAAATCTAAGCAAGTGGGTAACCTTTGTTTTGGCACCAGATTATGATATTTGGTGGTATAATGATCATTTTGAGCGGTCGTGCCATTTCGAAAAATGGGGGCAAGTCACGTGTTTGATGACGTCATTTTTGTGGGGTCATTTTCTCTAAAATGAGCTGTAACTCGCATAATACTTGACCGATTTGGTTGAAAATTGTTTCAAACACCGTGAAATTAACTGTACTTTCATTTGGTATACGGCGCGATATATTTTGGGAAATTCCGCTAATGTTTTTCCGAATTTAGCGACTTTTTGATGACGTCATAAATGAATCATGCTAAAAACTTCACTTCTCGCAAAGATGCTTGATCGTTTCAGTCGCAAATGGCTTCAAACAACGTAAGCCTTCAGTCTACATATGGCTCGTAATATATTTGATAACAGTTTATCACCCTCGCAAGTGGTTTTTCCGTCCGTTCAACAATGCGTTGCTATGCTTAGTGGCCGCATTGTGAGTGATATTGAAAAGCTTCTTCCAGGCTGGTGGCTTTAGCTACGAGCATACCAAATGTTTGCCGATCTTCTTTCTGGGCTGTCACTGCTTTCAGGCTGCTGTTTACTTTTTTCAAGGCCAGTTTTAAGCTTGACCTTATTGATGTTGTGAAATAGCGACTTATCTCCCTTTACGAGGCAATCAGCAACAAATTCCTTGAAAGACTTATCGCCCGTTTCTTCTGCATTAAATAGACCATTTATGATATCTTTGTGAATTTCTGTGCCAGTTGACATGGATCTTGCTGGCCCATCACCAAATGGATCATTACCATATTCCCTGAGTTTCTTTCTGAGATTCATAACATGCGTATTATGAATTTTTTTATTGCCTGGAGTTAATTCCTTGTGGCCCGATGAAGTCTTAGCATGCAAATTTTCTTTTAAT
Organism: Chrysaora quinquecirrha; assembly: GCA_014526335.1. Taxonomy (NCBI): domain Eukaryota; kingdom Metazoa; phylum Cnidaria; class Scyphozoa; order Semaeostomeae; family Pelagiidae; genus Chrysaora; species Chrysaora quinquecirrha. The sequence continues at coordinate 56,187 of JACTAT010000083.1, read as the reverse complement.
GTCGATCTCATTCTGCAGTGTACATGATATGTAGTAATCCATCTGTTCACTGCATCAGTGTTTGTACTATACCCAGCTTGAACGGACCTGCAGTACCTTTTTTTGCTCCATTAAAATGTTCTGTTACCAAATCACCATGTATACAGCTAAAGATGTCCCCACTTTCACTGGCTCCATGGCCTCTTAATGCCAAATCATTGTGAGCTTCTTGTCTGCTATCTTCTAACCCACGTAAGTAAACGTGTTGATAAGTGTTGTATCTACCATAATGAATATGGTCGAAAGCGAAAACTGATTTTAGTATTTGCCTTTCTGCTTGGAGATGTCTTTCAAAATCTTTTTCTCGCACTGCAGAAACAAGCGTAAGCATCAAGGATACGTCCATTAGATATTTGACGGACATCTTTGCCTGTGTTCGGCCTGCTTGCATTATCTGGAGCTTCAATGCGTGAAATGCTTTCCGTCCAAGTATCTTTTCTAGAGCTTGCGACGAAGGGTTTTCCCGCAGTTCTACCAATCTTTGTTTCAGATTTTTGTCCATATTAACGTTGTTAGCCGTTACGTCTTCTACTCTGTTTTGGACCAGTGCATCGAACGCCTCCTTGTGCAAACGCATGCAGCGGTAATAGTGACGCCCCTTCTGTGCTAGCGATAAGGAGCCGTAGGCAATCGAGCCAGCATAAAAAAACCAGTCACCATATCCTATACAAGAATGCCGCTTATAGAGAATCTTCTGCAGTACTGTGAGCTGATGAAACCCACCCATTATTGGAAAAATGTTTTTATATGCTATTCCCCACACTAAGTCTTAATCAAAGCATTGGTCCAGGATGGACTTATTGTCTTTGTCTTCAAAAATTTCGAGCCGATGCGGTCCTATTAGTTTTCCTATCCTGTTATCTTCAATGTTTTGTGACTTAGGATCTAGTATACTCAGTTTCGAAGTATCCGAAAGCTTCTCTTTCTCGTGCACATCTGGTGTCTCACCTAAATTAAAACATAACAGAAGGTATATAAGCATGCAGAGATTGTACATGTACTCTTAGTTTTCCTTAATTGCCATTGCATATAGCACATACAATGTGTTATAGCTACTTATACTTACCTGGTAGCAAAGGTTGGAAAAACAGCCAATCGGTGTTGTGGGTTGTTCCTGAACCAGAGAAGTTTCCTGTCTCCCATGTTATCGAGACTCGCATGGGTAACGTTGCCTCTTTTCAGACCATAAAATAGTTGCTTTGCAGGTGCAGCCGTACTAGACGATTTGTCATACCTAGCATTATTTGATTTGATGATTTTTCTTTTGTTATTAGCGATTGCCAGTCCCCAGCTATTGACCATATCTTTGTTGCCACCTATTGTGCTTTTGTAATGGCATATCCCGTTTCATTTAATCTGCCTGAAGGGTACAGTGTAAGAAAAATTGCATTGTATAATTCTGGACTAACTTCATCTTCTGATTTCATAGACATCGCATCTGAAATACTCATTGGAAATTCTTTTTTCAATTCTGTCACATAATTGTCTACCTTCGCAGTCCTCGCATTGTTGAATGGACGGAAAAACCAGTTGCCTGGGTGGTAAAATGTTGTCAAAAATATTACGAGCCATATGTAGACTGAAGGCTTACGTTGTTTGAAACCATTTGCGACTGAAACGATCAAGAATTTTTGCGAGAGGTGAACTCTTTAGCATGATTTATTAATGACGTCATAAAAAAGTCGCTCAATTCGGAAAAAAAATTTGCGGAATTTCTCAAAATATATCGCGTATACCAAATGAAAGGGCATTTAATTTCACGGTATTTGAAGCAATTTGCAACCAAATCGGTCAACTATTATGCGAGTTACAGCTCATTTTAGAGAAAATGACCCCACAAAAATGACGTCATCAGGCACGTGACTTGCCCCCATTTTTCGAAATGGCACGACCGCTCAAAATGATCGTTATACCACCAAATATCATAATCTGGCGCCAAAACAAAGGTTACCCACTTGCTTAGTCCTTTCAGCATCTAGAGGGACTTATGGAAACTGTGCTCGATCGAGAAAGCCTCAGCCATCTCTCAATGACATCAAGGTGCTTTGCCTTCTTATGGCATGTCTTGTAGTGAACCACCGTACATTCAGACAGTGCACCTCAAGAAAATTCTGTGGCATTGCTTTAGAGGAGTTCCACTGTAGTATTAACATTCGGCACGAATATGCAAACTGTTGAGCTCATCTGAACCACCTTCCACAGCCTGTAAAACTATTTATCAAGAAGAGTCCACAGGATATCCAGTTGGAGGACAAGCTCTGTTCAGATAACAGATATCGAGCCAAGTGTGAAAAGGCTCTTCAACCATACATCACATTGGCCATCTGATGAGGGTTGGTTGCTGGTGGCCACATCAGTGAGAATGTACTGTAGTCTTCACCTAGAATTGAAGGTCATAAACCTATTTAAATAAAGACCTCCATGTGTTATGCCATACACCTTAGCAACCAATGACTTCGTTTTTAAATACATGGAAAACTGCCTTACAGAAGTATTTTGATTTCAGATTCGAATCCAGCACTTTCTGTTTAGTGTTAAGGCAACATTTCATGCCTCTAGTCCTTACAATAAAGACTAGCTCCATCCTAGAATCATAAACCCTTAGTGTCCCTGAATATGAGAGTGAGAAGTCATTTAATGATTGAATCACAGAGTCCGAGAATCATGAGACTGAATATAATCAATGCTAAGAGTAACAAAATCATACTATCTTCCAATCTTAGATTAGTTATAGATGTTATTCAGCTATTAATATACACGTTTTTTATAAGAAACCTAGCTCAGGTCTAGTTCTAAAAGTTTCTTAATTATTAGTCCAGTTTTAGTTCAAAGAGTTTCTTAACAGTTTCTTAATGAATTGAAATAAATTGCAAAATAAACACGAATAAAAGAAATACATAAACATGACAAAAGACCTTCTGTAAGATACACGGAAACCAGTATCGCTTACAGATGCGAGAAATCGCACAGAATTAGCCACACTGGTGAGAGAAATTGCACAGAAATGCTTGAGAACTAATTACTGCCTCCACAAATGTGAATCAGTATGTTGGAAAATGGATGCAAAAATTTCTACAATTTCTTAACTTCTTCCCCCTACTTCTAAAAGTTTCTTAAGTTTTTGGGTGTCTAGTTCTAGCTTTCTTATAAACTGGTTTCTTATAAAAAAAAAAACGTGGAATTATGAGGGAAACAAAGTCACATATCCCTTTCATCCTCAGTTTCCCAGTCACTTTTATGGGGATCCGGTTGACATGATATCATAGCTGTGTTAAGAGAATTTCGGGGCCAAAAAGCCGCTGATTGGGGTGTCCCTATGCAGTTTGTCTTACAGTATACCCCCTGAGCAATCCTCCCTCTGGTACTGACTGACGTTGGGGCAACACTGGGTTGTCACTGTCAAGAGGTGTGCACATGTAATGAATAGGCTATCTAGAAACCTTGCACACATCAAGACGTTTGGGCAGGGGTTGGGAAGGTTGTATTCTATCCACTAGACTCAAAGACTTTTGGAAAATTCAGTAACAATGGCAATTGGTGTCATAGAGCCTAGAAATAATAATACTTTCTAGTATTTTCTGTTGTGCACGGGTTGTACAGCTGTCCCTCCTCCTTATGAAATACACCCCCAACCCCACCCCAAGTTTGGTTTAGCAGCCTACTAGTAAGGACTTACCTAGTCTACAAAGCTCTTTTTCGTACCTGTGGTTATTCTCATGTTTGTTTTATTTCCTTATGATGACACTCCACCCAGGGGTGAGTAGGTAGGTTTTTATGGACGGACCTGAATGTGAAGTTCTTCCTTTCCATCCTTCCCGTCTGGTCAAGGTGCTGCTCCTGGCAACAATAGGGAAACAATTGCTCTTCTTCTGCTTTCACTTGTGATGCACTCTGATTGGCCATGTGCGCAGCAGCAATTTAATACACTTGTCGTCATTTCCAGTCTCCATGGGGTCTCCATGCAATATATTTCCCATATTGCTCAGATGGTTCACATGCTTGTTCGATTTTGGGGCTGGGGATGAAGTTGTCACAAAATAACTCCTGAACCAGTGTCCAGGGGGGCTCCTTATTTTAGTTTGAAACTCCAGCAGAGAATCGTGTGTCTTTACATGTTTGTCGGCAACTGCCTTAACAAGGATGCCTTGTTTTAATTTCACCGGTATGTGGAAAAGTCGGAATGCTACCGATCGGGTATGGTCAGGGACATCTAAGCCTCTATTGGTTTTATTATAGCAATAATTCCAAATTGTAATTAAAGTTCTGATGTACAATTGTGTACCGAATCTAATTGACATTTCTTTTTTTATCCTTTGCTTAATTAATTGTTCTTGTAAGGGTAGATTAAGTTTGACCAGGTATCTTATGGTTTCAGTATATGAAAAAAATTGTAATAATGACGTTTTCGGCATGCTTGTATCTCTTGCTCTTTTCTAAGACTCGCAACTTGCCTTTAGGTCTACGTTATTTCAGCTTGGCACTCTCTGATGGGTCTAAAACTAGAGAAGGATTAAAAACAGTGATACCTTGAGCATAAATTCTTTTTCCTTCAAGTCAAAATCGAACCTCTTTTGACTCCAATAATATTTTATTCTTGCCAGCGTGGCCAAAAAGTCAAACAAATCGGGACATTGAGGTCTTTGCTTTGGCCACAGCAACTCGAGATTTTCCAGACCAGTACGACAACTTGAGAGAAGGGCCTCACTGTGGAGTTTCGTGCTAATTAAATAAACATTATTTCAGCAAATACTGACTGTGTTTTTGTTTTACCATTCATTTATTGGCCACCATGGTGGTGGCCATCATCAGTTTCATGCTGTGAAAAAATGTTTAGAACACAGCGCCAATTCAGCTTTTTGTTATTTCTGATTGGTGCATTTTGAGCTGCATCTGGGTATAAATTTAACCTTTGGTCTGTTTGAGACGTTCAGACTCTGAAGAGTGTCAGACGAAAATAGCTTTGAAGTATGGCCTTAAATGATCTGCTGTTAATCGCAATTTTGAAGTGTTGTACAACTCAAAGACTATATGATGTAGTTACTTAAGTTTGATGTACTTGCAAAAAATTTCCTTTCTTGTTCAATTGAGTGTCGCATCAAATTTTATTCCGACATTTAAATCAGCGTCTTGGCCTTTTTTAGTACTGTAACACCATATTCTGCCAGTGGCAACACTTCCTTCTGCAATACAAGGTAGGCTTACTCAATCTGATCAGCTATCACTAAAGCCAAAATATCATAAAGAACTAAGATAGTAGAGGTTCTGAATGTGCAAAATAGATGATTTTCTCACGCTTATAAATGACAGCTGGTAAACATATTCTTGCTAAAGGGCAAATAATTTCATAGATCAAATCATGCCCTTCTGGCTGATGTATGGCACTTGCAAGTTTTCTGTTAAATACCATTCAAAAGTCTCCAGAGCGGCAGTCGAATTTCAACTGTTTCGATGGCGTTGTGGATGGCTAAATCCTGAACTGCGCACCGGCGCTGCAATCCAGGTTTCTATATTTAGCTCTCCCTTGAAGTAGAGCCTGGACTCCCGGTCAAGTATGCAGCCAAGAGAGAGGCAGGCAGAACGGGGGTTTTCTATAAAACTTCTTTAGTTGTGCATGAATTTGGCCTGCGCTGTCATCGTTTTGGTTGGGTTATTTGTCGGGAAGATTGACAAACATGGTGACCAAATCGAAGCAGAACCCAGCTTCAACGTCCAGTGCTACTTTGAATCAAGACAATGCCAATTCTTTCGATGTGTGAAGGCCTAGATTTTTTCAAAGCTCATCTGCACCGGGTCTCCACGCTCCTGTCAGTCAAACTACAATGCAGAAGCTGACGGAAAAGCTACAACTATATAGTAGGATAACTGAGGAAGGAGAAAACGTGTTGCAGTTGATCAGCACCCAGACCGCTCTGCTATCAGCAAAAAAACTAAAGACCACCAAATTGTGATGTCATAATCATCATAATCATCTTCAGAGGTGTCACTGTTTGAGCTGACTTCATACTCTGAGTCACTTGATTCTGTCTCATTTTGTTGTATCCTCGTCTTCATCTGCTGTTGATTTGGCTTCAACAGTTTCAATATTCATATTACTGTGTGTATTCATCTAAAAGAAATTTTGAAATGTAGTAGCAAATATATGGCATAGAATTTTCATGGCTTAAGGGTAAAAGGTAAATTTAAGCTAAATATTCATAGTTTAAGCTAAATACTCATGTTACTCACATCATCAATTTTTTGTTGCAGTATCTGTATTCAAGTCTGCTATTTTGTTTCCTTATGTTGTCGATTTTTCTTCGCGGCGATAAACATTTTGTACACATCATCGAAACCTGGCTTGAAATATCGCTTCTGCTTGGTTCAACGTTGGAAACAGGCAACAGGTTTGCGCTTTCGATTGTGCTACGTTCAGAATGGTAGCAAGTAGGGCAGTCAAAGATTGGAAAACCTTGAAGATGAACTATGCATTCTGAATTATATGTCTTTGGCTGATCCATTGTGCTGATTCCATCTCCATCTGTTCCGATGCTTCTAGCAACTGGACATCTTTACGGGTGCCTGGTTTTTTACTTGTATGCTTCTTAGCAGTTAAAATTCAAAGGAAATATTTTAACAGTAACTAAAACTTGGCATGTCAATAATATAATTTCGATTTTATTCCAATATTCTGATGTAAAGGTAGATTTTTACATCATCTAAGCATACAATAAAGAGCTCAAAAGACTTGCCGATAAACTTTACATTTACAAATCAATTATCACTTTGTTCTTTCGTGTGAAATTTATTTTGCACATATGCTTTCATTGGAGCTAGTTTTTTGACCATGACATATGCAAAAAACTAAAACTTTTACACATAAGTACACACATTTTAAAGCAAGATGTTAAGATAGAGGCTAGCTTTTCTTTTTCTCATTAATCTGCTTGTATAGAAGAAGTGATATACTATTAAAAAAATTGATTCTTACCTCTCTTCTCTCTCTCGCTGGCATCACCTTTACAGCTGAAGTGCTACCCAATTCTGGATTCCTTCTTTCCAGATCAAAAACAGTCGGTACTGCATCTTTTTTTCAAAATCGCCTCATGTTTGAACTGTCAAAGCCAAGAAGGTCTAGAGCACACGGCTTCTCATATGATTCACATGTGAAATGGTTCAAACACAAATACGGGCCAACTGAGTATGTTTGAGGATTAAATTCACGCGATACCTGTTAACATTATCTTTTCTGGGAAACATATGCATGCATACTGCTGTTCGAACAGCTGATACCATTAGCTAATCATGCCACACAGAACTGACCTCGCTGTTTGGCCTTTTTACTTTTAGGTACACGCCATTCTTGGTCTGGACTGCCAGCATGGCTTTCTTGAAATTCTGATGATTTTTCAGGATCCATCTCACTGTTCAGTTTAGTGTGTGATTCCATTTAGCATAAAAATATCTCTTATAGTGAAAGAACATGTTGTTCTCATTTGTAGACTATAAAAACTGACCGAATTTACCGTCATTTATATTCTGCAAATAATGAAATGCCTTGAAAAAGTCCTCCCCGATATCTATTAAAATGACACATTTTCAGACAGGTCAAAGAAGCTGGTTTTTATGTATTCAAACTTATTTAGTCATTTTTTTTATTACGAGATTTTCTGACAAATTTCCTTTGCACCTTAAAAATAGCAATTTTTTTGATACAACTTAACAAAGAGTACAAAAGAGTCAATTACCATTGTGTAATTACTAATTCCAAACTTGCAAACAGTACATACTGAAACTGAACAACATGTGTCCAATTTCTGACGTCACAGACAGATTTTGAAGTGATGGTCCTGTTTCGAGACAGTCTTTCAGTGATGGGCTTCTTTCTTCTGATCGTGCTTAAGCATCGAACACCACTCGCAGCTTCGTACTCTCAGCGTTTTCTCGTACAACGGCTTTGTGTGGGATGTAAAACACTTTTCCAGCTGGTGTTATGTCATCAGGGACACATTCTACTATTCCTTGTTTCGAATATTCTTGGACAACAGCATGATAATCTTGATACAACTCAGGTTGGCGCTTCAGTTTCTTCAGCAGTGTGGATAGCCTCGCTAAGCTTCCTTTCTCATTTGTAGACAGTGTTGGATGACCTACCTTCCAAAGGAGTCCAGTCTCATACCAGCCATCATTACTTCTTGTTAGCTGTTCTTTGAAGTCCTTGTAGACTACATTTTGATAATCAGCTGGTGAAACTTCTATCCCAAGTACATCCAGGCTACACAATCCATCGTAATTAGCAGTAGTTGATTTTGCATAGTATAAATTTGACATCTCTGATTCGGCTCCAGGGGAGATTGTTGTCCATCCAAAGCGTGTATACTCAGCAACGGGTTCTCCTGAATTCCCAATCCTTTGCTTTGCAGTTGTCTTTATTCTAGAGTATTCACTTCCTTCAAGAACCAAGTGCACTGGTAGCTCACTCTTTTTGTCATTATCGTTCATTCGTATGCTATCGAGGTGTTTGTATTTCTGTATCATTGCTTTGTAATTTGGATTTGCCAGAGACAATAGAAAATCATTGTCAACTTTGCTGACGTCAGCACATATCTCGAAGTCTTCATCCAAGTTTGTTATCTTCAGGTTGTAAACTTGAATCTTGCGAACAGCTGTATGCACCATCATCTCTATTTTCCTGTTCTCAACTCTTGTAGCTGGTAAACCAAGTCGGCTTATGAGTGAAGCTCAGCATAAGAGCTCCCCGCTCCTGTATCTAACAATGCTCTACACTTTACACAGTGACTTTTACAACCAAAACTGGATACATGCCATTCTGGTTCTCTGTTGTCAACATCATTGTGCTGGTAGCTTCTTGGGACTTGTCACAGATAGACGAGTGATGCCTTGATCCACATTTGGTGCAGTTCTGCTTGCTATTACATTCTGCTGCTCTATGACCAGTACTAAGACAGTTGAAACATAGTCGCTTCTTGGAGATGACTTGTTTCCGTGCTTCAGTCGAAGGAACTTGCTGGCAGTTAATCACCTTTTTGTGTGGCTTGGAAAAAATTAACTAAGAAAGGTGAATCAATTGCCTCCTTACCACCAGGAAAGATTCTGCAGCTGGACATCTGGACAGCAGAGGGTAAAAAATAATCCGTCATCAGAGGTACTATTTGCCGTCATAGGTGCTGTTGGCTGTCGGAACTCTATGATTGATTGGGATGTCTCCAGTCCCGATTTGAGCTAACGGGGACATGGCTTGTTTTCACATTTGGTACTGATTTTAGCCATCAGGGGCAAGCCTCGTTTTTGACAGCCAAGAACTTTCTTTCATTAGATTCTTCCTCATACTAATCCTCTTGCACACACACCCTCTTGGAAATCGGTTGCTGACTTGTTACTCATTGATCAGTTGTCTATGTGTTTTCAGTGCAGATGGTAGATGACCTTAAAAAGTCCATTTCAGAAAGAAAGAAACTGTTAACAGACATCAAAAGTTAGGTTGAGGGAATGGAAAATTTAGAGAGACACGAAAGTAACTCTGAATGTGAATGTGGTAAAATTGACACTGGTAGTGGCAGTATCAATTAAAGGGATTTGTGAAATGTTTGGTAAGTTGATGATACTGTATGTGCTTATTTTCACTAAAATTCCTATTTGAATTATGGCACCTTGTTCAGTGTGAAGTTTTATGGAGATCATTATGCCTTTTTCTTTGAACATCTTTTGTCATTTGACACAACTGCGATGTTCTTTGTACAATATACCTGACATCACACAAGAGCTTATTGGGCTGCTTGTATCTATATAAAGTTTCTGCAAACAACAAGAGTGCAAGCTAATAAGCAGATGGGATTTTCAATGTGCAGATGGACAGCTGCTGCCCTTGATTTGGCTTTGCTGCCCCTATAACAATAAAGGGCAGCAGATATGTCAATCAGCCAATAATATTGCTCATCTGCCAGATCCCTATCAATCCACCTCATTAAGTCATTAACACTTTAAATTCAATAGGAGCTTGACCCGCTCTATTGTTTAGATTCTTCTTTGATTACCAAAAGAAAAAGGTGTGAATCAGTGAAAAGAAAGAGAACAAGAGAAGCCCTGAGGGCTGCCCTTGTTTCAACATTGACAAGTTTCAATTGTGTGAGATGTCATTAATTTCTTTAGTTTAATTTCATTAATTCATTCAAAACAAACCTGCATGCTGCTGTGGATCCCAATTATGCTTAAGAAGTAATATAAGAAATGAGAATTCTTTCCTTGATTCTATTTTATTCATATTCAACCAATTTAACGCATAGTGCAGCCCTTCTTTTCAAAAAAGAAACCGATAAACAGTCACATAGCAGGAATCTGCTACCCTTCCTGATAGAAAATCAGTAAATTCCATCTTTCAAAATAATATTTTGTTTAATTTTATTTTTTTAGAAAAAGGAAAATAAAAAACCTTTCTGGTTTGCGCAATTAAACAACACCGGCATCGCGCAATTAACGTTTTCCAAAATAAAGCGCAAGAAGTCAGTTAAGTCAAAATGAAACATTTCAGTAGAAACTCTAACACGATCATCAACTTTCTAAAGGTGTAATGCCTTAAATTTATATGCAGAATATAAGTTTAAAAACAAAGGTCAATGCATAGACCTAACAAAATAATACCTTTTCCAAAATTCCTGCATATTCCACAGATTTTGCTCGATTCTTGATGGAGGTTTCACGTAGTACTAGATGGGATTTCATTCCCAATTCCAATTCCATTATTGGAAGTAGCCAATCATTGATTTGCGCGCACCGTGGTGAACCAAAATGAATTGAAGTTGTATATTATCGCTTCTTTGACGAACTCGACGCAAAATAAGCGCAATGACAATTCAGCATGAAACATGAAGTTTGCGTATCTCATTCCTTCGTATACCCTAGTAACTATATCAGCTGTGAGAAGATAGACTACTGTCATAATAACTCGGCCCAGTACTTTGTTAACACTGCTACCACAGTAACCTATAAAATCAACACTATAGCATGTGTCCCTTTGTTTACAACAAAGCTTCATACTGGCTAACAATAGACCAGCGCATGGAAAGGGGCATAAGGGGAGCCAATTGAAACAATCATCAAGAGAGATATGACAAAAACTTTGATAAATAAGTATGATAAGATGAATAAAACAATAAAAACCCGGCAACAAAGAAATATAAAATAACTCCACTTCTAGAGGGTAGCAACATAAGCGAAAATATGTTTCTCCGACTAAAATCAATCTCAAACGAGGGAATTTCTGTGAATTGATAGATAACTTGTCATATATAACCAGATACTTTAAGGTAGCCCAACTATCGTTAGCATTATCTCTCAACTGTTCATGATAACGAAAATAATTGAAAAATACTTATAGTTCAATCAAACTGTTAGAATCCAATTCAAAGATGTATGAACTTCGAAGCTTTAACAGTCGAAGAAAAGAGCGGAGTTCGCACGGAACTCAGGTCTCAGTTTCATATAGACTGAGATATGATTCTCGGACTAAAGACTAACTCAAATCAGGGAATTTCTGTGAATTAATAGATAAATCGTGATATTTAATGAAAATTATGAGATTTTTTTTGTTTTAAAGCTTAAATTTAAGACTTAAGAAGGGGCAGCGAACGGGCAGCAGAAGGGCAGCAAAGGGGCAGCAAATAAAGTCTTAAATATAGAATAACCAGATTAAGCAGCACAACAATTTTAAGCATTATATGCTCAATAGAACTGTTCATGATAACGAAATTAATTGAAAAATACTTATTCTTGAATCAAAATGTTACAATCCAATTCAAAGATGTATGAACTTCGAAGCCTTTACAGTCGAAGAAAAGAGCGGAGTTCGCACGGAACTCAGGTCTCAGTTTCATATAGACTCAGATATGATTCTCGGACTAAAGACTAACTCAAATCAGGGAATTTCTGTGAATTAATAGATAAATCGTGATATTTAATGAAAGTGATGAGATTTTTTTTGTTTTAAAGCTTAAATTTAAGACTTAAGAAGGGGCAGCGAACGGGCAGCAGAAGGGCAGCAAAGGGGCAGCAAATAAAGTCTTAAATATAGAATAACCAGATTAAGCAGCACAACAATTTTAAGCATTATATGCTCAATAGAACTGTTCATGATAACGAAATTAATTGAAAAAATACTTATTGTTGAATCAAAATGTTAGAATCCAATTCAAAGATGTATGAACTTCGAAGCCTTAACAGTCGAAGAAAAGAGCGGAGTTCGCACGGAACTCAGGTCTCAGTTTCATATAGACTCAGATATGATTCTCGGACTAAAGACTAACTCAAATCAGGGAATTTCTGTGAATTAATAGATCCTTCACAAAATATGCTGAGACCAGTTACCCAAATTTACTGGCGACAGTCATCAGTTAAACTTTTTGTACTTCACTCCCTTCCCCCTTGAAGCAATGTTGTGTCCAAATTTATAGCATTCTATGATGTTTGCGCACTCAATTTGCGGCCATCTTGAGCAAGTCAAACTAGACGGCACTCCATGGAGGAGACGGGAGAGGGCAGAAGAAGGGGAGGGCAGAAGTAGTCTCAGAGTTTTAGTTTGTGATTTTATGGCGTTTACTCAAACCTACGAATTCGATTAAGCCAACCATTTTGATATCATAGTTGGGATCTTCCATCATGATGTAGCTGCAGAATTATTTTGAAATCTCGTCTTACTCTTAATTGCTTTACTCTTCTATAATTAATATTAATTGCGTATTTATGTAATTTAAACTTTAAGTAATCCGAGCAACCACGCAGAATTCCTGGAATTGCCAGGGAATGCAAAGAAAATAACTCTCACGCAGTTCAATCAATGACCTCACTTGATTCATTGTCAGCCTATGGTTACTTCGCTGAAGATATGTCGAGTACTATTAATGTAGTCTGCGAGGTACATGTATAATGACAAAAACCATGGAAGTACAACTAAACCAACCAACGTAACTTGACAAGCATATTTGAAACTTGGCATTCCAAAAATTGTTTTCTAAATAACCCCAATCTATTTAGGCTTTCTGCTCGATTTTTTATTTGCAAACACAGCTTTGCCCACTTTGTATTATTCTTTTATTATAAAATAAGTTTTAGCTATGCTTTTGAATTGAGAATATGTTGATAAAGTCATTGAAAGCAAAAAGGGTTAGAGTTTCTACTGAAATGTTTCATTATGACTTAACTGACTTCTTGCGCTTTATTTTGGAAAACGTTAATTGCGCGATGCCGGTGTTGTTTAATTGCGCAAACTAGAAAGGTTTTTCATTTTCCTTTTTCTAAAAAAATAAAATTAAACAAAATATTATTGTGAAAGATGGAATTTTCTGATTTTCTATCAAGAAGGGTAGCGGATTCCTGCTATGTGACTGTCATAACTGACTGTTTATCGGTTTCACTATGCGTTAAATTGGTTGAATAGGGCTGCACTATGCGTTAAATTGGTTGAATATGAATAAAATAGAATCAAGGAAAGAATTCTCATTTCTTATATTACTTCTTAAGCATAATTGGGATCCACAGCAGCATGTAGGTTTGTTTTGAATGAATAAATGAAATTAAACTAAAGAAATTAATGACATCTCACACAATTGAAACTTGTCAATGTTGAAACAAGGGCAGCCCTCAGGGCTTCTCTTGTTCTCCTTCTTTTCACTGATTCACACCTTTTTCTTTTGGTAATCAAAGAAGAATCTAAACAATAGAGCGGGTCAAGCTCCTATTGAATTTAAAGTGTTAATGACTTAATGAGGTGGATTGATAGGGATCTGGCAGATGAGCAATATTATTGGCTGATTGACATATCTGCTGCCCTTTATTGTTATAGGGGCAGCAAAGCTAAATCAAGGGCAGCAGCTGTCCATCTGCACATTGAAAATCCCATCTGCTTATTATCTTGCACTCTTGTTAAATATAAGAAGTGCAAAACAATCATCATCATGGCCTTGGAAATATCAAATTACCTTTAATTGAGCCTCCAAATAAACAACATCACCAAGAAAGCCAATGTCACCCTGGGCTTTTTACGAGAAACCTCAAGAATGTCCCAGAGAACTGTAGAAAGATAGGTTACATATCTCTTGTGAGGGCCTCCATGGAATATTAGGCTAAAGTATGGAACCTTTACCTAGACAGGAATATAGTTAAGCTAGACAAAATACACAATAGATTCATAACAAAGGTTATAAAAGCAAATGTCCTGGGTCAATAATGTGAATGCAGAAGAAAAAAGAAATAGACACACTCAAGGTGAGGAGAAAAACCTGCGAATACTAATGTATGAAGTAGTATAGGGGTTGGTCCCATCCCTGCCGCCTGATTCATTTTTTTAATTTCAAAAAAGAAAACATCAAATAAAGCCCAAAACATTCAGCAATTATAATGCAATTCAATTCATATATTATTCAAGCTTTAAATTTCAGTCTACAAGGAATAACTAGATAATCAATAATATACTATTTGTAGCTTAGGACACTTGAAAAAACTCAAAAGAACTATCCAGCCAAGTGCCTTTTGTTTGTTTACATGGCAACAATAAAGCTATGTTATATACATGAATGAATGGAATTACCTTTAGTAACAGTAACAGAACAAAAAACAAATAATTTAAAAGAAGAAAGACCGAAAGAAGGAAAAAATTTAATAAAATATTTAAACATTAAAACTAATCAAGCTAGATTAAAAGCCAAAATAATTACATAAGAACAAATAGTTTATTCATCAAATAATAATGATGGTATCCAGAAGAAAGATTGTTTATTAATTAAATAACAAGAAAAAAAAAACTTAATCATAACATACTTAAATTTGTTCAACCCCTATGGGCAAATGCAAGTTTGTTTTAACTTTCCGCTGCTCAAAACCTGTCCGGCCGCTGACATGCAAACCATACAGTTGATACAATGATTTACAATGTTAAAGCCTGGTCCTTCGCAACCACAAACCCAAATCCGAACCACCATTAAATTTGGCCATGCCCCTCAGAGCTGTTGAGCCTTATGTCTAACATAACAAGTTAGCATGATGGCCTGTGTTCTGTCATCATAGGAGCAAGTTGGGCGAATGTACACAGGCCCAATTGCAAATAATCAAAATTTCAGCCCAAAGGTTGGGGTTTGGTGAAGAAAAACCTGTTTTTCACGGGGGCCTGTATACAAGGCATGCCAGAAAGTTATGGCCAGTAACTATCCAGTACACAGGAACGGGAGGGCGGGTGGGAAATTTTGCAAATATGAATGAGAAAGTTCCCAACAATTTTTCAGCCCTTTATACACAAGACAGCCTCGAAACGGCACAGAGACCCTCGCAAGAGGCCCAACAGGGAGACCAGAACGCTCACTCCTGCTTTAACTCAAATTAGAAATGCTTTCTAATTTTCATTTAAAGCCTGGTCGTTCGCAACCACAAACCCAAATCCGAACCACCATTAAATTTGGCCATGCTCCTCAGAGCTGTTGAGCCTTATGTCTAACATAACAAGTTAGCATGATGGCCTGTGTTCTGTCATAATGGGAGCAAGTTGGGCGAATGTACACAGGCCCAATTGCAAATAATCAAAATTTCAGCCCAAAGGTTGGGGTTTGGTGAAGAAAAACCTGTTTTTCCCGCCAAAAGAACACGAAGTTTTCTCCCCCACCAAACCACCAACCGATGGCCAAATTGACAGAACACAGTCCAGGAAATACACTGCAAAAAGCAATTAATTCAAAAAGTAAATTTGCAAGGAGCATAAAACATGAAAAGGCAATAGGTTGCTGCAACAAGCAGCACACGACACACACAAGGCTCTATAATAGAGCATAAAAATTAACACTCAATTTCAAAGAATCGTTTTGCACAAAAGCACAGCTCCGAACAAGCTGGAGCACATAACATTTCACACAGCTTAAAGCTAATTGAGCATAACAATAATTCCCAAAGCTGGGAACAGCAGCATGTATTTCATGATTTAACATATTGAATCTGCAAGAAAAAATTGAAACACAGGTGAAGACCTCGAGCAGTTCATTACTGATTACCATACCACACGTGCAGCAATGCACATCGATAGCTGGATTTTAGGCCTAGATACAAGACCTACACAAATTATTTTACTGCAAGCTCTGAAGGACATGACCAAACCAACGAAGATAAGAATAAGTAAAAAACACTTAGCTGAATCACTCGACGATGTCTTCTTCATCTTCTTCGCTCATTCACTTCACAAATTTTGCAAATATGAATGAGAAAGTTCCCAACAATTTTTCAGCCCTTTATACACAAGACAGCCTTGAAACGGCACAGAGACCCTGGCAAGAGGCCCAACAGGGAGACTAGAACGCTCACTGCTGCTTTAACTCAAATTAGAAATGCTTTCTAATTTTCATTAAAATATACATACAGACAGACAGACGGATATTATAATCACAACATGCTTGCTTGGAAGCATGGTCTTACATTGTGATTAATTATGCAAGAATATTCAACTGACATTTATCTATTTAATCACTTATTTTGTTACATATATCTACAGGAGTGGATATACAGCAAAGGGCACCCAATATTGCACAAGTTTATCTCTGAATGGGTGTTGCTTTTGTATGCCAAAACTTACAAAATCACCCTGAAATCCTCCCTAAACTCTTACACTAGGTCTAACTATGCTTATACATTAAGAAACCATTTGCAAAGGGCAGCAAAAGAAAAAAGTGAAAGGGATAGTCAATATCTTTGAGGTTTGTTTCATCAGGTACAAATATATTGGTACACTTCATTTTGAACCAGCAGGGACAGTTATCACAGGCAATCCAATCTCCTGCCTCCTCTTCATCATAAATTCCATCGCTTTCTTGGCATTTCCAAACTCTTGCAGGCATTTTCCATTTTCTCTCTTTCCTTTTTGGTCATTCATTTTCGTTTCTTTTCCCCCTTCTTTCTTTTTCTTCTCTCTTTCTCTCTCTTTCTTCTCCTCCCTTCTGTTCTGCTCCTCCTCTTTTTGCTTTCTGTCAATTTCAATTGCATCATTTTTGTAGCTTCTTTTGAAGTGAGATGACATGCCAGAGAAATGTTTACAGACCTCATTAATCTGCGCGAGCGCCGCTCGCAGGCACAAAATTGTATGCTTTGATTTTCTGCAGGCCCCTTTTTTCTGAATCGATTTTTTATTAATCTTTTCTTTGTTATTTCACAATTAGGCTGTTGGATCTAATTTTTTTCTGACGATTAAAAGGTCAAAAGGAAAGGAAAGCTGCTGGTTTGTTCCGTCCACCCATCTGTAAATCTCTTTGTAAAGCTGGGCGACTAGAGGTACATGAATAATAGCTTGTTCTGCTCCTTGATTGACGCTGATCGGTACCCAGAAATCTTCGCCAGACTTTATGTCGTTGTCTAGGAAAACAACCGCGTTGTTGTCGTTGTTGTGGAGTGTTTTGGAGTACCCACGGACAAATGCTTTAGTCGATCGTAAGTTTTCTTTATGGTTTTTTGGAAAATGAGCAGTGTTTCCTCGCTGGGTAGAAACAAGTCGGGTATTCCATAAGCACTTGGCATCCTCCATAAGTTTCATAGTAGGAAATCCACTATCCATCACGACTAGTCTCCTAGTAAGTATCCCTATAGGCTGATAAAAGCTGGTCGACAATGTCGTAGTTCTTACCGTTTTCAGGATGTCGGTACGTCTTCTTTCCTACTTTTACTACGTGGTTCGCAATGTAGTCTCCTCCCAGCTGCCCCTTGTCACAAATCTTGTTTACTGTCCAGCCCATCCTAATTGGTTTGTCTGGGTTTCTTATTTTGAATGGGTTTCTTTTGCTTTTGCTTCTTACTCAGCCGTCGTCGATGCACAATTTCCAACCAAAAGACCACTTTGACACTGATTTCTCTCGCAAGTAGTCAACAGCATCGTTGATATTCTGTAAGGGATGATAGATTGGGCTGTTTCTAGAAGGAAGCATGGAACTTTTGACTACTCGGAAATGCTTGAGCAACAGACGGAAAATCTCATGACTCGTCATTTTCTTTATTTCAGGCTGGGACTTTAGGGGATCCTCACTCCATGCCCATTTGTGCTGTGGGTATCCTAGCATTTTTAAGTGCCATTTGACAGCAAGGAAAACTCTTACAAAGTCTATACCTTTCTCGTCACTGTTGATTTGTCCAATCTTCTGCAAATACTCAGGATCGTTTGATCCATGTTCATTTGTGCTCTCAATACACCTGATAATAAACTCATCATCCATTATGCTTTTGACGACATTATGCGGTTTTGCATCATCAGGAAACTCCACTGCTGGTTCACCATACTCATGAATGCCATCAACTGGCTCGATGGTATCCTGGAACTCTATGGCAGGAGTTCTTGACCAGTGACAGCAACCTCTGTCATCATCGTCGCTTTCAACGCCCTTGGGATGGTATATCTCTTCGCTCTCCTCAGCATTTGAATCTATTTCGTCATCTGAAAATTCATCTGCGGAAAATCGTCACTTATGATAGAATCATAATCATCATAATCATCATCATAGTCGTCAGAAGAAGATGCACTTTCATAATCCGTTTCCATATTCAACCTTTTGGACAAATGACAATGATGACGGTCTATTTCTGATCAAACTTATTTTCAGCAATGCTGTCGTCATTCGCACGCTTTTTTGATTTCACCCCAGTCGTCTATAACAACAGACATCTCTGAAACACAGTGCATGCCAGCCCCCTGCCAACGTAGCAAAAGTACACAAGAAGACGTAGATACTGACATCATGAAAATGGTAAGAACTGCGAACTGAAGGGAACCAATCAGCATAAACCAAAGAGCTTTTCAAGACGTGATTCATGTACCTTTAGTCACTCAGCTTTACAAAGAGATTTACGTATTGATGAATAGAACGAACCAGAAGGGGACCA
This sequence comes from Chrysaora quinquecirrha, assembly GCA_014526335.1. NCBI lineage: Eukaryota > Metazoa > Cnidaria > Scyphozoa > Semaeostomeae > Pelagiidae > Chrysaora > Chrysaora quinquecirrha. The sequence continues at coordinate 37,263 of JACTAT010000083.1, read as the reverse complement.
GAAGCTTCTGTATGACAGTTCCGAATTCCGCAGTGTAAAGAAGCAGAGCAGAATATTCGCCCCCTTACCCCTGGTTTGGCCCCCTTAACGTCAAAATGTGGAAAAACTAATCAGATTTTTGAAATCAGCACCCAAAATTCACCCCAATTACTAATTCATATACAATTCTAATGTTTATTTGAAGTTTTGAAACTCCCATTTACCCACTTACCCCCAGTTTGGCCCCCAAAACATTGATATTTTAAAAAAGTTATTAGGATTTTGGTATCAGCACCGAAAATTCACCCAAATTACTAATTTTCATACAATTGTTATGGTTTTTTGAAGTTTTGAAAGTTTTGCCCCCCATTTACCCACTTACCCCTAGCTTGGCCCCCAAAACGTCGATATTTTAAAAAAATTATTAGGTTTTTGATATCAGCACCCAAAATGCACCCAAATTACTAATTTTCAATTCTTATGGTTTTTTGAAGTTTTGTAACCCTTGCCCCCTTTCAACTCCATTACCCCTGATTTGACCCCTAAAACTTCCAAATTTCGAAAAAAGAGTAAGATATTCGAAATCAGCACCGGAAATGCACCCCATTTTCAAATTTTCAGACGATTCTAATGGTTATTTGACGTTTTGACACTCTTGCCCCCTTTTCCACTTTTACCCCCGATTTGACCCCTAAAGGTCAAAATTTTTTTAAAAAAGGATTAAATTTTCGAAATTAGCACCAAAAACTTGCCCTCTGTAGTGATTTTCACCCAATTTTGACAACTTTGATTTTTGGACTAATTTTTAACCTCTGGGACCTGCTGGGACGCTGGGCCGGAGAGGGTTAATGAACATTGCTGTAAATGAGTACACATTTTGGCAAGAGGTACTTGACTTGGGCAATTTGTACTGCTAGTCATAATTGACTCATCACTCTGTGTGACAACTTTTGACATTGGAAATTCACTCTGCATTGGCTGAATATAAATTACTGTGGAGAACTGAATTGATCTTTCAGCCAAGAAATTGTATAGCCGCGGCTTGACATCTCTGCTGAAACCAACTTGTCAGATGTACCTCCTCTAACACCCAAGAGGAAATTCAAACGCTTCTGACTGGCTATTCAGCATGGCTAAAATCGTTCCTAGCACCTGCCTGACTTTCCCATGATCGATCTTTTATCTTCCAAAGCTATGCAATGTTTTTCAAGACCTGCTTCTTTCAGTTGTAGCAAAGGTGAAACCTGATAGGATTTCATGTCATTTCTTTTTTGGCAGAAGACAATACTCATGGGTCAAAGATTCTTTTGGTAGTATAAAAACAAGGTTTTGCTGGGATTTTTGCGGTTTTATTTGAGGTGCTAGTTGCTGGGAACCACCAGCTCCAATGCTCAAGAATGCCTTCCTGTTGCAAATCAAGTCAGTTAGGGACTATATTTCCATTTTCAAAAGAACCTTGGATCTTCTCAATTTTAACCCTTCCTAACCAGGGTTTTTTAGTTAATTTTACTATCATGTCTAAGTTAGATGAAATTGATATTATATGATAGAAAGGAAAAATGCTATTATTCAAAACCCTATACTTATTGACACAGCGCATCTTTTGACACTATTGTTTGCATTGTTTGCATCATGTTGCCATGGTAACCAAAGAGAGGTACGTGATGATGCTCAGAAATCAAGTCCAAAAGGTCTCTTCAGTATCAAGAACGTCAAAATACCCATTTTGGTCCCACAATAGTGTTGAGTTAAAAAAGTAACCCCAGTATGAATTGGGTTTGAAATATCCTCAAGCTAGGGAGGGGCTACTTCTGCTTCTTCTTGTGCAAGATAATATCTGAGAGAGAATAAATATATCTCCTCAAAAATTAGATTTGTGGCATCTAGAGATCGCAGGCTTTTAAAAATAATTTAGATTTCAGCATTGGATGCATGAAATTGAAATTTAATCAGAGAAATGTCAATCCATGGAGAAAGGAAGTACACTCATTTCTTTTTATAAACATTTACTTTAAGAATATAGAGGCTTGACTTGCCAAACAAATAAGAACAGAATAAGAAAATGTCCTGCCTCAAATTAAAAGTACAGGTTATTGGTCCAGACACATAGCTGTGGCAGTTTTGATGTGTATATTCATTTGGTTATTTATTTGGTAACATTTTCTACTTGTATTATCCTGGTTTTGTGTTTGCTGTCTGGTGTATTTGGTGTTAGATGGCAGCATCAGAAGGTCATGGGCTAAAAGTAGAAAAGCCAAATGGAGATAATTTCCAAAACTGGAAATTTCAAATTAAAATACTGCTGATATGAAAAGATGTATGGTAGATTGTCACTGGAACAAAGATTCTAGGAGAAGAAGCATCAGCAGAAGAATGCAAAAAATTCAAGAAAAACATAAACTTGGCTCTTGCATGTTTGTTGATAAATACAAATTTCCAAATTTATGTGCTTTCTGCCAAAACTGCAAAAGAAAGCTTGGGAGAATTTCGAGAAACATTTTTAAAAGAAATCACTTTCACGCAAAATATTTTGGAGATGGAAACTTAAGGTATGAACATGATTGAACATTTTAATAGTATAAAAATGATGCTTTAGCAGAAAAAGACCTTGCATAATTTTGATAAGCAGTTTGCCTGAACAGTATAATAGCTGCCTTGGAAAGTATAGCAGAGGAAAAATTAACTTGGGAATACTTTTGGGATTGGTTGATACATAAGTATGACAAAATGCAGGCTGGAAGTGTGATAGCTGTCACTAATCAATCATATCAAAATGCTTTGTTCATCAAACTGGAAACGGAAGTGAAAAGGAGACAGATCAATTCCCACTTTGTAACGCATCTTTAATGACTTTTTACTCAGCTGACAGTGAGTTCTTGATGTTGAGTTCTTCTTGACAGTGAGTTCTATGCGAGTTGCTGTTAAAATTATGCTAGGGGGCTTTCCCAGCTTGATTTATGTCCATTTGTTTATATCAACTAGCATGTACTATCATGTTATGCATTTTCGTTTGTTTTATACTTATGTAAGCCTGTCCACAGTACAAAAACTAGCCTGGATGTGATCTAGATTTACTAAGGTCACAGCTCGGTTTATGATTGCCAACATTTACAGATGTTCTTGGTCTAAAAGAAACAGTGGTCCAAACCAAGACCTAGGCTACTTTTTATAATGAACAAGGCTATCGGTATAAAATTTTCTGAAATTAAATGTTAAAAGCCTGGTAATGTACTTACATAATTAAGATTTCTTTTTAAAATAATGTAAACTGTTAGTTAATTTAAGTAGATATATTAAGTAGATTATCCTTAGATATATTCCAAGTGCTCTTTTCAGTATATATGCAATGCATTGTAGATGTAGGTACCTAGAGAGTTTATTTACTTTACTTTAAAAATATCATTATTGTTGTAACTAATTTCAGTTTGTAACAATTATGTAATATTTAAAATTGCAAATGCTAGTTAAGGTGTCTGGGTCATGCTACCTTACCAACACTTCTAGTGTAAAATATATCAACATCTTGGTGAGGGTTGTGAGAAAAATAATCCCGTCCATTATACAATTTAGTGGGCTCATCTGAAAGTTTTGGATATATGGAACTGAGTTGGTTGGCAAGCTGGCTTGATTCACTCACTGCTTTTAAACAAGAATTAATGTATCCGAGTAAGGTAAGAAAATGGAGGCATGTGCGAGAAATCCTGTTTTGAGGCAGCCAAGTCTGCCTCTGGTTCTGTAGGTTGTGGGGATGAAATTCTCAGGGGCTATAATTATGAACTATTGTACACTATTTGAAACCCAATGCACTGCTGCCTTCATATTCTTACCTTAAAGTTCTTGAAATATTTCAAATAGATCCTAAAATACACTTTGAAGGATTTGAAATGGTTTTAAATTACATACATAGTTCCGCTGAAAAGCTGACCCCAGTAAGAAAGTTTCTGAAGTCAATCCAGAATCAAATATTCATATTTGAAGCGTGTCTGCTAAATGCCATTAAGCCAACAGTTCACTTAGCTGCCCATCTTTAAAGCTCCAGTTGTGTAGCTTTGTGTTAACAAATAAAGATTGCTCCTTTTGCTTTCTAATATTACATGTACTGCATTGCATGCAACAATGGGATTTTTTGTGTCAGTCATTGGAGCAGAATTCTATTCAGTTGTTCTCAGATCTTTTACCATAATGAATGTGCCCTGAAATTCTATTCAGTTGTTCTTAGATCTATTGCAATGTTCCAATGATTTAAAAAACGTGTTATTCTTTTCCATGATCAGCTGATGTGAATCAAACCAATTCCATTTCTTCGTCATCATCAGCAATTGGCTGTATGTTGAAGTAATCGACAACATTGCCTAAGGAATGGTCTTGAGGGCCAGATTCATCCAGAGCATTCAGAGCATGATCATCATCAATCATACGACCTGTGCTATCCAAGAAGCTAATTTCAGAGTCATCTCGTACATCAATTCCACAGCTGAAACTCTTGAATTCGCCATTTTGGACTAACTCACCCAATCCACAAGATTACCGCGCGCGAACACAACGAAATCTCATGCGGCCGCTCAAAGAAGAAAACAATAGCACGCTGGAATTGACCAATCAAATCGCCTGCCAAAAAACTGGCAGGCGATTTGATTGGTTTAGTAGACAAAAGAGAATTGAAGAAGTAATGAAACGAAAATTTCGAATTCGAATTCAACAACCTAAGTTTTTAGACGCCTAGTATTCACGCTGTTGATCGTACAGCAATGAAAAGTTTGAGAATTCATAAGGAATTTGATCGTGAAAAGTCTCTCGGGTTAAATTCAATAGTCTCAGTCATTCTTGACGGTCAAATCTGTTATAAAATTCAAAAATCTTCATCGCTATAAAATCACTATCCTGAAGAAACAGAGGTTCAACTTTTTTTGTATTTTTTACAATAGTATTATTACTTTATACTCAAGACAGCTCTTTCTTTGGGGTCAAGGATTTTTTGTCCGCCTCAATATGAAAGCCCCAGACAAATATCTAAATAAATTCTTTTTCTTGCCAGACAACCTCGTTTGAGCAAGCAAATTTAAAATTGACGTCAGAGAAAGAAAGTTTATCAGTTTTTTATAAACAAGGTATCTAGGCCAAAATGGCCTCTAACCTGATAACAACAACAGCAACAATTAAATTTGAAATTAAGTTAAATGCAGTTACTCAACACGGAAAGAGAATCTACTATAGTAATTACCGATACATTAAAAATAAAAAATGGAAAAACAACAAAGGAACATCCATAATAGTCCAGCTGTTATTAACCAAAATTGTGCATCTTAATGATAAAAGCATGAAACTTGGCAAAACCACTAATTAGCATAAGGGCAACAATCTCTGATATAGTGCCAATCAATATCACGCTCAGGAACCAGGAACTGCGCATGTCAGCATGGAAACGAGGCTAAGGATAAAACTCGTGCTTGGTGACTTTTAAGTTTTGAAAATTTGTTGTAAAAGATGCAGAGTCACTTATTAACAAAGAAAAAACAATTTTAGGATCATCATAAGCCCTCTGAACGTCAGCATGGAAACGAGGCAAACTATTAAAAAGAACTACATTTGCTCGATTTCACTAAAAAGAATGCATCTTACGAACTATTTTAAGTTTAGGTCTTTTTTACTACTGGCAATTGCCGCCACAATTACATAGTCCAGTGCATACAAGGTTAGCTTTAGACACTTGCATCGCCCCTTGCATAACGTCTTGCAACTGCAGTGGATAAGTTCGTAACATGTATCTTTCGCCTGAGGTAGGGCCGTCCAGTAAGGTGTCCACATGTTGCTTTGTCGTTGCCATCCCCATTCAGATGGGCTTGGAAGTACAGGCTGTCGCAGGAGAGTTTGACCCCACACATAACCTCCTTGAAGAACGGCTCTGTTGATATGTTCCTGCAGCGCTGCTCGAGTAGGAGGTATGCTGTCTATGCTTCTGGATTTTTTGGAGAACAGCTCCTGTCTTGCTTCATCGACACTGATTAGGCTGCTGGTGCGATCATATAGAAGAACCACGAACCTCTCAAGCAGTGGCATGCATGAGTTGATGGTCTCCTTCGTTGGCATAATACTGAGGCTCTTCAAAACCGGCGTCAACTCTCGGAACACTTTCCATATGTCCCAGGCCGTTTTTTTTCCTCGACCTCCAAAAAATGATACAGTGTCACATCCAGTTATTGCGTGGAACACTGGCAAAGTCGTGGCTTTATCAGGACCTAAGGCAGTCCAAATTGCATGTGCAGGTATGTGCTGTATGTTTTTACCAGACCCGAAGGTGATCCAAACCTCATCTGCCTGAAGAAGGCCAGACACGGAAATAGCCAGCACCACAACATCTGTGTCGTTGCTTTTGACAAGTATACGGCGGTTTTCATTTAAAGTTGCATCAAGTGCATGGACCATTAACCGTGTATCAGCCTCTTCATGGCTGCAGGGCACCAGAGAATCAACGTTCCTTCGATTTGATGAAACCCATAAAACATTCTCGCCATGAGTGGTGTAGATTTCTTTACCCTCCGGAATCATTAGCGTAACCAACTAAAATATGAAAGAAAAATAGTTTTAGAGCTAGACATTCAATGCAGAGAATTTTGTACATCAAAAACTGATTTTGTGTCCTCCTCTATTCAAAGCAACAAATGTCAAAAAATCTTTGCATAAAATTGAGAAAAGAATGGAGGAGATTATTTGAAAAAAACCTTAACAGCATGGCAAAAACAACAAGTCCGTCCTTTAGTTTCTTTGACATTTTCCCTTGGCAATTTACGAATCAATATTGCTTTCAACTTAACGCTAAAGTAACTTCTAGCAGTCGGCATAAATAATAAAAATACGTCAAATGAATAACATGAAAAGAAAAGATTCAGCAGAGAGCAAATGTAAATGGTCAGATTTACAAGGATTACAAATTATTACGAACCTTGGTGGAGAGAAGTTTGAACAACTCATCCTTGTTCCCGTCTACTCTAAGAAATCCTTTCCAATCTGTCGGAATCCTAGTTGAGGCCATCACTTTTCGACGCTGCCCAGATCCTCTCTTATTTCGCAGGGATTTCTTCAGTGAATCTTCCCTATACACATCCCATACAAGGTCTACTCGCTTGGCATTTTGAAGGATTTTGAGAATATATGGAGCAAACATTGTTGTGAAATATTCCTCAAATGTGCGTGCGGTCTTTGGCAGTAGCATCTGGACAATGACAGCACCATCAAGGATGACTGCATCTACAGCTGGTGGGGATGTGATCTGTTCTTCGGTATATAAATTGGCTAAACATTTCACCAGGTCTGCCTTCTGGCCTCCTCTGAGCTGGCCAGACTGAGAAAGTGAGGGAGGCCATGGCTGGTTTTCGTATTTAAAGAAATCTTCCAGGTTTCCATCCCTGAATTGGCATGCTATGTAAAGGCGTGAAAATAAGGAACAGTCCTGTTTCAGAGCCTGTACCTTTGCTTTGTCTTCAGGTAATTTCTTTTTCTCTGGTGTACTGAAACATGATAGGCTATTTTTCTTTATAGGATTGGTAACACGCTCGCTACACTCAACAAATCGCTCTTTCACAAACATTTTCAATTGCTCTTCTCCAATGCCTCTAGCCGTTCGAACTGTATCAACAACATCATCAGACTTGACGTCCTTGCTGTGAATAGCTATCAAATCTTCCCCTTGCACTTTGAATGGATTGCCAAGCTCTTCAAAAGAGGTCACTGTATTTACAATATCTTTGAAGAATGAACGCTGGACTCCCGGTTTTTGCTCATGATGTTCTAGTCCTGCTTTGTAGATGGTGTCACCTTCAAATTCTTTTATGATTCTGGACAACTCAGGACCCGCAACCATCCATCTCCTGAGAGCTCCTGGATCTTCGGTGAGACCAACAGCCCCTCCTTGTCCTTTAACGATGGCATTCACTTGCTCATGTGCATGGTCCAGTGCGATTGATGAAAACTTTCTTGTAGTCTTGTGCCCGGCAAAACAACCTTGCATGAAATGCTTGTACACATCTGGATTTTTTGACGGTAGGGCAAGCATGTCTCTATAATGAACGGAAAGCCACCTTGAATAATTTGGATGATCCAAGGCAAACATCCAGGGAAGTATTTCACGTATCGCTCGAATATATAGGGGAAAGCTTGCTTCTCTGAAAGCTCTCACCAGCTGAAGACAAGTAAGCTCCAATTTCAGGACTGATTCCCAATAGAGAAACTGCGGGGACTTGGTCTGCATTGCTTTTTTCCAATCATCAAAAGAAATTCGAGATTTATCATCCTTATTCTCTTCGATGCAAAATTCATCATCAGCCTTCTTCATTAGAATATAAAGGCTCGCAGCTGTTATCTGGTGAGCACGGCGAAAAGGGTAACATGACTTGCAGACAAGAAAGAATCGGCTATTCCTTGAGTAGCAACCCCAGCATTGCACATTACTTCCGTCCATCCGCTCCCATTCAGCCATTTTCCCAGCATTTTTAGAGCAGCCATTTCAATGTGAAGACCCCAAGCATGACTACGAATTGATTTTCTCTGAAACCATCCACCGACCATTGTATTTGCTTGGCCAGTGCAAATAATGGCTGGTCAAGTGCAAGAACAGGAGTCTGAGAAGGATTTAGGTGTTGAACTGCAGCCTTGATGACGTGCATGCTATGTGCAATCATTGCCAGCGAATGGGCGTTCTCTGTAAACATCGGAAGAAGAGAAATGATCGCAGGAGAGTGCTCTGAGGGTTTGGATTGAGATGCACGATATGCAGCCCAAGACACAAAGTTACCAGCACCAACTCCTTCCTTCTTAATGACAGCTTCAGCATGGATAAGCCAGTCTTCTTCATCATATATGTGAGGGCCATCAGGGGAGTCATCATCAGATTCTAGCAGCTGTTGCTGTACTACTGGTGCATATAGCTCGGTGGTACGTAATGACACAGGTGGAACCTCAGTGTAACTTGAGGGCAGTTGTGATATCTTCCTTGAGTTTGAGGAGTTATCATTGTTGACCATATCCGCATCTCTTCGCGTGCCAGTATTGTCAGTTGAAGGATGCTGTGCCAGGGAAATCGCTGTGCCATGAAATGAGCCCTGGCAGGTGGTTGAGCTTGGGTTGTGGTCAATATTGTCGATCATGGCGGTTGTGAAAATTTCACCTCTTAATTTAGCTGGACAGACAACTCCCTCTTGTTCATATCTTTGTATGACTGCATTTGACATTTCTGTAGACATTGACAAGAAGCGATCGTAGGAAATACATAGCCCCAGTTTAAAGAAGGCATCAAGAAGGGACCGATCTTTTGTTGTTCCATGGATTTTAAGAGCCGTGTAAATAGGCAGTGGACACTCTCTTTGTCTGATGTGATGAGTGCTGCCTGTGGACTCTTGCCGATCTCGAGGTCTTGAAACGCTATTAAAAACAATCAATTGTGCGATTGACAAACATGCTTGGCTGTCTGAAGGGTCAGTCTGTGTGGTAGAGCCTTTCATCAACATTGCAAGCAGTGTAAGCAGAGAGGGCGGCACAGAGTTCTTTTGACATTCTGAATTAAACGAGCCATTGAAAGAGTTCTTCACTTTTAAAACGTCTCTTCTCACAATATGGGCTGCTTTAGCAAGGCACCATGCGTCTGTATCCTTCTTCTTGACTTCACTCAAAACTCCACCGATTTCACTTCTTAGCACTAACTGAACATCTCTTCCCTCTGCATGCGCGCTAAGGTCAGGACATGAAGAAAGTACTCTCTCTTTAATCGTGTAGCATGTACTTTTCCTGAAAATGCGCCAAGCTCCTTTAGCTTACACGTATAGAATGCAATTAGATCTGACAGTGTAATTATTGCAGGCTTCTCAAATTCAAGACGCTCCTGAATATAGGCAAGCAGCTCAGCAAAGGCAAGTTCTTCCATGTTGATTGTTGAATCATCGTCAGAGGCAAAGTTTGTACATTTCTGCTTCAAAGGCCTTGCCCGGTTATAAAATGCGACCAGACATTTCGCATGGTATTTTGCCTCAATTGCAACCATGTCTCCTGCAGATAGCTTAGCAATAACTTTCCTGTCATTAAGTAGCACTGCGCAATCCCACACATTTTTGTCGATTTGAATAGTTGAGGCAGAATGCAAGTTTTCAGGTTCCTCCTTCTTTTCACAAAAAAAGCATTGGTATCGAGGATCATAAGCCGCCTCACTGGATCGCCTTGCTTTGATAGGACTCGAGCAGGTTTCTTCTGGTAAATTCAAACTGTCATTCTGTTGCCCTTCCGTTTCTTCACTTTCAATGATCTTTCATTTTTCTGAGACGCTCTAGCTTTGTACTATTGAAACGATCTCTACAAGATTTGTGCCAAGACGCTTTTTGATCGATTAGATTTTGTTGAAATTCAATGCTGTTTTCAGCAGAGAACTCCAGTCCAATCACATCAACTCCAAGATTCTTAAATTCCGTAAGATCTTGTACAAATCTGATGTAGCCAGCACCGGAATCTTTTCTTTTTGAATTACCAGGACATTGTAAAGTCTCGTGAGTGCATTTCTGACATATGATACAGAGTGTCCAATCCATGGCGGATCAGATAGAAACGAAGTCAAGATTGGTATTTGTTTCCACTGAAAAAATTATATTGCAAAAACCAAAACTTTAATGTAAATCAATATGTAGGCTGTCCAAAGATTTTTCTATTAGAAACTTTAGAGCACATTTCTTCTTTCCTGAGTTACTTGCAAGTTGCCCATGTGCTGACGGCCATTTTGAAAACTGAGAGAGGACTGGGCTCAACAGGATGGCTATCTTTTACGCAATTAAGCAATTACATTTGCGTACTCTTTCACCCTTAGCTGGCAATATCATTTGTTGTTTTGCAAAATATTTACAAGTTTTATTATTGGTTTTTTATTTTTTACTCAGCAATTTTTAATAAAACAGACATGAAATCATATCCTTTAATAGAAACCCTTCCATCAAATACAAAATGTATGCTTTCTTAAATACAGCGTTCAAAGTGTGAAGTGTGATCTTAACAATGTAATTCAGGAGGAATGCATAACACTATATTTTCGATCACCTCGAAAAGGTTCTATACCAAATTTTTTGAAATTATTGAAGTCAAGCACCGTTTTTCAAACTTGGCCTCGTTTCCATGCCCACCCTAGCAAGGCTTGCATTATACCTAACATCGTTATTTTTTAGCTCGTAAATGATTCTAGAACTTCTGCAGCAAATTATCGGAACTTAATAAGGAGACTGATTATGTTTTTTTTGTTGGCCTCGTTTCCATGCAGGACATGCAGTTCCTGGTTTTGGGCGTGATATAGACTGGCACTATATCAGAGATTGTTGCCCTTATGCTATTTAGTCATTTTGCCAAGTTTCCTGCTTTAATCATTAATATGCACAATTCAGGATTTTTTTGTCGATAACAGCTGGACTATAAACCGTTTTTTAAGTTTGAAGATTCTTTTTTTTCGTGAAGCACTTTGTTATAAAGGAAGAAAGCATTTTTAAGAATCTATCATCTTGGCTAAGCAACCAAACAAATCTGTTCAAAGTACTTAAGTGTCTAATAAAGGGAAAACTGTCATCAATTTTCAAGTTGAAATCGTTTCGTTCTATCTCATAAAGCGGGCACACCATTAAAAGTGCATTTCATCTCCTAATACATTTTTTCCTGTTGTAGTGCAGTATTTACAATATCTTTCACTTCTAGGGATCTTGTTTTTTCCAAACCTTCCAGCTTCTATTTCTAAATTGTGTGCACTCATTCTAAATTTAGATAACCATTGTCTCTTCTTAAAATCATCTATTACATCCAAATATCTTTCGAACTTGAAGACTGTTTTAACCGTAGCGTATGTAAAAAGCTTTCTATTTTGTTCCTGGTGTTCTTTAAGATTGGACATAATTTCATTTGTGAAGTAGGTTTTCACTTTAGATTTGATCAATGGGCTTTTATCAGAAGGGCTGATATCATATAATTCTTGTAAATTGCGTGCTTTCGAAACCCAATTTAAGGTACCCATGTCAGCATCATGTGAGAGAGCTAGAAACGATTTACTAACGTAACAATCTGGTTCAGAGATGCTTAATGAAGATAAGCGAGCTAGGAATTTCAGGATGTTTATATGTCTATGTGCTTGAATTGAAATTCTGCCCAGCTCAGCATATATTGCATCAGAATTAGTTGTGGATTTGACACCCAGTAAATACTTGCATGCCGAAAGGCGCAAACGTTCCAAACTAATGAAGTCATCAAAGCCCCAAATTTCAGATCCATAATTAAGGATTGGTAGAATTGTGTGATCAAACAAATAAAGAAACAAGCTTGGTTGTTAGCCGTCAAACTCTTTGCATTTGCTAATTAGTGCATAGTACGCCTTACTAGCCTTCTGTTTTATTATATCGACATGCTCATTGAATGTGCCGTTTTATTTTATAGTTACTCCTAGATACTTATAGGATTCACATTCTTTCAGCTCTTTACCCCCAAAAGTCCAGTTGGTTGCTTTTTTTGATTTTCCTTTGTTTTTTTTTCAGGACCATAACCTTCGTTTTTTTATATTAACTTCCATTCCAATACTATAAGTAAAGTTATTTAATTTATCTAATTGTCCTTGTAAATCTTCTGCAGACTCTGCCAGAAGAACTAAGTCATCTGCATATAATAAC